>CM035790.1:39902265-40089765 GCA_020466265.1 Siphamia tubifer
TCAGAAGTATCCACAAGTATTCAGAAGTATCTACAAGTATTCAGAAGTATCCACAAGTATTCAGAAGTATCTACAAGTATTCAGAAGTATCTACAAGTATTCAGAAGTATCCACAAGTATTCAGATGTATGTACAAGTAATCAGAAGTATTCACAAGTATTCAGAAGTATCCACAAGTATTCAGAAGTATCTACAAGTATTCAGAAGTATCCACAAGTATTCAGAAGTATCTACAAGTATTCAGAAGTATCCACAAGTATTCAGAAGTATTCAGAAGTATCTACAAGTATTCAGAAGTATCTACAAGTATTCAGAAGTATCCACAAGTATTCAGAAATATCCACAAGTATTCAGAAGTATCCAGAAGTATTCAGAAGTATCCACAAGTATTCAGAAGTATCTACAAGTATTCACAAGTATTCAGAAGTATCCAGAAGTATTCAGAAGTATTCAGAAGTATCCAGAAGTATTCAGAAGTATTCAGGAGTATTCAGAAGTATTCAGTAGTATTCAGAAGTATCCAGAAGTATTCAGAAGTATTGAGAAGTATTCAAAAGTATCCAGAAGTATTCAGAAGTATCCAGAAGTATTCAGAAGTATTCAGGAGTATTCAGAAGTATTCAGAAGTATTCAGTAGTATTCAGAAGTATTCAGTAGTATTCAGAAGTATCCAGAAGTATTCAGAAGTATTCAGTAGTATTCAGAAGTATTCAGTAGTATTCACAAGTATTCAGAAGTATTCAGAAGTATTCAGAAGTATCCAGAAGTATTCAGAAGTATCCAGAAGTATTCAGAAGTATCCAGAAGTATTCAGAAGTATTCAAAAGTATCCAGAAGTATTCAGAAGTATCCAGAAGTATTCAGAAGTATTCAGGAGTATTCAGAAGTATTCAGAAGTATTCAGTAGTATTCAGAAGTATTCAGAAGTATTCAGAAGTATTCAGGAGTATTCAGAAGTATTCAGTAGTATTCAGAAGTATTCAGTAGTATTCACAAGTATTCAGAAGTATTCAGAAGTATTCAGAAGTATTCAGAAGTATTCAGTTAAAGGAAGGCTGCAGATACTTTAGTTAATTAAAAGTTGTTGTTATTTTTCTTCAGTCATGCAGCAGCGACAGTAAACTGACGCTTTTTTCTATTAGCATCAAAACCTGAACATAAACTTTACTTCACATCAGACAAATAGTACATAGTGCATAGTACAAAAAAAATGACGATAATAATAAAAAATAATAACAATAATAATAATAACAATACCAATAATCAATAACTGAAGTACTAAACATAGACATATATACAAAAAAAAAACAAATGAGTAGGTAACAAATAGAATTTTTTTGTTGTTAATTGTTTTCTTTTTTTCTATGATTAAAAAGATCATTCCAGAACATTTAGATGAGTCTTTGGATCCTCCAGAACCAATCGGGCACTTCCGCCCACATTGGCGTTAATATTAACGGCTCTATTTTGTTCTTCAAATGAATGTAGGTTAAATAGGTTCGAACCACGTGGACACCTTCCAAAGGCGTTGCCATGGCGACAGTGGCCTGGCCTGCACTAGAGGCCTATTCCTGTGGCTGTTTATTAGGATGCGTGCTTCTTCCTGATCCGCTCAGCTCCTTCTGTCCCAGGTGGCCTTAACGGTGAGGAGCAAGACGCCGCCGGGGGGAGTCACATGACCCCCCCCCCCCTGGCTGAGCGACAGGGCCAGAGGGGCTCCGAAAGCTGACAAAGTCTTATGAAGTTAAAGAGGTGGGCGAGCGTTATGGAAGAGTGGAAACACAAGAACGAAGGTACTAATGTCACATGATCACTAAACATTAGTACCATAAAATAAAAGGCAGGGGTGGAATTACTGCAGCACAAAGACTAGAAAAGAATTACACTCACATTCTATTAAACTACACAGAAGAGGTGGAAGTAACTGAGTACAAGTATCTGTACTTTATTTTTCTGACAACTTTTTACTTTTACTCCCTACATTTTTGTATAAATATTTGTACTTTATAGTCTTTATATTTATATAAATATTTGTACTTTATACTCTTTACATTTTTATATATATATATATATATATATATATATATATATATATATATATATATAATGACTTTTAAAATGTTCCTAAATATCCTGTCCATACCCAATAAACTCAGTACCATGACCCAATAAAACACGTCATCTATTCTACAGAGTAACTCACTTTTAAAGGATTTATTTTTGGATATTTTGGATTTTTTTTTCTGATATTTCCTGCTTACATTAGTATTATTTCACCCATAAGGAAAAAAAATACATAAATGCAGTTTTACTTTTTACTTTTAAAATGTTTTAAAATGTTTCAAACATTTTTATTTATCTCCCTCTTCAATCACACCTGGAAGCTGTTCCATCATTTCCATTCCATCATTTCCAGACTTGTCATTATCATTATCAGGATGTCATTACTTGTAAGTTAATATGTTGAGAAGATATTTTTGTTCTGCTTCATCAATCAAAACTTATCAACACTAACGCAGCATCTGTAACAGCCAAAGACACATTTGAACCTGGTTACCATGGAAACAAAAACATCATCTGTTCCAAACCTCACTGTTTATGTTTGGATGTTTCCGTTGCTTCCACTCTCCCTCTTTTATTTCCTCTCTCTCTCTCTCTCCCTTCATACCGTAGGTTACTGACCACGATGGACGACACCTTCACAGAAATTCACTTAATCCTTTAAAAAACTTCCAAGGGTCCACATATAGGCCAGAGGTAGTCACTCAAAAATATTAAATATTACTCAAACCTTTGCCTAATGTCACATGACCTAATGTAGTTACACAGACATTCTCACACATCACAGATATAAACACAGCAGATACAATCACTTATTTGTTCAAACAGCTGATCTGAACCTTTATGTCATAATTATCCACAGAGGAACCATATTCTAACAAACACAGTCATAGTCCAACAAAAGCACATAAAACAAACAAAAGAATTGTCCATATATCATTCAAAACGCATCAAAACATCAATAAATATCCACAAATGTTGTATTTATTGCGTCATTTAACAGGACCAGCTTCCAATATCCCAGTTTTTATCTTAATATTTTCATTTATTATATAATCAAACACCAACTGTATGTAATTAAAATGGTTCAAGAACAACATTCAATTTACTTTTATTAAGAAATTTAGGTGAAATTGAGTGAAAGTTTAAAGGGTTAAAAAGTGTATGTGTTAAAAATAGAAAAAAAATAATTACAATGATTTACCAGGTTATTTTAATGTTTATCTCGAATGACAAATGTCCTGAGTGAACGCATCCCCAATATTATTAAAAGTATTTTTTAATGACCTGCAACTGCGGGTGACCGCGGGCACCTGTTCACTTCAGGTCAGCCCGCACATCACTGTTGTAAATATTTATTTTATGCTCCACTACAACCAAAGATGTGTGTATAAATATCCCAAATACTCACACATCACTTTCCTGTGAATACACTTAATTTTGTCCAAAAAAAATGGCTCCATAGTTTTTGCAGTGAAACAGTTGTTTACATTTATACACGTGTGAGAAACAAACAGACGAGTAAAGGCCACAATAAATAAATGACACTTTTGACTTTTCTACACAATAACAGCGACAGGGTGAGCTTCCTGCAGACAAGCCAGGAGCGATGGATGGCGGCGGAGGAGAATTTAGGGGGGGGGGGGTGGGGGGGGTGTCGGGGGTCAGATAGATGGAGGTGTCTGAGGTACAGAGATACGACATCAGGTAGTTCCACCTGACTTGGCAGAGGTTCCTCTAACAAATCATCCTGCTCATCTGTTGGCTTTTATCTGCTTTCCTTATCCTATCCTTCTTTCCTCTTTTCTTCATGCGTGCAGCTGCAGGTTGATTTACGGCACTGCACGGCCTGACAAAGATGCTTGTACTTGATAGAAACATATAAACATGTAGTGGCTGGTGCACACTTTAATGTCACTGTGTGTCTGTGATGATGTTATTTAATGGAATGATCGAAGCTTCACTCAGGACGTCCCATACACTAGGGCCACGGTTCTCAAACTGGGGTCCGCGGAACCCTAGGGGGACGTGGCGCATGTCCAGGGGGTACGCAAAATTATTCAAGTTTTTTTTTTTTTTTTTGGGGGGGGGGGGGGTTGCTGTTTTATTTTGAAATGCGGAAGTTTTATTTTGTAGCGAGCGGGCGGAAGTAACAGCGCTGTTTGACGCCAGCTTGACTAAATTGAGACGGAGCGAGTCACAGGCTATTTTTAGCCACCCTGCAGCGAACATGGATCGATTTTTGTTTTTGTGTCCGCCAAGTTCCTCAAGAAGTGGTAAAAGAAATGACAATGAAAATGACAATGACAAAAACAAACGCCCTAACCCTAAAAAGAGAAAGTACATTGATAGTTATATTGAGTTTGACAAGCTCATCCCTCTCATTAAGTCTCTGTCTGTCTGTCTGTCTGTCTGTCTGTCTGTCTGTCTGTCTGTCTGTCTGTCTGTCACACACACACACACACGGTTTTGTGTGTCTTTTGTTCCGTTTATTATTTTAAAATTATTTAAAATTGTTGTTTCTGAAGTGTTCATTTATATTATAATACCTGAAAATGTGGCTGGTTTGCACAAAAGCACTATTAAAAAAGGTTATTATTGTTTCATAATAATCATTGTTGAAGTGTTTTTTTTTTATCATTTTCAGTATCGCGAGGATGAGGGGGGACATGGACAAAATGTCACCCCTCCAAGGGGGACCTGGGCCAAAAAAGTTTGAGAACCCCTGCAGTAGGGGTCCCAAACCCTGGTCCTCGACACCTATGATCCTGTATGTTTTAGATGTTTCCTTCTTCTAACTCACCTGACGCTCATTCTCTCAAAAGTGTCAAACATGTGGCCCAGGGACCAAATGTGGCCCGCTGAAGGGTCCAGTCTGGCCCTTTGGATGAATTTGTGAAATGTAAAAATGACACTAATATTAAAACTAATCATTTTAGTTGAGGTTCCACATTCAGGCCAATTCACTCTTCAAATACTAATATAAATACATACAAGAAATATATTTGAAAAGGACGGACCCGACCCGCTTCTCGACCAGCATTTTTAAACAGTAGTCAATGGTCTTTATGTAGATCACATGACCTTTGACCTTACTCACATACCTTCATTTATTTCTGTGTTTAAATTCCATGTCATTGTTTGTAAGTTAATATGTTTCTAAAATATGTTTGTTCTGCTTCATCATTCAAAACTTATCAACGCTAACGCAGCATCTAAACCAGGGGTCAACAACCTGTAACACCCAAAGACACATTTGAACTTGGTTTCCATGGAAACAAAAACACTGGGAGCCGCTCATCATCTTTAAAAATCTCAGTGAACGTGTCCCATACCGTAGGATACTGACCACGTCATATATATCAGTGATGTGTCTAGTTTTAGTTAGTTTTGACTTTTCTTTCTCTCTATTTAGTTAGTTTTAATAAATTTTTAGAGCAAATTTGCTAATTTTGCTAGTTGAATTTTTTTCCTAAATGCCTAGTTTTACTTTAGTTTATATATATATGATAAATTAATTATTATGTAACTACAGTATGTCACTAATATATAATTATATTTTGTAAGTGTATATATACACACATACCCATACATACACACACACACACACACACACACATACACACACACACACACACATACACATACACACACACATACACACACACACACACACATACACATACACACACTACCTCATCCACAGTTACAGACTTCCTCTTCCATATACTTGTTTAGAAATATTTTTTTGTACTTTTTTAAAACAGATTTATGTTACTTACTTTTCCACAGACAGTGGAACTAAAGCCTAATGATATTAAAGTTATATGTTCATGTTATTCAGACTGTTTGAAAGGATGGTTTGTAGATGTTTTTGTTCTAAAACATGGACAACAGTTTGGAGTTGATATTTATTTCTATGTTTTTATTTTACTGGTTTGACCCACGTCTGATCACATTTAGTTGAATGTGGCTCCTGAACTAACATGACTTTGACACCCCTGTTTTATTTATGTTATTCATTCATTATTTTTTTCACTCAAATATAGAGAAGCTTTTGGAGTTGACATTATTTATGTATTAGTATGTTATTATTTCACTTCACATCAAATTTAGCTGAATGTGAGTCCTGAAGTAAAATGAGTTTGACAGATGGAGCTGATAGTGAGATGTCCCGTCAGTGAATTACATCATCCAAAATTAATAGAACAGTGTCATCATTTTAGTTTGAAATAAAAGGAACATGTAACATTATTATAGACCAGATTTTTTTTTCTACACTTGGGTTTGAAAGGTTGATTCTTAAAAGTATGCAGGCACATATTCTGACTTTTACCCTCTCCATCTTTTCTCAACTTAATGAACCTGTAATACCAAAGAGGATTCACTTTCACACACATTAGATCCTTTAAAAGCCTTAAATCTGTTATCATTACCACCAGTATTCCAGCCTTTTGGTCTAATTTCATCATCATTATTGTGCACATTTAAGTACAATATTAGAACAGCAACTGCATTTTATTTTTTTACTTTAAATCATTACATATATTAGATGTTTAAACAGAAAGGTTAGGGCTAAAGTTCAATCATCACTGTAAATGTAGAGCTATATAGAGTAAATTTAGGTCTATGTTGAGAAAATGTAGGTGTATTGTGACTAAATTTAGCTCTATACTGAGTAAAATTAACTCTATTATAAGTAAATGTAACTCTATATTGAATACATTTAACTGTATATTATAACCATTACAGATATTAGACGTGTAAACAGAAAAGATAGGACTGAAGTTCAATCATGGCTACACACATGTGAAGTTAAAAAACACACAAGTAATATTTTCCTACTAACTTAAAAATAAAATTCGTAACAAATGCGTTAATTTTGATTTCGTTAGTCGTCTGACCGTATCCTGATATTTCTCTAAACGACATTAATTAGCATTTACTGCTAAAATTTTAATCAATATCCTTATGTTGCTTTTTTATGACAAATAAATTGCATTTAATATTTATAGAAGGTGTGATGCAGGTGTCAAATTGCTATATTACACAAAAATATCCTCGCCCCCCCCCCCCACCCCTCACCCCCATCCACTTAACAATGATTCGTCTGCTTCCAGTTTGGTTTTCGATCAGTGAAAACTCTGACATAATTCCTACAAGTTCTACCAACGTACCTGTGTTCTGTGGCTCTGGCATGTCTTTATCTGTTTACAGTGATTCCTAACAACGTCTTCCTCCCTCCTTGTTTGTCGATCTGCCTGCTCACATCTCCTGCTTCATCTCTTTTTATCACTTCAACACCCCCCCCCCCCACCCACCCCCCCTTTGAGTAACCACACACTGAAATTTACTGCCAGTCACTTCAGAACCCCCCGCTCCCCCCACCCCTGACAAGAGTAGAAGGAAAAAGGAAGGGGACATAGGGGCAGGATGGGTGTCACTTGAAACCTTGAAGGAAGGAGAAAGAAGACGCCACGAGGGGATGGAAGTCTTTCACAGCCATAACTATGACTCTATAACCCCCTGGGAAAAACCTGCCAACTCATTAACTCATTAGAACTGAGCACTAACAAACTGACTGTTGCTAATCACCACACACTGACAACTGCACAGGAAAAATTACTATTATTACCAGTATTTTTTCCAGAGTCAAATCTATTTTCCTAAAAAAATAATACATTTAGCTCTATATTGAATAAATTTAGCTCTATACTGAGTACATTTAGGTGTATATTGAGTAAAGTTAGCACTATATTATGTACATTTAGTGTATATTGAGTAAATTTACTGCTGTTGAGTAAATTTAGGTGTATACTAAGTACATTTAGGTGTATATTGAGTAAATTTAGTGCTGTACTGAGTAAATCTAACGGGTAAATGTAGCTTTATTTTGAGTACATTCTGTCTTATTTTAAGTGTAATGAGATATTTGTACTAGAAATGAGGCACTCAGTAAGATTGATATTTTTTGCAGTGTGCATCTGAAATGAAAACTTGATCATCGCATAAGCCGTAGGTTCCTGGAGGCTCTGACATCCCATTTATTCACCAGTAGCCGTGGCTGTCAGCAAGGTATATTTTGTGGGACAGGAAATTCTCACACTGCGACGTGATAAACAAGGTCATAGACAGCAGAAGAACGTCCATGATCTCATGAGCTACTTCATAAACAATCACAGACAGAACTGTAAACCTGCCGACTCCATATTCACCATCCACATGAAAGGAAACTACACCTTTAAAAAATGATGGGTTTAATGTAGACAGAAAAGTACTCATCTAAATATCAATATTATCTATCTATCTATCTATCTACACAGTAAATTTTGCAGTGTTAAATCAACACTTAGAGAGTTAATTTGGAGACAATGGGACCAAATACACTCTAGAAGGAGTTAAATAAACTCTCTAAGTGTTGATTTAACACTGCAAAATTTACTGTGTATCTATCTATCTATCTATCTATCTATCTATCTATCTATCTATCTATCTATCTATCTATCTATCTATCTATCTATCTATCTATCTATCTATCTATCTATCTATCTATCTATCTATCTATCTATCTATCTATCTATCTATCTATCTATCTATCTATCTATCTATCTATCTATCTATCTATCTATCTATCTATCTATCTATCTATATCTATTTATATATATATATATATATATATATATATATATATATATATATATATATATACACACACACACACACACACACACACACATTAGAAAGAGTTTCTTATTTTCTATTAGTTACAGTTGTGTTCATAAGTTTACATACTCTGACTGAAGCACAGAGAATGTTCTGGAACGCTCCAAACAGAGGTGGTAAAACTATAACCTGACCGTCGCCAGATGGTGTCTCACGATACTATCTGGGACCTTTCCACAACCCCTCTGTTTTCAAAGTGGGGTCTTATCTGAATCGTCACATGTGATTAGATGAAGGATCTGTCCGTCAGCTCGACAACATCCGTCGTAGATGTGTTTGTCATTTCTTCGTCCACTTCCATCACTGTCAGCTCCAGTTGATCAGCCTCTTTAACAGGGTCCTCTACCAACACAACCAGGGGGGTACCATAGTACCCATGGGCTTCTGCACTGGTACTGTTTCTGTATCCACCAGTGGAACCATCCGATAGATCATGTAGCTGATGCAGAAACAGCCTCCATTTATTTATCCTGGATAACAGGGACATGCAACACTATTAGCATGGATGCTAATAAATGCTCGTACCCAGACATGGACCCACATGGTATTTATACTGTGTATAAAGAGGGACACCAAGAGGAAGTGGGTGTGTCTGGAGGACCACACACATGGATCACTACTGACAGAAAGTAACTACGAGGGGTGAGTTTTTTCCTGTGACAGTTTTGTTATGGAAATAAATCACTACTTCCAACACATACTGTTCTGAGAAACATTTATTTTTTTAATTTAATTATTATTTGAATTATTTTGTTGACCACAGGAACTATACTTTTGCTTTGACCAAAACTGGACTGGGTTCACAGGACACTGTCGAGGTAATCCCATTAGGATCCCATACAGATTCCATACAGATCGCATACAGATCGCATATAGATCACATACAGATCACATACAGATCACATACAGATCCCACACAGATCACATACAGATCACATACAGATCACATACAGATCACATACAGATTCATGTGAAAAATTGCGAACTTTTCCTTTCAAACACCCAGAAAGACACGAGTTTAGACTTGTTTTTGTTGCTCTGCATACGTCACATGGGTGTAAAATTGCGTATGGACGCTATGAAAACACAAAAAAATGAAAATGAATGTACAGGAGCTGACACTAATAAGTTATTATGGAGCCAAAATGAACCAAATAAAAACAGAATTATTAGTGACAGAACAAAGAAAACCTTCACACCTCCATCTCATTCTCATACTATAGAAAAATATATGGTTTATATTTAGTTTTAAAATGTGACACTGTTTAAGCTCCTCCCACCAAAACTGTTCCACAGTTTTACTCCACTGTATTATATTTATTTTAAAATGATCTTTCCCTCTCAGCTGATACTCCTCCCCATCACCATCCCTCAATAATATTAGTATTTTTTTTGTGTTTTAACATATCTGTGAATGTGAGTAGTTTTGACGGTAGGAAAAATGAGTGAGTGATGTTAACTATGAATTCATATCATAGTCAGCTTTACCAGCCTCTGCCTTTTTAAAATAACCTCCACTAAACCAATAGTATAGATTTAAATTTGGGAGAAATAACTTGTCGAATACAGAAGTAGAAATTGACGGAAAAGCTATTTAAGGCGAGTGGCGAAATATCCTGAAAGAAGATGTGTTTGAATAGGACATAAAAGTAAATATGTGGAGTAACTTACACCCAACAAATACCCTCTAAAGAACCCTTCTGATATATTCATATTATCATTACTGTGATTTGAATATTGTGGATTTAAAGTGGATCTAGTAGACTAACCATAGGTGTCCTACATGATCCAGTGATCTGCTCCAGATGACACCTGAGTTATTTAACACTTGCATTAGTTAAGCCTCCCTGAAGTACACATTAAACCAACTGGAGCAGGTTCTCTCCACCTTCACAGAAGCTTTTCCATGACAGATCGCCACCATTTCTGGGATTTAAGACGGCGCTTTGTATTCTGGTGTCGAAATCCTGGGATTAAACATAGGCCAGACTTTTTGTATCAGGGCCATTTTACAATTACAGGTACATTTTGAGTTTAGACAAAAGTACATTTGTGTAATTTTTTTTTTTTTTTTCAATTCTTATAGAGAGAATACTACATTTTACACCTCCAGTATTTGCCAAAACATATGATAAACAATGATCATTACTAAATGGGTAGAATCATGAGATAAGAAGTCAACATTTTTAGATAAAAAGTTAGAATTATGAGATAAAAATTCTGAATTGTGAGATAATGTACAAATATTTTTCGATAAAATGTCATAGTTATGACATAAAATGTCTAATTTATGAGATAAAAAGTAAATTTTTTAGATAAAAAATCATAATTGTGATATAAAAAGTAATAATTATGAGATAAGAAGGAATAATTCTGAGATAAAAAGTCATAGTTATGAGACAAAAAAGTAAAAAAAATTAGATAAAAAGTATAAATTTTAGATAAAAAATCTGAATTATGAGATTTTTTTAAAAAATCGATTAATTCTAGTTATTTTTACAGTGTATGTTTGACACGTAAACCTCCAAAAAATATCGATATATCAACCGAGGCCTAATAAATATGTCAGTGATTGATCTTTTTTTTCTCAAACTGAACTGGACTTTCTTTGTCATTTTTCATAATGTTCCATTTTCCAACAGTAGACGGTGACAGTGACAGTGTTTGTTCAAAGTGAAAGTGCTGTTGCTGTTTGACATAAATATACATGCGTTCATATTTGACTAAGAATAGGAAGGTGACACCGTTGTTTAGGGCAGTGACAAAGAGTAATGGGCTGTCCCAGTAAAGAGGAACAGAGAGTGTGTAGTTTCAAAGGCAGCGCCCCAGGGAGTCACATGCTTCAGTCACCATAAACCCCCCCCACACACACACACACACACACACACACACACACTCATGCACACACACATGCACACACACACACACACACACACCTCTGTTACACACACACTGTTTTAAGTTGTATGACAGGAGGGATTTGTCACAGCCATCAAACCGTCAGACAATATTAAATATATGTATCCAGAGGTGTCACATCATAGAAAACCTGATGCTCAGGTTAACCCATAAAGACTCAATTTAGCTCTGAATTACTAGATTAAAAAGTCTGAATTATCAGATAAAAAGTCAAACATTTTGAGATAAAAAAAAATCAGAATTATGAGATTAAAAATCTGAATTATAGGGTTAAAAAAAATCACAGATTATGAGATAAAAAGTCAGTTTTGAGAAGAAAAAAAGTCATAATTAAGATATAAAATCATAATTAGAATTTCATATCATAATAAATATAGTATTTTAAAACCAAAACTTGTGAAAGGAGCATAACAAATTGTAAATTAATTATTTAAAAAAAAGTGAATTAAGCAAATAAATAAATACTTATAAATAATTGGTTTAATAATTATAATTTCAATGAAATATAGGAAATTAAATAAAAGAAAATATGAAATTGACAGTAAAAATTGCCAAATACAGAGGATAATATTATAATAAATAGTGATAATTCACTTAAGAAAGGTTTAATAGAAAGAAAAAAGAGCTGCCACAGAAGTCATACTGGCTCTTTATGGGTTAAATTCTGCAGAAAATGTCAGATTAATAATAATTCCAAGTCTTTGGATGGAGTTATTTGAAAACACTATTTTTGACAAATGCTACAGACGACACAGGATAAGTTCGAATGTGAACGTTTGCCCTTTTGTTGGAAACAGTGTGTGTGCTTGTGATGTTTCCTTTTAATGTTTTTCACCTCGTCTAGGACGTCGGTGTCATTAAATATATTTGATATTTTTGTCAGTGATCTTCTAACATGACTGTGGAGGTGAAAACACTCTGAATATCCGAAAACCAAAAAGAAGGCATTAAAAAAAAACATACTTCAACTTAAACTTCAGTTAAAAAAAGGTAAAAACACACAAAAATGTTAAAATATAGAGGGGAAAATTATTTTTAAAAAACATACATAAATTTAAAAGATTTGAAAAAACATAGAGATGTTAAAATTTGGTTGAAAAATAGTAAAAAAAAAATACACAAAAATCTTAAAATGTATTTTAAAAAGATGCTGAAAACACAAAAAAAGTTCAGATGTGTTAAAATAAGGTGTGAAAAAACTAGAGATGTTAATTTTGGTTAAAAAAAGGTAAAAACACATAAAAAGATTAAAATACAGGGGGAAACATGTTTAAAAAAACATCCCTAAATGTACAAATGTATTTAAAAAAAGATGCTGAAAACACAAAAAACTGTTAAAAGGTGTTAAAATAAGACGTTAAAAAACATACAGTTTGTTAAAATTCAGTTTTAAAAAAAGGTAAAAACACGATGTTAAAATACAGGAGATATTAAAAACTACACAAAGATGTTAAAATGTGTTTTTAAAAAGATATTTAAGCACATGTAGAGATGGAGATAAAGATGTTTAAAATGTTAAATAAATAATACTTTTATTTTTTAATTAAGCTAACGTTTGGTGTTCAGTTGTTGTTGTTTTGTTTGTTTGTTTTTTGGGGGGGGGTCACTATCACACACTTTAAAAACCTCTGTTCTAAACTACACTTAAGCCTTGATTCCAAAACTTTTAAGGATTTATCCAAACTCTTTTTGTTTTTTTGGGGGGGGGGGGGTTTGATGGTGAAACGTTTCAGATAAAATGATGGATGTGTGTGACTTATTTTCACAGAAGCTTTTATTGCACATCAGCAGAAACTCCTTAGTCACGAATAACAAATAAATCACATCAATCACATTTGGCAGAAACCTGTTAGTGTTACTGTGGGTGAAGTACACCCCCCCCAGACCACCAGGGGGAACATCCAAATGTCTTATACCTTTATCTGTAGCTATCTTGTGTATTTATTATGTCACGTATATCCTTATTAAAATAAAAATGAAATAAATAAAGTGTAATAATGAGCTGTAGATGATGTTTTTGTAGCATTATTAGCTCATGTTGAGTCTCCAGTTCATCTCAGGACTGAAAATATATAAACAAACAATCACTGTCACATTCACACCTATGGGTGATTTAGATTAACCAGTTAACTAGTTAACTAGTTAACTAGTTAACCTATCAGTGCATGTGTTTGGATAAAGAATCGTCCAGTGTTAATTTTGTCAGAAAATGTTGTTTTAGTCTCTTGACGAAAATCTAATTTTAGTTTTAGTCACAATTTAGTCATTTAAATCATTTTAGTGTTCGTCTAGTTTCAGTTGACCAAAATTCACAACATTTTAGTCGACAAAATCCAAAATAATTTTAGTCGACTAAAATGATTTATTATTATTATTATTATTATTATTATTATTATTATTATTATTATTAGTATTATTATTATTATTATTATTATTATTATTATTATTATTATTATTGTTATTATTATATTAGCTCAAAATCGGTGAACACAATTCAGACAAGTGGGACATCAAAAGTTATCAAAATCTTTTGGAAAAGTTGCATCGTTTTTCTGCTACGCTGTTGCAAAATTTACTACGTTTTGGGGAAAATTTGTCACTACATAATTTGCTTCAGCTCTGACATACGAACATGGATTTGGCTCAAATTTTCCTCAGACGTCTGTCTCCCAGGTCTACACCTGTTTGTCATACAAAATTGTTATTTCGCACTATAGCGCCCCCTACAGATTCACCAAATACACTGTTAGTAAAATGGCAGTCGATGGAACATGCGAACACTGAATTGGCTCAAATTTGACTCAGACGGTTGCCAGGGACGATGAAGGCCTTGGAGACTGCTTGCCGTTTTAATTGTTCTTGCAATTCGGTTCAATTCCAGTTTCTTGAGACATGAAAAATATCTTCAATTCATTAGTAAATCCATGGAAAGACGGTTTACTGTTTCTCCATTTTTTACAGTGAATATGGAATTTATCCATTAATATAATGATATTAATAATGTCTAATATAATAATCTAATACAGAAGATTCCAAGTCATCCATGTAAAACATGACATGATGTAATTTAAAGGATGGTACACTATTATTTTTTATATATATCCAATTATTTATGACGTTTGTAAAAGTGTTTCATATTTTGTAAATTTGTTTTATCTTATGTAAATTTGTCTCTGCGTTTGTAAATGTGTTTTTATGATTTGTAAATATGTTTTCTACAATGTCATTTTGACTCTAGCTTTGTAAAAGTGTTTCACATTGTTAAATTGAAACGCCTAATGTAAACCTTATCTACATGTTGTTTAATATTATATTTTAGTTGTTTTTCTTACAAAATACCCAAGTTTATTTTTATATTTTATTTTACATTTAATTTTATGATATATTCATTATCCTCATTGAGATATTGTATATTTCTATTGTTCAATAAAGCTCATAAAACGTGTTTCACATTTTGTTAAATTGGTTTGAACCTCAATGGCTTCAAAAATAATTGACCTCAGTGGTAAACACTTTAATAAACACTAAAAATCTATTTTATTTACTGAGTGACTCAACTTAAGCTGTTTAATTTTAACAGCAGGTTGGGTTTTTTAGGGCACAAATATTTAGTTTAAAGTTACTGAGCTGAAGCTTTGAGTGTGTGGGAGAAGTGAAGGGTGAGAGTGAACAGTGGTGTGAGAGTGAACAGTGGTGTGAGAGTGACCTCTGCTGGTCACAGTGTGTCAGTGCATCCACACACATGTTCACTGTGTTTACAGAAGGAAAATACACACCAGCTCAGGAGCCAAAGGTCGTTTTAGGCAAATTCTGTAATGGTGTGTTGAAATAGGCTCATGACATAGAGCACAAACATATTTTTAGTCAAGTACCCCCTGACATGGGCAAAACATTTTTGTAAGAAAAAAGAAGTAGCCTACAGTGAAGTAAAATCAGTGACTGATTTATTAAATCCAAACATATTAGTTTTTATCTCATAATTTTACCTTTTTATTTCATGATTTTTACTTTTTATTTCATGATTTTTACTTTTTATGTCATGATTTTTACTTTTTATGTCATGATTTTGACTTTTTATCTCATAATATTGACTTTTTATCTCAATTTAGACGTTTTATTTAATGATTTTGACTTTATCTCATGATTTTGATTTTAATCTAATAATTTAAATGTTTTTATCTCGGAATTTTGACTTTTTATCTCATAATTTTGACCTTGGATTTTACAATTAGAACTTTGTCTATTCATCAAAGGGACACCAAATATCAAAATCTCGACCTCAAAACAGCTGAAAATGATCTATTACACGACCCTTTAGGCCGTTCTGTTCAAAAGTTGATTGTCCTTCATGTCCAATGGTGGCCATTTTTATTTTGTGGTTGTAGCATCACTCCAGTAGCATCGCTCCAGGGTGATGCAGTCAGATATTATTACATGAGGGTAGTAGAAACCTAAACACCTACAACAGCCCATGTCCATAAACCCCCCCTGGCTACACACATCTGTAATATATCTGACACATTTAACATTATCCATGACATTTATTTTATAATTAGTTGTTCAGTGGTGAATGGTCACATATTCAGGTGCATTAGTTTGTTTCTATCTGTAAATTCTAAGGCTGTGTATCAACAAAACTCTGACACCATATGAATTACATGAGTTAAATCACCATACGATTAAAAAACTAAAACAAAACAACAACTAGAAAACCACTCTGAGAGCGTAGACTCCACCAAGGCAGACCACCACCCCCCCATCCACGGATCACCACCAAACTTTTATCACGTTCCTTGTACTAGTACCAGAAGCAATAGTTTATATTTTTATAATGTTTTTTTTTTCTTATTTGTACTGTTTATATTGTGTATTGTATGTTGTATGGGTTGTGTGATATGGACCTGGGTCTGAAATAAAGTTCATTATTATTAACAACATTTAATGAAGTTTTCAGCCAAATCTGTCTGTAGGTTTTTGAGTAAAGTTACCAACCAACCTGTGTTGTATGTCTATTGAAGAAAAGTTAAGTTCATTCAAGTTTGACTTCTTTCAGTGCACACGCTTTTGAATCAGTAAAAATATTGATACAGTATTTTTAAATATTGATACAATGCTTTTAAATATTGATACAATGCTTTTAAATATTGATACAGTATTTTTAAATATCGAAAAAGTACTTTTAAATATCAGCATAATGAAATGAAATATTATGAATCTTGCAGATCTGGTAAATCTTTTAATTTTTCAGTTAATATTATTTTTGGTAGTTTTGTATTTGTTGGTCTCTATGTTAATAAGATTCCCCAAGAACCAAAAATGAGCCAAACTACTGCTCATTCCACCACAGGTGAACATATAGAAGTCAAACTCATTAGTTGAATTAATTAGTTTAATTGTATGAACATATGGAAAATGAGCGTAGAGGTGTTAGAACAGACTGTGATGACAACGCAGAGACACGTCTGACATGGACAGGAAGTTCATCCACACGGTGAGAATTCTACAAAAACAACATGTACATACAAGTAGGTCAACACATCCCTGAAATAGCTCAGTGCATACAAATGAAGCCTCGCTCGCTCACTCTCTCTCTTTGTAGCTTGTATGTGTGTTGTCGACATGTGTTAGCGCTGCTGTTGTCACCTGCACGTAAAGCTGTCGATCAGATGGATACAGTTACATGATGGTTTGAAATAAAGCTCGAATGGACAGGGCCGTATGCAAATGCACAAGGTCCCCAAGCCACCAGGGGGGCCCAAAACTGCATTTTTAAGTCAAGTTTATTTCTATAGCACATTTCAGCAGCAAGGCAATTCAAGGTGCTTCACAAAGAACAATAAAATAAAATGACAAAGAAGAAACACATTTAAACCATTATTAAAGAAATAAGTAAAAAGTGATTAAAAACAAACATAAAACCCAAAAATATAAAAACACACACACACACATATATATATATATATATATATATATATATATATATATATATATATATATATATATATTATATCTCTCTCTCTCTCTCTCTCTCTCTCTCTCTCTCTCTCTCTCTCTCTCTCTCTCTCTCTCTCTCTCTCTCTGTATATATATATATATATATATATATAAATATATATATATATATTTATATATATATATATATATATATATATATATATATATATATATATATATATATATATATATATATATATATATATATATATATACAGAGAGAGAGAGAGAGAGAGAGAGAGAGAGAGAGAGAGAGAGAGAGAGAGAGAGGGGGCTTCATTATTCTATTTTTTCATCGTTTAACTTCCTGCGTCTCCACATTCAACAATATTAGGTCTATTTCAAGGTAACATTGATATGTATTGCATGTTTGTATTAATGATATTTGATTAAGAGACTATTAAATACTTGAATAACATTCATTGACAAGCTTTTAAATTCCTATGTTTTATTGACCATGTACATCAGTGCAGTGCCCCCCATAACTATTATAACCTTAATATGTGTTAATGATTACAAAATCATTACTAAATAAATAAATACATAAATGAAATCACAAATTGTCGATTTCAAACTAAAGTGATGTAAGGAGAATAAATGATCAATAGGTGGAGGTAGTGTTCAAACTGCTACAGTTCCCCACGAAGAAGAAAATCTACCGGAAATGCAAATGGTGCTGTAGTCCAGATGTCAGTAGTGTTTTCCGGTGTGTAATTCAGTCACCATGGTTCGTCTACCACCGTTTCATTTCGTTCTTTTTTCGAGTGCTTTGTTCATTATTTACACGGAGTTTGTTCATTGTAATAACGGCAGAAGGGTGAGTTTGAAATGATGCGTGTTTGTCCACAGGTTGATGTTAGCTTAACCGAACCAATGCCTGTTTGCTAGGCGTGTTAGCATTAGCTTCGTCTTAACACTGGCTTCGTATCTTTATTTTAATTCTCAGGCTGGTGATTCTCTGGACACTGAATTTAGTGGCTTCTCTGTGCCTCTGGAACATTCATTTGAAGTTGGTGAGTAGTCGTAACTTTTTTTTTTAATTTTGTTTTATGTCCTTGCAAATTGTGGAACGCTAACAGTTGGAACTAATGACATATTTATGAAGAAACACACCAGCCCTTCAACATGTTTCAAATAAAATATGTTATCAGAGGAAGAACTGATACTTTCACTGATATTAAATTAATTTGTAGGTTGTTTTTCCTTAATGGCATTTGGCGTCATGCTTCTAAATCCAGATGCATCTAATTGGAATATATTTTCCTTTAATTAAATGTTTACTGCTACTTTGCTATACATCCAGTGACTATCCTCTTCTTCCTGTCTTTGATAGAAAAGTAAGTAATGTATGTAAAAGATAAAACAATGGCTAGATAGATGACTTTTACACAGGTTTTTGTTGGTGTTGCATACAGTAGAATCTATTTTTCATCCATACAGTCATGTTGGTCAGACAAATATATACAGCAAGACCCGCATTGTCTAGTTTTAAGTTGTTTAAATAGCTGAATTTGTCTCACTAAAATACCATATTTGTCTGTATTAATCCTCTTAAAAAGTACATTTTCCAGAGAAGCTAATATTGCATGGATTAACCCTGTAACTTTTTTCTCCCAGTTTAGTCATTCACCCAATTCTTGCTGTTTGTTCTCTTTTTCAGATGATGTAGTAAACTTTAGGGTTCGTGGAGCACTGGTGTTAAAAGCGGGAAGGGAACAGAGTGTCTCACTGAGTCAGAATCTACTTTCAGAGGAAGACCGAACTAAACTGAAGGTGAAACGATGTGGGCTGTTAAATACTTGACATGATTCTAAAACAGGCGACAGAAAACAGATAATTGAGGGATGGAAGCACCACCATTTTAGAACAAAAGGACTCTGTAAGGCTATAACAGACAGATAATTATTTATTTCATTCCCATCTCCCTGATTGTAAAGGAGCAGGATGAAGCAAACTTCTAATACCTGCCCCTTTCTTACAAGATCCGCTTTCACCATTCACCATTAAAGCCATTACAGCAAAAAACAAAAACACTTTACATAACAGTCAATGAACAAATAAATCCAAAATCATAAGCAAAACCACTTCATTACATTTTTTTAAAATAGAATTCCTCCTCTCTCTCCTTATACATCCTATTAAACTGAAAAATATTCTTACAGCTCTTCTCTTTCATTATCAAACAATTCCACATTCTGACACCAACAACAAAAATATACATTTGTTTTCCAGTCGTTCTCACCTTTTGATGTTTCAAATTAAATCTCCTCCTTCTGTGTTGTTCTTCCTGTGAAACTAAAACAAATCATCTCTGTAAAAGTCCACTTGTAGCTCTCAACACAACCAACAATGTCCTTAATTCATCTAATTATGTCACCTTAAACAATCCTGATTTAATAAACAATTGATTTGTATGTTCCTTGAAATTAACATTATGTTATTATTATTATTATTGCTCTTTTCTGTCATAAAAACAATTACTTTGTGTTACTTATATGTGTTACTCAATACTTCTATATAATAAGTTAAATATGGCAGAATAAGTGAACAATATAGAATTCACATTGCTTTATAAACTAACATTTTATATTTTATTTATAATCAAATTTTATTTATGATGCTTTTAGTCCTGCACTGTAGTTTTTAATTCTGCTGAAGTTGTTTTTATTTATTTATTGTTATTATTGACTATCTCAGAATTATTTATTACATTTAGATTATGACATATTAGGTCACGTTTTCTTCTTTGACTATCTTGACTACCTTTGATTGAATTATTCACCTTTCTCTTCGTGAATTAGAGATTGTCCGAGTAGAAGTGGAAATTCTCCTCGGGGAGATTGCGATCAACATCTCTCCTCGGAGAATTGTCAGTTCTACTCAGTTGCCATCTCTACTGTGACATATGCCACCAAAAAGTACTTACATCAGTTGTCATCACTAAGATTACTTTGAATGTGCTCAGGATTGAAGGGTCTCTGACATGTTTGCTTAAACTGTATCCACAGGAAGTTGCAGCAGTTGATGGTCTTTACAAAATCCGAGTGCCTCGCGTTTTCCTGCAGGCAGACAGACAGACAGAACGACAGATGGAGGGCCACCTGACAGCTTTTGTCAGAGCTGTGAGTATTTGACATGATCTTCAATTGCATTAGAGACCTATGACCTATTCTCATGAATAGATATATCAGTTTTAGAAAAGTCTGTCACACATAACACATGCAATCAGATGGACAATGATTAGAATTCTTATCATGTCTTCAGCTGAATAGTGTCTCATAGAGTGTCATCGGTATTGGACATGAAGGGGTTTTCCAAAATCGTATAATTCAGCAAATGAAATTGCATCTCGGATACTAATCGGGGTCAAGTCTGTGGTGGAGTTGCAGAGTTGATCAAATCGTAGTATTACTCTGAGAAATTATGTAATTTGCAGAAGCTGCAGTTAAAAGCTCCAGGTTTAGGAGGGTTTAGGCCAAGGCTGTCAAACTTAAGTCAGTTCAGGGGACACGTTCAGCTAAATTTGATCTGAAGTGAAGCCGAACCAGTGAAATAATGACAAAATAATACATAAATAACGTCAAACTTTTCTTTATATTTTAGTGTCAAAAAAGTCAAACTGAACAATTAAAATGTTCATATCGACATACGGATCCTTTCAAACAGTGTGAATAACATGAACAAAGGGAAGGAATGAGCAGAATTTTAACAATATTATACTTTTGTTTATCATTTCTACATGTACGTTATAACTTGCAGATCACAGTGGATGAAACACATAACATTTAATTCCAAGCAGATTTTTGTTAAAATTGCACTGACTTTTCTTACAACACTTCAGGTTCTTCATTTTGTTCAATTATTTAAATATTCCATGGAATTCTATTTTGCTTTAGTGTAAATATGTTAAAATATTAACATTTACAAAGAGAAAAATTTGGAGTTGTGATTATTTATTTATTGATTATTATGATAGTGCCTGGGCCGCATGTTTGACACCTGTGCCGTAGAGGTTAGATCTAACAGGACACAGCAGGGGATAGACAGGCTGACCAGGTTTTTTTACTTTTACTCAAGGTGATAATAACATGAAATAGCATAAAATCCAGCTTGATAGAGCGTCACAACACAGAAATGTCTGTTCAGAGAGACAACTTTAACCCATAAAGACACAGTGCTACTTTATGTCATTCAGGTTCTTCTTAAAGCGGAATTAACATTTATTCAGAATTAAACAGGAATAAAAACTCCCACATAAACCCACCTAGTGTTGTAGAAGATGTCAGTGTTTCCATGGCAACAATGGAGTCTCTGAATGCCCAAATATGGTCATATCTGATGACAAGGGCCCATTTTGAGGGCTGGATTTGAACCCCAGACTGTATGTTTGACACCTGTTGTTTAGAAATGGAACAATATCCACCTGTTTTCTCTGGTGGTGTGATATTCTGGATTTTTTTTTTTTTCTTTTACACTGAGTCGTCGTCTAAAGTTTGATCTCCGCCTCTTTTTTTTTTGTGCTCTGGTTTTTAGTGTGCCATGGTCGAGTCCCATCTGAGCGACGTAATCACCCTCCACACTGACGTCTCTGGATACCTCATTGGCGTTTCCATAGTGACAATACCTGGAGCCTGTCGGGGAACGGAGGTGGAGGATGAAGTTGACCTTGAGGTTTTCAACACCACACTCAGTGTCATGGCTCCTGTTAATGCTCCTGGGTCAGTAATGCAGGCTTTTGTTCTGGCTTTTTCAATACTAGGCAAAGCAAGGTAAATGTATTTGTATAACACATTTCATATACAAGACAATTCAAGGTGCTTTACATAAAACATTTAAGAAAGTAAAAATGAAAAAAACATTATTAGAATGCATTAAAGGTAGGGTAGGAGATCCTGGAAAATCGTTGCTGCAGCTATATTTTGAAGGTAGACACACCCATGCCTCTTTTTCAGCCCACCCCTAGAAACCACGCTTTAAAAAATACATCAACACGCTGCTGTCTGGAGGTTCACGAGCATTCACCAGGACTCAACATCAATTATCATCCTAAATAACAAAACGATAAGCAACATTTATCAGTTTGTATCACATGAAGTTTAGCTCACAAAAGGTTTTGAAGCATGAAATAAACCCCATGGGAAAACTAAAGGATAAGGACGATAGTTTATGGTGTTACAGCAAATGATGGACACGATGTCCTCACAGACTGGAGTTCATACAACCAGCACAAACACAATACTCTCGCAACTACTTCAACTTCTACTCCTATACACACGACGTAGAATTCAGCGCATCCACCAGTATATGTTTACCTTGTTACATCACATGACGTATCACCAGCAGGGAAAGGAAGAATTCGATTTCCCATAGGGCAGTTGTGGCTCAGTTGGTAGAGCGGGTCGTTCAATGACTGAAGGGTCAGCTGTCCACATGTCCAAATGTCCTTGGTCGAAGACACAACTCGCAGTAGGACTGACAGAACCTTAGAAACCTACTGGTGTGTGAATGGGTGAATGTGAGGCTAATGTAAAGCACTTTGAGCACCATGAAGGTGGAAAAGAACTATATAAGTGCGGTTCAATCAGCAATTTTTAATCAAATTTTATGAAGATCAGATTTATGGACCATGGTCATTTTCACACAGGTGTTATGAAATTAATTTCTAAACAATAATAAGTCTAAATTAAAGGATGACAAAAACTTTCACATTCCTCCCACAGGTGGAACACATTCATCTGTGTCTTGCTGCCTTAAGTGTTTTTTTGTATTTGCATAATAATTACCAACTTTCTTTCAGGCCTGAAACTGCTCTGTTCCTTGAACGAATGGAACAGGAATCAGAGAAGAAAGGAAAGAATCCACAAGAGCAGAAATCCTTTTTTGCTAAATACGTAAGTACTTCTACTTTGGACATTTAGTCTGTGTTTTAGTCATTATTTTATCCTGTATTTGTGTAAACGTGGTCCAGTGAGAGTATTGTCACCAGCAGAAAAAGCACGAAAAGTCATTACATAGAAAGAAACACTGAGATTGAAAAGATATAAAAGTATGTATTTACTCAACAAACCACACAAGTGAATAACTATAACTGATAATATCATATATATATATATAAATATTAGAGCTGGGCAAAAAATCGATTTAGATTTAAAATAGTTTTATGGCAAAATCGATTCATATTTTAGGGAAATCGTGCAATCCGATTCCCCTCCACACACACTTTTTTTCCTCGCAAAAAGAAAACCATGAACCAGGCTGCTTTCCGTAGTGTTTCACCCCAGGCCCCGCCTACGATCCCCTTCTTCTGCAGAACGGGGAGCAATATCACCCTCCAGTGAGGGAGACACGCTGACTCCTAAAAGGGTTCAGTTGTGTGGAATTGGTTTGTGTTTTTAGGGTGTGACGAAGCCCAGCTACTGCCTGGTAGTCAGCTGTGTCTTCAGACTGTTGTTGTTGACGGTAGCGGTACGACCACTCTGTTCGCGCATCTAAAGCGAAAGCATCCAATTGGGGGGGGGGGGGGGGGGGGGGACTAGCGCTGCCAGCACTTCTTCAAAATGTTCAACAAACACTGACTGAAAGCTTTTCTCGCGGCACAACTTATGATAAACATGGAGCACGATGGGGAGCGATAACAGACACAATAACATCATATATCCCAAATATTGGTAACATGTTCAGGTTTATTGAAGTAGTTTGATTGATAATAAGGTTTTGTTTTATTTTGTCCTTACAAAGTAAAAATGTTACTAGTTTTATTTTTATCTTACTTTTGCACTACTACGTTTTTACAATGTTTTTCATATAATATGAGTATTAATGTATATTGTTTTAGTTGTTAAAATATTTTAAGTTTTCTTTTTTCCAACAAAATTTATTTTTTACACTATTTTTTTTGCACAGTTTTTCCTGTAACAGTAGTGGATATGTCTGGACTTACTACAGTTCATGTAGACAAAGTCTCAGGTTGCAGTTGCACCTTTTGCACAACTGATTTGTTATTTACAGTTATTTGTAGAAGTATTTTTGTTTTACATGTTATTTAATAAAAAAAAAAAAAAAAAAAAGAAGACGAAAGAAACCACGTTTCTAGTGTTTTAATTTTTATTTAGCCCACGTGGGAAAAAATCGTATCGTGAATCTAGTTTTTTGGGAAACAAATCAGAGATTTTTTTAAAAGAGAAAATCGCCCAGCCCTTTTATATATATATATATATATATATGTGTGTGTGTGTGTGAAGTCATGGTAAGTAAATGAAAAGAAGAGCAGTATGACACTGGTGTGTGAATTGGTTGAAGGTGAGGAAATGTAAATCACTTTGGGCACCGTATACGTTCAGTGAATTTACTGTTTATTAAATTTCATCATATTTTACACTTGAATAAATCACATGTTTGCAGTGGAAAAGTGGGCGTCTCCCAAAACCGTCCCTTATATGTTTTGAAGTTTTGTGTTTACTCGACTGAACACATGATACGACAGGAATGAGCTGAAAACATGTGGCGGTGTCCAGACCCGCCTCGGCATGACCATGGCTGGTCCTGCGTGATGTTTTTGGCCTGTACCGGTGGATCAGTAATTCTAGATTCCCACATAAGCCCAGGCTCATTTCAAACGTGACGTAACGTTCGCTCAGATTTTGGTTTCACGTCATTTGGAGATGTCAGCTGGACTAAACCTGTCGCTCCATCCAACCCACATGTTCAGAAAAAACACACATGACCCGGCCTTGCACCCACGCTTCAGCTTATCTAAGCTGTTTTGGTCGTCTTCTTTAAAAAAAAAATTGCACTGTGCTGTATGTGGTATGGAGGACTGAAAGTGCCAAAAATAAATACATCATTAAATTATTAATTAAACATGTCATTAATTAATGAAAATTGGAATTAAATAGATAAATGTATCATTAATTCTTTAAAATACCACTTCATTTGAAGTAAAAAAAAACAAAAAAACATCCTGATCCTTGTGTAGCAGTGGATCGTGAATTTATTTTATCTGTCAACCTTCTCCATCAAAGTCAGTGGGCGGGTCTTAACAGCTGATTGATTCCCCTGCATATCAAGTCAAGTCATAATTTTGACTTTTCACTTATAATAATAATAATAATGATGATTGTTTATCTCAATTGGGTCATTTGTCTCATAATTTCAACTTGTAGTTGTGCATTTCTTATCTCAAATGTTTGACTTTTTATTCATGTTTGGATTTTTTTTTAAATCAAATTTTTATAACTTTTTATCTCAATGTGTCATTAATTCATTAAAATACCAATTCATTTGAGATAAGAACACATATATTATTATTTGACTCATTAATTATTTCCTGGTCCTTGTGTTGCAGTGGATCATGAATTTATTTTATCTGTCAACCTCATCCATCAAAGTCTTAACAGCTGATTGGTTCCCCTGCAAATCCAGTCCAGTCAAATAGATTCCAGATAAAGGGTTGATGCAGAGCTTGTGAACACATTCCATTACACTGTGTGACCTTTAACCTCTACATTTGTTTGGATATTGTGGGAAACTAAACTTTAGTGGCAACTGCTAAAAATCTAACCTCGGTCCGACACTCCCACTTGAGTGGATTTGACTAGATTCATGTTAGCCCCGCCCACTGACTTTGATGAGCGAGGTTGTATTTTAATGAATTAGTGACAAATTTAACAACACATTTGCATATTGAATTCCATTTTAAATAATTAATGATAGATTTAATTAATTATTTAGTGATGTATTTATTTAATTTGGCACTTTTAGTCCTCCATATATGCTGCATTCATTGACCTGTCTTGACTGTGCTGCGTTCACTGACCTGTGTTGACTTGGTGCTGTGCTGTGTTCCAGTGGTATTTGATTCTGGGAGGTGCTATCTTCCTCATGGCCACCAATTCGGCACAGCCCCCAGCAGGGGGCGACAGAGAGCAGAGCTGATTCCCACTGAAGTACTGTTTCCTTCCTTGTGGCTCGTTCTGTCCTCCTTCCTCTACTGTCCCTTTCTGTTTTTAACCTCTAAGCAGTGTCACTAACAAAAACACATCCTCCTTTTTCACACTTTTCTCACTTTAGCACTGTCGGACCTTTTCTTTTTAGATTCAATAACAAATACATTTCTGATGTATTGATTCAAAAGTCAAACTATCATGATTTGAAGCATTTTGTGGAATGTTTGAAGTCTATTTGCTAAACCAACAAAACCCCGTCCAATCAAATCACGTTATTTGGAAAATATGTTGGGTATATTAATGCAGGGGTTTTCAAACCACAGTACATGTGGTTAACTACATTACATGGGGTTAACTAACTACGGTTCATGGGGTTAACTAACTATGGTACATGTTGTTAACTAACTATGGTACAAGTGGTTAACTACATTACTTGGGGTTAACTAACTACATTACATGTGGTTAACTAATTACAGTACATGTGGTTAACTAATTACGATACATGTGGTTAACTAACTACGGTACATGTGGTTAACTAACCATGGTACATGTGGTTAACTAACTATGGTACATATGTTTAACTACGGTCCACGTGGTAAGCTAACTACGGTCCACGTGGTTAGCTAACTACGGTCCACGTGGTTAGCTAACTACGGTCCACGTGGTTAGCTAACTACGGTCCACGTGGTTAGCGAGCTACAGTCCACGTGGTTAGCTAACTACGGTACACGTGGTTAGCTAACTACGGTACACGCGATTAGCTAACCACGGTACATGCGGTTAACTAACTACGGTACACGCGGTTAGCTAACTACGGTACACGCGGTTAGCTAACTACGGTACACGCGGTTAGCTAACTACGGTACACGCGGTTAGCTGACTACGGTACACGTGGTTAGCTACCTATGGTACATAACCCTAACACAGACGTGGAGATGTATTTCAAAGCTGTTAAAAAAAAAAATTAGATATCTTAAGAGATGTTCAAAAACACAAAGATGTTAACATGTATTTGAAAAGATATATAAGCACATATACAGATGAAAAAAAAAAATTTTTTTAAGAAGTATATGGGCAGGACTGTTTTAGGGGTGTTTGATTGTCCCACCCTTTGAAAACCTCTGTATTAATGTGTTTGGGCTTCAGTCTTTGCATTTTGACTCCGCCCCCTCCATCCCTCTTTGGTCTCTTTGGTTCAGAACGTTAATCTGGGATGACCAATGTGGAACTGACATTAGCCTGAGTGTTGTTCCATTCAAGAAATATCATGGGATGTCCTGCATCTGTCGTCTTATTGTCTCCCACAGTGGATGTACATCGTGCCCCTCGTTCTATTCCTGATGATGTCAGGGGCTCAGGACCAATCAGGAGGCGGAGCTGGTGGTGGAGCAGCCAATGGAGGTGGACGATGATCGGACTGCCGTCAACTTTCTGCTGTTTTTCTACAAATGTTTCCTCAACAATAATGGTCTTGAAATGATTGGAACTGCTGTACATAATAAATACTGCTGTTTAAGGAAGCTAAATATGTGTAGAAAAGATGTAGTAACCCCCCCCCCCCACCCCCCACCCCAGGTGACTGCATTTTAATACAACTAACAAAATTAAATATTTATTAACTCCTAATGTTTTTTGACTCCTTTATTTAGAAAAAACCCTTGTTTTTTAAAGTCCCTGTCTTTCAGATTTAGCCTTGGTTAGTTGCACTATCCCTACTCATTACATGTATAAGGCTTGAAAGTCGCTGCGTCATCATTCTATATCTGGATCCAAGCTGCACCCTGGCCGAGTTTACCCCTATTGATCTACTTGTCAAAATGCCACAGTGTTGTGTACGCCGCTGTTTAAACAGATAAAAAAAATTTATACAAATAACATGAGCAGCAGCCGCCCAGGAGAGCCTGCTGGTTAGCAAGCTGTCAAAAACAAACCAGCTCTTAAATACTGGATATCATTGGTGAGTGTCGATGAATCTGTGAATAAATGAGTAACGTGAATGAGAGGGACTGTCTGACTGGAATAGTCTATAATAGGCTGGAGAAAACGGGTTTGGTCAGATAAGTTAAATGTCCATGAACAATCTTCATGGTTGTGGTCTATATCTTCATGGTTGTGGTCCATGTCTTCATGGTTGTGGTCCATGTCTTCATGGTTGTGGTCCATGTCTTCATGGTTGTGGTCCATGTCTTCATGGTTGTGGTCCATATCTTCATGGTTGTGGTCCATGTCTTCATGGTTGTGGTCCATATCTTCATGGTTGTGGTCCATATCTTCATGGTTGTGGTCCATATCTTCATGGTTGTGGTCTATATCTTCATGGTTGTGGTCCATATCTTCATGGTTGTGGTCCATATCTTCATGGTTGTGGTCTATATCTTCATGGTTGTGGTCTATATCTTCATGGTTGTGGTCTATATCTTCATGGTTGTGGTCTATATCTTCATGGTTGTGGTCCATATCTTCATGGTTGTGGTCCATATCTTTATGGTTGTGGTCTATATCTTCATGGTTGTGGTCCATATCTTCATGGTTGTGGTCTATATCTTCATGGTTGTGGTCTATATCTTCACGGTTGCAGTTGTCAGTTGCTGACTGGACTGTGCAGTATTTTTCGTCCATGTAAGAACCACATTAATAACAATATTGTGTCATAACCTTGAACTCATTTTCACTGTATATACATATTGCATATTTGTTATATTTATATTTATTCAGATAATCATTATACTGTATTTTTTTATTTATTGTTTGTTCATGCTGATTAACATTTGTTTACTTCCTTTATGACTCTTATTGTAACACTTTCATCTTGGGTAGGAGCTTTTGTAACTTCCCCTTGGGATCAATAGTCATTCAGATT
This sequence comes from Siphamia tubifer, assembly GCA_020466265.1. Lineage (NCBI taxonomy): Eukaryota > Metazoa > Chordata > Actinopteri > Kurtiformes > Apogonidae > Siphamia > Siphamia tubifer. The sequence continues at coordinate 39,931,768 of CM035790.1, forward strand.
CTGATGTCAGATGGACTAAACCTACAGATGATCAGATTGTAGTCTATGAACAGATGTTTACATTCAAGCTAATCTGATCTGGACTCTGGTTTATGTTAGCATCTTCCTTTGTTCTGTTTTCCTGGTGCTTGTTTGATGGTTTATTTCTAAGCATGAGTTCAGAAGACCATCACAGGCTTTAGAAACAGAATGTTCCAGAATCCCAGTGTCAGCCGTCCTCCCCCTCGGCTGTTTTTAGTTCATGTGTCCAATTGTGATAAATACGACCTTATTTTCAGCAGCTGCGTCTTCAGCTTCAACACTCTAGTGCCCTGTGAACCTGTCACATCACCAGCTGACCTTTCTGACAAGCACATGGACCTGGTCTTCAACTAGACATGGACCTGGTCTTCAACCACATATGGACCTGGTCTTCAACTAGACATGGACCTGGTCTTCAACTAGACATGGACCTGGTCTTCAACCACACATGGACCTGGTCTTCCACCACACATGGACCTGGTCTTCAACCGTACATGGACCTGGTCTTCAACCGCACATGGACCTGGTCTTCCACCGCACATGGACCTGGTCTTCAACCGCACATGGACCTGGTCTTCAACCGCACATGGACCTGGTCTTCAACCGCACATGGACCTGGTCTTCAACTAGACATGGACCTGGTCTTCAACCACACATGGACCTGGTCTTCAACTAGACATGGACCTGGTCTTCAACCGCACATGGACCTGGTCTTAAACCACAGACAAAAGATCTGCCTGGGTCTGGTGGAGCAGATGATCGAACCAAAATGTCCAAAAACATGTTTGTTCAGTTACAATCTTCCAGCCAGGTGGTTCTGACCATTAGCTTGGTCCTACAGCAGGAGATGGTTCCCCGGGTGCCCCCCCTGTATCTGCCCACAAAGGCATCAAAGAAAGGATGTGTTAAATGCAGAGGACACATTTTGTTGCGCAGTACATAATGACAAAGTACGATACCTTTACCTTCTACCATCAGAGGAGCTGAAGTTCAGAGCCGGGACGCGAACCGCCAACCTCTCGGTCATTGGGCGACCCACTCTACCACTGAACCACAGCCGCCCCAGTTGCACTCCTTAATAAACAAAATGCAAAGTAGGGAATGCACAATATTGGAAAAAAAACTGACATTGCGATTTTTTTAAAACTGTGAAATATATAATGTGATATGAAAAAATCCTCAGGAGTAAATAACAGATGTGTGGTGACAACGTAAACAGTCAAATAGATGAGTGGTCGACACTGAACGTACATTTCAGTGTCATCCTTCTGTAGCTGAAATAATGACATAAAATTAATTAAGAATAAAAAAAAATACAAAAAATTTAAGAAAACACATACAAATAAATGAATAAAAACAAATAAAAAGACCCCAAAATGTTTAAATAAATAAATAAAAATACGTAAGTATAAATGACTAAATAAAAAAGACTAATAATTGTTTAAAAAAAAATCATGAAAATAAGTAAATAAAAACATACACAAAATAAATAAAAGTACACAAAAATAAATGAATGAAAATGAATAAATTTCTGTAATTAATTAAATAAATAAAAAAATCGACATACGATTAAATATCAAACATTTAAGATAATTGCAGGACCTGTCATGTGACTATTGCGCACATGTACATTGCAATGTCGATGCTCAAACCATGTACTGTATATTGTGCAGCTCTAATGCAAACCCTCATCTTCATATCTGTGAATTTACCGTTAAAGCAAACACTACTTTATCATGTGGATGGGGGGGGGGGGGGCTGTCAGCATTGGTTGTGATATATGCCCATGTACCAAGAAACTGGAGGAGGGGAGCGGGTGTCACTGACACTCTTTATATGTATTTACATATGTTCAGTAGTACATGAACATATGTAGCTTAAAGCTGGTCTGAAATGCAGATGAAAATAATCACATGTAACAGGACAGACCACACTTTAACCCCATGAAGCCCAACGTATCATATTTAATACATGCCTTTTCAAAAATGTGGAATAGTCAGCATCCCTGAAAATAACTTGGTAACGCTTTACATTATGGATCACTAATAAGGTGTTAATTCTATGATTATTTGATGTCATTTCAGGGTTACCATTGTAGCCACTTATTACAGGTCATTTCAATGCAGTTTCCAGTTAATAGTGATGCAAACAGCGTTCATTATGGTGGTCATTTCTATGGTCATTTAGATGTAATATGATGTAAATATGATACAAAAATGGATATCTGAAATAAAAAACTGTGGGTTGTTCAGCTGGAACCTGTAAAGGCTCTGGATTCAAAGAGCTGGAGTTTTCTTTCCATGCTTTAAAGAATAAAAAACATTGAATTGAGTTTACATATGGTTTAAGATGATGGAAAATCTGAGCTTCAATACAATAGTTTTTGTTTTCGCAGCACGAATGAAGCAGAAAAAAAACAAAAGTACCCCCACCCACCCCCCGACTCCAGTTCACACACTCACAAACTGGTATTTAGCACTCTGTATAGAAACTCTGACTCATTTACACTATGTAAAATATGTATGTAATGAAGACTAATATTTACGTAATAAAGAAAAAATATGTATGTAGTAAAGACATATCTTTATGTAACAAAAACAAATATATATATAAGACAAATATGTATGTAATGAAGACAAATATATATGTAACAAAGACGAATATTTACATAATAAAGAAAAAATATGTATGTATTAAAGACATATTTAATGACATATATTTATGTATCGAAAACAAATATATATAAGACAAATGTGTATGTAATGAAGACAAATCCATTCCCTCGTGGCAGCAGGACATGACATCCATAAAACAAAGTTGAGCAGCACTTAGACATAAATGTCATGGATCTGCCCCCTGTAGTGAGGAGGACATTAACCCTTTCATGACGTCTGATGATTTAGGAGTGTTTGTGATGTTTATGGGCTGCGCTAAAGTTTGATTTTGGCTCATCATTTTCACATTATAAATGTAGACACTTGAAGCATGTGTTGTTTATTGAAAATGCACAGCTGTGGCCTATAAAAGCCTGACTCACCGCCCCAGCTCCTCTCTGACCTCTGTCACACTGTCCAAATGACAATAGCTGTTTCTAGGAGCTGCTTCACTCTCATTGGGAAAGGAATGGGTCATATTAAGTAATAAACAACAGTTGGTTGAAAGGCTTCTGTCACACTGGGATAAGCATAGGTCACAGTGTTCACACTGAGTGCCAAATACATGTAGACAAAAACATTGAGAGGCAAGTGAGAAGGAGGGAACACCTGCCTTGTCAATCACACCACAGCCAAGAAAATGACACTGGGAAGTTTTCCCAGTCCCTGAAAAGCGTCCCAGCAGGCCTTCACACATTACAGCCCATCTCTTCCTGGATCCCTGGTGCGTAATCATGTTATACATTTCGCCACCGCGTCCATATGTTAACATGTAATGAAGTAACATGAGCTAGTGTTTAGCAGCCAGGATAATTGGTCGTGTACACTGGAATATTCCATAGTGGCTGTGATATGCATAGCAGCCCTACACACACCTAAAGGTCATGGGACAATACTATTTAAGCCCCGCTCACTGACAGCAGTAAGAAGCAGGTGTTGAAATGGGTTTTCGTGCCTCACATCGAGAATATCTGCTGTTATAGGAGTTGGCACTAAGCGGGTAGTTACAGTTCATTAAAATTCTTTTTCTAATAGCCAAATGGCGCATTTAGGGAGACACTTTCTCATGACACGGAGTTATTTCCTATTAAATTTTTTCAATTAAGACATACCAATTAAGGAAAGCCTTCAGACTACAGCTGTGCAATATAGTCACATGACAGGTCCTGTTAATGTAGGAAACAAATGAGCTCAACATGTTCTAATTTCAATAGAACCTGACACACACTGAGGACATCACAATCATTCTGAAGCAGTTGGGACTGAGTCACTGGTATCAAGACTGAAAAATGAGCAACCAACAAGACAAAATCACCCAAAACCAAGGTTTTGGCTGCCAGAAAGAAAAGCAACATTAGTTGTATGGAATTATTTCTTTTTCATTTCTTAATTTCTTTTCATATTTTAATGTAATTTTTATTTATTTTAGCTTCAGTTTTTTTTAATTTAATTTTTATTTGTATATATTTGTTTTTTTTTTTATTATTGATTTGGTTTTGTATGCCTAAGGTCCAGCCCGTGGTCAGAATTCATACGGTCCTGCAGCTTCAGTTTAATAATGTATTATTTATGGCTCACCCAGACTGTCCAACACAATAAATAATTAATAATCGTTTAAAAATGCAGTTCTTTCTTTGACCTGATGGTGGCAGCACCACTCTAACTATCTGACTTTGCCGTGAAATCTTCTCAGTAATGGCGTCTGTACAGGACAGAAGGTAATTACAATATTTTTAGCTGAAAATGAAGGTCTTTGTGTTTGTCTAGAGACTGCTGCCTTGTTTAACGAATTCAATGTAAAGAGACACTGCCAGACGAAACATGCTAACATACGACACGCTAACCGGAAGTGAGCGTGAGCAAGATTTTTTTTCCCCGTTCAATATATTTTTTTAATAATCATGCTTTCGAGCCAAAACTGCCAACAGCGAGGAAAGGAGGACGTAACAACAGGGACAGAAGAATATTCACTTTGAAAGTCAATCAGAATAAAACATATGATTGATAAATGAAATAGCTAAATCCTCCGTATTACTTTAGCTAGCTAGCTAATATGATGTTAGCTCCAGTCAGTGATGCTGCACGAGTCTATTGAGTTGGGCAACCAATGAAACTAGTTAGGGACATGGTATATGTAAATCAACCCGTCGCTATCCTAGGAAAAAAAAGCCCGTGAGCCAGTGAGGTAAATTAACCCGTCACCATGGCAACCTATGAAGCTGCTGGTGTTATGTATTTGTATATGTAACACAAAATATTACTGGTTGAATGATCTTGCAAAAGACATTGTGTTTTAATGTTAAATGTGAACAGACTTTGCATTAGTGAGTCATAGATGAGTAATGATTCCTCATATAAGTCATGTTTAACTCCAGATCCTCCACAGTTTGTTCAATGTTAGTGATTCCAGAGGGAAAAGAAAAACACAACTATGTTTTTTATTTGTTCACACTTGAGTGGCTATAGATTTGGTTCCATTGTCATTTTAAACAGTTATTTTGTAACAATGAAGATAAAACTGTTAGAACACTGCATTTATATGTACTTTTTATTACTTTTTAAAACATGTCAGAACCAACCACTGTCCCCTGGTAATCTGCACATTATCAGATCTGGCACATTCTAAAAAAAAAGTTTAGGCACCCCTGATTTGAAGGAGTAAAATCTGTCTATTGGGCTTATTTATCTATGTTGTTTCATGCCATATATCATATTTAATGTATTTTATTTTGTCTTAGATTGTTTACTGTGTGTTCCAGTTGTTTAGTCAGTATGTAAACTCACATAAACATCTGTTTTAACTACATGTGCAGTACTTTGAATTGTTATGATGATGATGATGATATTATTATTATTATTATTATTATTATTATTATTATTATTATTATTATTATTATTATTATTATTATTATTATTATTATTACTATAGTTTAGTTTTTGTTTTATTTTTTGTCTGTCTATCTGTCTGATTATCAGCAACTTTGCACAAAACCTACTGGACCAATTTCCATGAACATTTCAGGAAATGTGTGAGGTGGTCCAGAATAGATGTAGATGTAGATGAATGTAGTAGGTCAAAGGTCAAGGTGAGCAAAAATGTGTTTTCACAATATTATTCACAAAAATAATAATTTGCACGTTAGTAATTCATTTATCAAAACAGAAAATTATGCACAAATGTGTGGGTGTGGGTGTTTTCCAAACTTTATTGCAGAAACACATATATAGATAGATGCAGAAAACATATAAAGCATTACTTTGAAGCTATGGGATGGTGAGCAGTTTTAGTCAATATAAAATAAAATAAATGACCGCTAGGTTTTTCATCCACTGCTGCTTATTACGGAGCCAAAATACAGCACAACAAAAATATATTTCTCCATATACTAACTGTCAATATATTACTGCCAGCAATAGAATATAAAAAAAGATGTGTATGATATACAGAAAAATATATTGTGTCGATATATTACAATATAGTTAAAAATACATAAGGAATTGCCGCTTTTCATATATTGAGACACATATGACAATATATGTACTCATATATGCATAAATTATGAGCTAAAAAGCCAAAATTCTAAATCACTAAACACAACAAGAATTAATCCACATATTAGGCGCACTGTAGTTTTTAAAGAAAATTAAAGTCTTTTAAGTGTGCCTTATAGTCCTTGAAAATATGATTCATAGTGCAGTGTATTACTAAATATATTATTAATTAATATTATTATATATTTAATAATACACTGCACTATATATGTGGAAATAAATAGAGTTTCAATAAAACTATCTGTAAAAATATAGGTCAACTTTTATCTTCAGTATATGTTTTATACTTGTTAATATATGATCAAATCATATATTGCAGTATATTTGATAACATATGCATTACTTTTCCATATATATATATATATATATATATATATATATATATATATATATATATATGAATATATTCTTGAATATAATGCTTTATATTTTTCAATATATTGCCATACATTTGTGTTTCATAAGGGCATTCTGTAAAATACATCAACTTAAAATGATAAATGTGTGAAAAGTGTGAGGATTACATTGGAGTTCAAATCTAAATTACAGTCTTGAAATAAATCTATCCTCAATTAAGACTCGTTACTTGAGATGATGATAAAAGCAGTGACATGTGTGCGCGCAGATAAGTCACGAGCTGTTATTTTCAAGCTGTGACCGCACCGCCACATCAGACTTCGCCTGAACGTCTTTGCCAGAATGCACTTAAAGCAGCACTGAGTGATGGGATCTGGAAACGGCGACAGTAGCTGAGTAGCTGGCTGCTAGCTTAAATGCTGATCTCCTTTTTATACAGATACAAACACCTAAGGCATAGCTTGTGACAGGGTCACTTTAAGGTGCTTAGAACCAATGTTAGGTCCATCTTATGGAAAGTTCATTGGGTTGCTATGGTGACAAAACACACCATGTCCTTTACATCCCTTATGAAACACAAATATATGGCAATATATTGAAAAACATATTGCATTATATTAAAAAATATAGTCCCATATATATTTAATATATAATATCCATCTACATCTACATCTACATATATATATATATATATATAATCTCATCATCTAAACCCACTTCATTCTCACTAGGGTCACTGGGGGTCTAATCCAGCTACAAAGGGTGAAGGCAGGGTACACCCTGTATGAGTCTCCAGTTCATCTCAAACAATCACTGTCACATTCACACCTATGGACAATTTAGATTAACTAATTAAATTGCATGTGTTTGGATGGTGGGAGGAAACCGGAGGACCTGGAGAAAACCCACGCAGACACGAGGAGAACATGTAAACTCCACACAGAAAGGTCTGGTGTGGGAATAGAAGCAGGGTCCTTCTGTCTGTGAGGCCGCCATATATATATATATATATATATATATATATATATATATATATACATATATATATATATATATATATATATATATATATATATACATATATATATATATATATATATATATATATATATATATATATATATATATATATATATATATATATATATATATATATATATATTGACATAATATATTTTTCTGTAAATTATATACATATTTTTTTATGTTCAATTTCAGGCAGTAATATAGAAATATATTGATAATCAGTATATGGAGAATTATATTTTTGTTTGATCAAGGATCTGTGTGAATGGTGACAGAAACATTTGGTGGGGACTTGGTTACAGAATAATTTAAAACCAAAAACATATCTGTCCTGTAACATGACTGTTTGTCAGATGGTGCACATGCTCAGTCCACGTGTATGCAAATGAGCAGACATAGTTGGGATATACTGGGTATTTGCTCGTCTCCATCCATGTGATCCCTCTAAAGGATCAGAAGTGTCATGTGACAGGACCATCCCTTTGGGTGAGCGTCGCATCCAACCATAACTGAAGCACCTTCCCTCCTCCCACTCCCACCTCCCTCCCCCACTGATGTGGAAGTTAATAAGAAGAGATCCTCCACAGACAAACACACACCATCTAAAGACTTTCTAGTTTGATGCCAAACAGTGCCACCAGCATCAGAGGAATCATGCCTGTCCCCAAAAAAGCAGGTAAGACGCAGCTCACCTGCATTTATGTCACTATCTTTTTATCAATTTTATTTTAATTTTAAAAATGTTCTTAGACTAACCTGCTGACATCCAAGAAACTGAAAGATTTAGCTTTTTATACATACATACATACATACATACATACATATATATATATATGTGTGTGTGTGTGTATGCATGTATATATATATATATATATTAAACAATTATCTTGATAGGACACTGCATAATGTAACATACATTTTTAAAAACATTTTTATTTATTCATTATTATAATTTTTTAATGGAATTGAAGTGTCCTTGGGCAAGACACTGAACCCTCAGTTGCTCCCAGTAGCGTCAGGCAGTGCCGGTGTATTGGCAGCAGCCGTCTACTGGTGTATGAGGGTGATGGTGAGGAATTGTAAAGCACTTTGGGCACCAAACGGTGAATATAATGCGGTATATAAGTACAGTCCATTTACAATGGACAGAATTGTTAAGTAAAACTTCTGTCAAAATGCAGTTTTGGATCTCAGAGACAGAGATGTACTGGACCAGATTACTGCTAAATAGAGCTAAAATATCCATCCGTAGTCTATGGCAATACAGTAAATATATTTAAAATACACAGTCACTCAGGATTGTACAATAATAACATGAACACTATCAGTCCCATTAACCATGACACAACAGCAGACACATTCAATTGCAGTATTTTACCACTCACTGCTTTTCACTTTGAATTTCCCTTTTCTGACTTTGACTTTTTAAAAATGTATTTTTATTTATTTAATTTTTATTTAACCAGGAAATATTCCATTGAGATTAAGAACCTTTAAAAACAAGGGAGTCCTGGCCAAGATAGGCAGCATACGGCAGACATAGTTACAGGAATGTACAGTTAAAATACATACAACACACACATTCAATAACAACTTTATACCATGAATTAATGTTATTATTTACCAGTCAAACTATGTCATTATACCATAAACACCTTGTCATTTATCAATGAAACTTCTCACCAACTTTACTAAATCACAAGACAAAACAGGTTGGATTTATTTCTTTATAACACTTGATTTGTTTCCTGTTAAAACATGTAACAGTGAAAGTTTCAGTCATTATTATTATTACTCTTTGTCTTCTCTTTTCTGTCCTGAAACTGGACATTTCTTATCCTTTGATCGCTCAGTGCTGTGGCTTCTAACCTGCAGGCTCTAATTTTAGTTAGCCTGCACATTTCTCAGCATTTCTGACATCTTTTCCAAACATAGACGTGTGTGTGTGTGTGTGTGTGTGTGTGTGTGTGTGTGTGTGTGTGTGTGTGTGTGTGTGTGTGTGTGTGTGTGTGTGTGTGTGCGCACATATGAGAGAGTAAAGTTCAACTAATGGAGAATATTTTTACTAATTATTTATTCTTATAATTTCATTGTAAAATTGTTGCAATGTCAATAAAGGATATTCTATTCAATCCTATTCTATTTTATTCTATTTATTGTATTCTAAAATATTATTTTAAAATATCTTACCAAGCTAATTTTACTTGTTCCAATGACAGATTTTTCTTTTTGGCTAAAAAAGTCTTGAAAAAAAAATCCTGAATTCAACTAAAAAGAACAATAATAATCTTTAATTTAGCCAAAAATCTATAATTATATATTCCAATAACAATGCAAAAATGTCTATTAATGTGTATATTTTTACATATGAAAACATTAACAACTGTATATTGCATATAGAATTGTTGATTTATAGTCGTGATTACTTTTGTGTGCTATCATCTGCTGCTGTAAACATGGAATTTCTAGTGTGACGAATGAAAAAATATCATATTCTATTCTGTTCTGTTCTGTTCTATTCTATTCCAGACCAGCTCACTCATTGCAGAATATTTCAGTTCCATCCATTTATTTTGAATATGCAACAGTCAAAACCAAATAATCCCTCTCTGTCTCCAGTAGTGAAACAAACAACACAATACATTAATAAAAAAAGGACACATAAACAAAAACAAAACAAAACAAAACACCATTTGAGTGTAGTAGAAAGTCAAACGTACTTATCTCACCTCTTCTCATCTATGCTTTAGCTCAGGCCCGCCCAAAGTCCAGCCCGGGGGCCAATCACAGCCCACAGTCAGAATTCATACGGCCCTGCAGCTTCAATTTTATTATGTATTATTTATGACCTGCTCAGACTGTCCAACACAATAAATAAACTAGTATTTACAGAATGTCTAATCTCATACGTATTTTGTGCCAGTCATAAGTTTCTATGACAACCTGTTCTTTTGCAATACTGATAATTTATACATAAATTATCAGTATTGCATAATAATGTAATAAACATAATAATGTAATAAACATAATAATGTAATAAACATAATACATATGTGTTTATGTGTCAGTGTGTGTAAGATTATGATAATATATCCAGTATTGATTAACTTATAGCGTGATATGTCTATGTTTGACACAAACGGTCTTACAGAAGTTGATTTTGTGACATGTAACCTTTGACCTCCAGAGATCTCAAGGTGATGACACCAAATATGTGAATTGTATAAATCTTCATTCGACATCTGAAAGTTCTGTGACAATCCGGTCTTGAGTTATAACCAATAATATGATTTTGAACTTTTAGTTAATTGTGACCTTGACCTTTGACCTTTACTCAGATTAATTATTGCATCTGATGTGCATAAGCTATATGCATATGACCATGTAATTTAATGGTGATATGTCAAATATTCATTGAGTTATAGCATGATATGTCTCTGTGGACACACACACACACACACACACACACACACACACAGTGATCACAATAATCTCTCCAAACCAATATTAACAATAAAAATGTCAAAATTCAGTTCCTCCTTTGACCTGATGGTCACTGATACAAATCACCATAAAACTTGATCTGCAGATCGCCTATCCTGGAAGGAATTTTAAATTTCCATACCTTTCATCTGCACAGGGTGCATCGTTTATAGAAATAAAACTATATTTAAAAAGTACAGAAACAGTCAAGATGAGATGCACCTGTTCTGTAGCGTGTTTGTCCGTTTGAAGATGGTCGCCAGTAATTTACATCACATGATCAGCTTTTTAATCGGCATGTTTTTCCAATCGCCAATCAGGCTATTAATAGGCAATATCAGCCAATATTGATAGGCAGCTGATTGATCAGTGCAACATTATATATATATATATATATATATATATATTGCAGGGTAAAAAAAATCCCAATGTTAGTTTTTTCCAAGATCATACAGCCTTAATAATATTATGTTCTAATGTCATTTTACAGCAGTTTTTTTTTTTTAAGTTTAACTTGAGTGTGTTCCTCTATTTGATGAGTTGTCAGAGTGTTTTATTGCTTATATTTATAATGTGTTTATTGGTTGCCATGTTTGTTATGCTGAGCGCTCTGTCACTCAGTTATGGACCAAACTTCCCTCCATGGTTTCTATTCCACCACTTTTCATTAATCATGTCAACGTGCAGCAGTTACAGTTTCCTCTGTCGCTTAGTGAGTTCCACACAGTCACAGCTTCACCTGCCGCTCTGCTGATCACATTTCTGCTCTTTCTCATGTCGCCTCCACTTCAACATGTCTGCGTTATGGAGCAGTGTGTGGAGAGGATCACTACAACTGATCACTACAACTGATCACTACAACTGATCACTACAGCTGATCACTACAGCTGATCACTACAGCTGATCACTACAACTGATCACTACAGCTGATCACTACAGCTGATCACTACAACTGATCACTACAGCTGATCACTACAACTGATCACTACAACTGATCACTACAACTGATCACTACAGCTGATCACTACAGCTGATCACTACAACTGATCACTACAGCTGATCACTACAGCTGATCACTACAGCTGATCACTACAACTGATCACTACAGCTGATCACTACAACTGATCACTACAGCTGATCACTACAGTTGATCACTACAACTGATCACTACAACTGATCACTACAGCTGATCACTACAACTGATCACTACAACTGATCACTACAGCTGATCACTACAGCTGATCACTACAACTGATCACTACAGCTGATCACTACAACTGATCACTACAGCTGATCACTACAACTGATCACTACAACTGATCACTACAGCTGATCACTACAACTGATCACTACAACTGATCACTACAGCTGATCACTACAACTGATCACTACAACTGATCACTACAACTGATCACTACAACTGATCACTACAACTGATCACTACAGCTGATCACTACAGCTGATCACTACAACTGATCACTACAGCTGATCACTACAACTGATCACTACAACTGATCACTACAACTGATCACTACAGCTGATCACTACAGCTGATCACTACAACTGATCACTACAGCTGATCACTACAACTGATCACGACAACTGATCACTACAGCTGATCACTACAACTGATCACTACAACTGATTACTGCAGCTGATCACAACAGCTGATCACGACAACTGATCACTACAACTGATCACTGTGTGTGTGTGTGTGTGTGTGTAGTTGTGGTCCTGGACAGACAGTATATTCACTCAGTGTTTGTCCTTCAGTTAAACAGACTGTTATGACCCAGATGATGTTAGTTTTGTCCAGTGGAAAAAATAATCGAAGGAACAAATTGTAATATTGTCTCTGTTTATTTGATAACAAAAAAACAACCTTAGGAATAAGGGCTCATAACTTGTACAAATGTAAATGAGACAATTTCACCAAACACAGAGTACAACAGGAGACAAAGGAATGGGAGGCACCAGTGGTGGGAGCGTGGGCTCAGGTGGTCAGTGGGATGAGGTGCAGCTGGAGTAGTGATGACCCCAGTGGGTGGAGCACTTCTGAGGGAATCCCTGATTACGTCAACGCCGCCATCCCTCAACTTGTTCCTGCAGGTCACATCCAAACAAGAAACACACACACACACACACACACTCTCTGCCCTAACCTTAATTCCTTAACAGACACACAGTGGGTTTGGACAGTTTTTCAGACCTGATTGATAGTTTTGTGATAAAATATGAATAAAAATTGATAAATGAACATGTGAAAAGTGAAATCACTCTTTTGTTGATCAAAATATCATAAAAAAAATCAGCATTTTTAACCAAAACTTACTGCAAAAAAGCATTGATTCTAATTGAGGTGACTTCATGGTAGGTCATGCCCCCCCCACCCCCATACACACACAGACACACATCCTCCTCTGCCTGTTGTACTAATTAAGTGTAAAATACTGCTCAGTAATTCAAGTCTCCAAATGCAGACGCTGCTCTTGTTTTTTTGGCTGTCATGTGTCTGATTGGTTGTTTTTTTGGCTGTCATGTGTCTGATTGGTTGTTTTTTTGGCAGTCATGTGTCTGATTGGTTGTTTTTTTGGCTGTCATGTGTCTGATTGGTTGTTTTTTTGGCTGTCATGTGTCTGATTGGTTGTTTTTTTTGGCAGTCATGTGTCTGATTGGTTGTTTTTTTGGCTGTCATGTGTCTGATTGGTTGTTTTTTTGGCTGTCATGTGTCTGATTGGTTGTTTTTTTTGGCTGTCATGTGTCTGATTGGTTGTTTTTTTGGCTGTCATGTGGCTGATTGGTTGTTTTTTTTGGCTGTCATGTGTCTGATTGGTTGTTTTTTTGGCTGTCATGTGTCTGATTGGTTGTTTTTTTGGCAGTCATGTGTCTGATTGGTTGTTTTTTTTGGCTGTCATGTGGCTGATTGGTTGTTTTTTTTGGCTGTCATGTGTCTGATTGGTTGTTTTTTTGGCAGTCATGTGTCTGATTGGTTGTTTTTTTTGGCTGTCATGTGGCTGATTGGTTGTTTTTTTTGGCTGTCATGTGTCTGATTGGTTGTTTTTTTGGCTGTCATGTGTCTGATTGGTTGTTTTTTTTGGCTGTCATGTGGCTGATTGGTTGTTTTTTTTGGCTGTCATGTGTCTGATTGGTTGTTTTTTTGGCAGTCATGTGTCTGATTGGTTGTTTTTTTTTGGCTGTCATGTGTCTGATTGGTTGTTTTTTTTGGCTGTCATGTGTCTGATTGGTTGTTTTTTTTGGCTGTCATGTGTCTGATTGGTTGTTTTTTTGGCTGTCATGTGTCTGATTGGTTGTTTTTTTTTTGGCTGTCATGTGTCTGATTGCTTGTTTTTTTGGCTGTCATGTGTCTGATTGGTTGTTTTTTTTGGCAGTCATGTGTCTGATTGGTTGTTTTTTTTTTGGCTGTCATGTGTCTGATTGCTTGTTTTTTTGGCTGTCATGTGTCTGATTGGTTGTTTTTTTGGCTGCTACACTTTGGCTCCACCCACATGAGAACCTTCCAAAAGCTTACCCAGATACCTGTAGAAAAATAATTTACCACAATGTGTCAACGCTGAAGAAGTGATGAGATGAGCAAGTGTTAGTGATGATTGGAACCTTCACTTCCTCTTCCCAAACCTACATCCATCTTTCTGCTCATGTGACCCTCTTCATCTTCATCTTCACCTTCATCTTCATCTTGCATGTTGCTGCAGGGCTTAAAGCCAGGGTGTCATGACCCTGGTCCAGGAGCAGATGGATGGGCCCAGGTCCACGAATCCGTCCACTCACTTCACCCTCCTCATGGGACTATCTGTGTCTCTTCTGATCTTTGCTGCCTCAGTGGGATGTTTTGAACCTGATCCGTGCAGATAATGTGGCGGTAACCAGAACAGAGGAGAATTTGTGGAAGGAAAAAGTCAACCATCTGAGTGTCCAAAACAAACAATGTCCATGATACATTAGCAGATCCCACACTGACCTTTGGCAGGTTCTGTTGAGCTCTTAACTCCTTTAAACATATGCTCGAGATTATCAAAGATTGGCAATTTTCATTATTTATAGGTTATTATTTGTAGGAAAATGTGCAGGTTTCATTATTTATAGGTTGACGGTGCCTTGGAATCTGCTTTGTTTTTCATGCTCTTAAGTTTTCCCATCCAAAGAGCACCTCTAATAATTACTTATTGGAGTCCAAGTAGCGTTCCTGAAGCAAACTTTTTTTGTTTTTTATAGGTTGTTATTTGCAGGAAAATTTGCAGTTTTTATTATTTAAACAAAAATGTGCAGTTTTCATAATAAGTTATTATTTGCAGGAAAATGTGCAGTTTTCATTATTAATAAAATATTATTAACAGGAGAATTTGCAGTTGTGGACGGAAATGTCCTAGTTAATGCTTAGTTGGAATATGTTCTAAGGTATAAAGGTATAAATCTTGTGTCTGCTTTTATTACGTCCGCCAAGGAGGTTATGTTTTTGCCAGCGTTTATTTGTTTATCTGTTTGTCTGTGTTCCAGATAACTCAAAAACTTATGGACGGATTATGATGAAATTTTCAGGATATGTTGGAAATGTGAACAGGAAGAACTGACTTCATTTTGGGGGTGATCGGGGTGTGGGGTGGGGGGGTCTACCTTGGTGGAGGTCTGCGCTCTCAGAGTGCTTTTCTAGTTTGCTTTTGTAAAACCTCTTTTCTTTGAAGTGTCAAAGCATGGCCTTGCAATTGTTTGCACAGAGTAAATAAGAAAGTATATCATAATCCAGTTTCTCTCTTTTAAATATATCCTTCCCTAATGGATCTTTACTCAGTTGGACTTGATGTCTGACTGAGCCCATACGCGTATGAATAGACCTGTGTCTGATTTGTATTGATTATTTATTAATGGTGGTTGTTCATTTTAATTTGATACATTTTCCTGTAATAAATCTTTGTAATTTAACCAGATTATTTAGTCCTCTAATTACCCCAACAGCAGTTTTCATTATTCATAGGTTATTATGATAATATTTTACTGGTCTCATCTGTTTTTGACTGAGTTGACCTAAAATTAGTTTAACTTTCTTGACTGATATAATATCTTCAATGTAATTTTTGCATTTCACAAATTCATCTCATGGGCCGCATTGGACCCTTCGGCGGGCCAGATTTGGCCCCCGGGCCTTATGTTTGACACCTGTGCATCAGCAGATCCCATGGTGACCTTTGACAGGTTCTGCTGAGCTTTCAACATATGCTCAGGAGGATCACAGTCATGTCTACTATCTTGTCGTATGGATCCATATCAACAGTCAAACATGTTTTTTTCTTTCCCTCTGGAGAATTCCAAGCATCCACATGACTTCAGTGAAACGGTCTGATATTCTGTCTTGATGGACGACGTGTCCTTCTGCCCTTAAATATTACTATGCCTCACACTTTTATCCGCTCCGTGTCTCCTCAACATTTCTACAGCTGTGATGTCAACTCATCAATCTTTTTGAGTAACTGTTTATTTCAGCGGGGCTTTGCTGTTGATCCCACTGAGCACAGCCAGGCATCTGCTGGGTTTCAAACCTTCACTGAGCTGCCAAAGACCTGGCACCGCTCCCACCACCCTCTGCTGCTCGCCTCAGACCTCACTCCAAG
This sequence comes from Siphamia tubifer, assembly GCA_020466265.1. Lineage (NCBI taxonomy): Eukaryota > Metazoa > Chordata > Actinopteri > Kurtiformes > Apogonidae > Siphamia > Siphamia tubifer. The sequence goes on from CM035790.1 coordinate 39,948,485, forward strand.
GAACCATGTAATAGACCAATGGTTTTCAAAGTGTGTGATAGTGAGCCTCCCCTAAAAGAACCCAAACCATCATAGTCATGTGACTGAAACCTACCTCCTACGTGTACATGAATGTTAATTTAATCTTGAACCACATATTGTCATTTATTTTATTGTTAAACCTCTGAGGTTAAAGTTTAACACAAAATTTTCACACTTTAACTTTTTATTCTGATTGTTAGGAGTATGTAGTCATGGAAATTTGCTGAAAAGTATCGGTTAAAGTGTGTATGAAACATATGTAAAGTGCTTTGAGTGGCCATATATATAAATTATATAATTATATAAACTATATAAATTATTATTATTATTATTATTATTATTATTATTATTATTATTATTATTATTATTACTATTATTATTATTATCGTTATTATTATTATTATTATTATTATTATTATTATTATTATTATTATTATTATCGTTATTATTATTATTATTACAACTGTTGTTATTATTATTATCATTATTATTATTATTACTATTGTTATTATTATTATTATTATTATTATTATTATTATTATTATTACTATTATTATTATTATTGTTATTGTTATTATTATTATTATTATTATTATTGTTATTATTATCGTTATTATTATTATTATTATTATTATTATTAATATTATTATTATTATTATTATTATTATTATTATTGTTGTTATTATTATCGTTATTATTATTATTATTATTATTATTATTATTATTATTATCATTATTATTATTGTCATTATTATTATTATTATTATTGTTATTATTGTTATTATTATTACTATTGTTATTATTATTATTATTATTATTATTATTATTATTATTATTATTATTATTAGGGTTAGGGTCACACCATTAGCTGTACTCTGAGTACTTTGACCGCCTCTGATAGTAATGAACGTTTGGACACCCCTGCTCTGTCTTTCATCGTGTCTTCTTCTGCGTTCCCTTATGGACACCATCAGAAAACGAGGAGAAGAAAGATAGATGAAGCGATCTCTCTACGCTGATGACAGTGTGACCTTCAGGGGTGTCTGTGCGTGTCCGGCCAAAGCTCCGCCGCTCGGTGCATCTGCTGCTCTGCATTGTGCACATGCTCCAACAATGTCTGCATGCTTTCCTTTCATGTCCAACGAGGCTCTTCAACAGGCTTCCTGCTGAAGTCATTAAGGACATGTGGACACCGTCCAAACTCTAATCTGCTTTGAAACACAACCCTAAGCCTCAGTAGAGTTGAATTAATGCATCTGCGTGCCCTGTCAATTATCAAATGTTATGGTCTTAGAGCTTTTGGTCGGATAATTCACTTCAACATTAAGTTTCCTGCACAACAGTAATAGTATATGTGACCCCCCACCAGTAAACCAGGCATAAGTGTGTGTAAATCCAAACAGAGTTATGTGTGTATCTTGGTAGAGTGGAAACTAAGGTTTAAGATGGTGAAAAAATGATGTTTCTATCACAAGTAGAACCAAAGTTATGGTCATTTTAATATCCACATTTGGACATATTTTACAATTTGCATATTTTTAGATATTGTCCGTTAAAGTTTTGGACTGTTTTGGGGTAGGAAGTCCTTAGCAACGCATAATAATTTGTATCCGATTGACACAAATTGTTGACAGATGTTAAAGGACACTCTGATGGACATGTCACAGAAGTTTTATATATTATAATAATAGGACAGAAGTGTGACGTATTATAATCATTTGGCTTACACCATTGGACAGAACATTCAATATAAACTTTTACCTCGTACCAAACACTTGGGTGTTTACCCACGGAACGGAGATTGTTTTGTTCGGCGAAAAGAGGTGGAAGTCGTCTTTGTCTTTGCTCAGCAATACCTGAACTTTTGTCGCCGCTTAAATAATTGACTCAATAAACACCTTTATTGATTGGATTTCAATGTAATGACCACAGGAACTGAACATAGAGGTGTTAAGGTACCGTTTTTTGATAAGGTGTAAACACACATAAGGAATAACCTTCCAGCCTAAATTTGGCTGTAGCTCTGAACGGCTCAGCGCGACTTATGCCTGGTGGCGGGTCACATATTATGTAGAATTAGATTGTTAATTAAACTTTATTCATTGCACCAAGGGGACATTTTTACAGTTAATAGCAACATGCAAATATAACACGTAAGGAAAGACAGGAAGAACAAACAGCAAAAATTAAATCGACAGACAATAAAAAAAAAATAGATATTATTGTAGTAAAAGAATGACACAAATGTCAAGTTTGTTCATTTTTGTTAATTTTACATTTGGTTGTTGCTGTAAATCTTCCCTTCAGCAGCAGGTTTTAAGGAAGTCCATCCTGTCACTAGCATCAGATGTTTACAGATGTTGGAACATTTGTCGTCCTGGTTGTCATGGCAGCTTAGGTTTCCATCAGCTCTAACATGTGCAGGGAAAGACCTTTACAGCTCAAACATTTAAAGTGTTGAAGGATGTATTCAGGGAATTTCATGCATTTTTTTTTCTAAAATAGAGAACTTTATTTCAAATGTTTATGTCTAATGTAGACATTTTTATATTTGTAGCCTAAAAGGTATTTATAATTCTTTTGAAATGTGAAATGCACCTTTTAATATGGTTGTATTTCTGGGAATTTCATGCCTTTCTAATGCAAATATTTTTCTATATATATAATAATAATAATAATAATAATGGATTAGATTTCTATAGCGCTTTTCAAGGCACCCAAAGCACTTTACATTATTATATATATATATATATATATATATATATATATATATATATATATATATATATATATATATATATATATTATATATATATATATATTTGTAACCGACAGTTTATTTACTTTAAAATGCTGCTGACATTTATTTTAAATGTACTGTATTTTATTTCAATTGAAAGTTCTTGACAGTGCAGCTGAAGCCTATTGGACAATAAATGCCCATAGTTAATAAGAATATGCAGGAAAACACATCAATTGAGGACATAAAACAACCCTCTAATTATCACTGGACCCAGGCCTAAAGATATTTTGTCAAAGTGGATCCAGTGAAAATGTGAAGAACTCTGTTTGATTCACCAGTAAAACCCAGAGACACAGTGGATGGAGACACTTATGTTTATGATCAGTTAATGAAATATTTTACTGATAAAGTCACTGTTTCCTCCTTTTTTCAAAATTATAATTAAAGTAATTTAGGACAATATCTGATTTTCATTTAAATAAATGCAAAATTGAGTACAGATATTTATATTAATATGAGGAGTATAGAGTACAAATATTTCTGTAAATGTAAAGAGTATAAAGTACAGGTATTTATATAATATAAGAAGTATAAAGTACAGATATTTATATAAATATAAGAAGTATAAAGTACAGATATTTATATAAATATAAGGAGTATACAGTACAGATACCTAAAAAAAAACCCTACTTAAGTACAGTAACGCAGTAGTTGTACTCAGTTGTTGTACCTCTGGTATAAATGCAGCTGTTCTAACATGACTGACGTGGTTAAAGGATGTGAGTGTTTCTTCCACAGTTGTTTGTTTGGACACAGATCCTGTACGTGGAATATTTTTATGGTGTGTTTTCATAGTACACAAAGATACCTGAGCTTCACACAGATACTCCACAGCGTCTCATCTTCCTTTTGGGCTCTGGGGCGTCCTGTCACCTGCAGTAAATCAGCCCGTGCTCTCATCATGCAGTCCACCCCCCTGGCGTTACGAATGTGCGCTATGTGGCCTCAGCTCTGATGCACCAAGCTTCCTACGGTCACCAACGGTTAAGGTTTCAACATCAGGAATCCAGAGGCCGAGGCTTTGGTTTAGTGAGAACACACACCAAGGCCAATGACAGCAGGAGCCTTAGCCTAAGAATATACCAGACTGTGTGTGTGTGTGTGTGTGTGTGTGTTTGGTGATGGGACTAAACACTACTGTGGAAATGTTAATCATGTTTTAAACCCTTTAGCATCCTGGGCTAATTTAGCTTCAAACAGCTGAAAAATGGATCTGTAAAAGTCAAACTGCAGCTGTTCTAAGAGTTTAAAAAACTCACTTTTACTGTTTATTTAACAGGTCAAAAGATGGAGACTGAAAAAACACTCATAGATTAACCCCCCCCCCTCCTGGAATACCTTGGAAATACAGAAAAATTGACTAAAATGAACAAAAATACACCATAATTCACAAAAAAATAAGGTGAAATCCACTAAAAAATATATGAAATATTTACTAAAATCATCAAAAATCCACTAAAGCACCAATAAAAGAATGGGTTGTTTGTAAAGGAAACACCCTAGAGTTTAAATTAAAATATTCACGTTCACTGTTTATTTAATAGGTCAAAACATAGAGACACCCTCCCCCCATTTGGACAAAAATACACTAAAATGCACTAAAAATGAAATTAAATGCAAAAAAAAAAATTAAATCCCTCAAAAATAGATTTAAAAAAAAAAAAAACTAAAATACATGACAGTACACTATCTTATAATTTAGAATTTTAGAATTTTGTGCAATCAAATTTTAATGTATTTCTTATTTCACTCTGTCTTAAAATTGTATTAAAATGTTTAATCAATGTGAAGCACTTTGGGCTACAGTGTTTGTATGAAAGGTTCTATACAAATAAAGCTTATTATTATTATTATTATTATTATTATTATTATTATTATTATTATTATTATTATTATTATTATTATTATTATTATTATTACAATGCATGAAAAATAAAGTTAAACTGACTAAAAATAGAGAAATATGGATGATAAGATAATAATCCTATGGTAATTTTGATGTAATTTAATGTTAATAATGCCTTTATAACCACTTATTACAAGTCATTTCCAGTTGAATTACTTTGTTCACTTTCATTGGATGTGAGACACGTGCAGCTGCATTAATGTAGGAGTTAAATATATAGGTATAATTAAAATAACATCATCTACACACTGGGGTATCAGGCTGTGAAGGGGTTCATCACAGTTGACTCATTCTCTGAAAACATTCATCCAACACGGGCCTGTGTCAGCAGAGGTCAGCTCTGCTCAAGTTTCCTAAACTCACATTCCATCCAGACAAGTCGCTCCTCATCCTTCTTACTCGTCTGGCAGAGCGTTACATCACCACATTAACTTGATTTGTTGTTCTGCTGCAGCTGCTAGCGTTACACACCTGCCAGCGTTACACACCTGCTAGCGTTACACACCTGCCAGCGTTACACACCTGCTAGCGTTACACACCTGCTAGCGTTACACACCTGCTAGCGTTACACACCTGCTAGCGTTACACACCTGCCAGCGTTACACACCTGCCAGCGTTACACACCTGCCAGCGTTACACACCTGCCAACGTTACACACCTGGCAGCGTTACACACCTGCCAACGTTACACACCTGCTAGCGTTACACACCTGGCAGCGTTACACACCTGGCAGCGTTACACACCTGGCAGCGTTACACACCTGGCAGCGTTACACACCTGGCAGCGTTACGCACCTGCCAACGTTACACACCTGGCAGCGTTACACACCTGCCAACGTTACACACCTGCTAGCGTTACACACCTGCCAACGTTACACACCTGGCAGCGTTACACACCTGGCAGCGTTACACACCTGCCAACGTTACACACCTGCCAACGTTACACACCTGCTAGCGTTACACACCTGCCAACGTTACACACCTGGCAGCGTTACACACCTGGCAGCGTTACACACCTGGCAGCGTTACACACCTGGCAGCGTTACACACCTGCCAACGTTACACACCTGCCAACGTTACACACCTGCCAACGTTACACACCTGCCTGACTTTCCTTTGATCACATATTAAAGTATGGAGACATTCTAGGACAGTAATGTGTGCATATTTAATACATACATGTGTCTTTGGTTGGAGTTGAGCATAAAATAAATATTTACAAACTCTGAAATGAGTCCATTAGTACTGATAATGTGTTGGGTGTTACAGACCCCCCACCCCCTCCTCAGTGTTACCAGATTAGGTTGAGCCATTTCCACCCAATCACGTTCCAAAACCTGACGACTTCAGGAAAAAAATGCCCATTTTTCACACGAAAATATTTAATAATTGAATAAACATGTATTTAAATACATTTACAGTGACTATTAAACATATAAGGCCAAATGGAAAATTGCATTTTATCACAGGTGGAAAATAACTCAGTAGAAGTACTTCATTACTGTACTTAAGTAGATTTTTTAAGTATATGTACTTTACTCGACTATTTATTTTTTTGGCAACTTTTTACTTTCACTCCCTACATTTTTGCATAAATATCTGTACTTTATACTCTTTACATTTATATAAATATATGTACTTTATACTCTTTACATTTATATAAATACATGTACTTTATACTCTTTACATTTATATAAATATATGTACTTTATACTCTTTACATTTATATAAATATATGTACTTTATACTCTTTACATTTATATAAATACATGTACTTTATCAAAGATGAGTGAAGAATGTGAGAAAACGTCAGTGATCTTTAAATTATTTCCATCCCATAATAGTCTTCACATCCATGTTTCCTTCAGTTCAGAATCATTTATTCCATTTGCTTCAGGTCAAAACTGGATAAAACAGGATACGACCATTTTCTGTTTTTTTCCATTCTTCATTTAAACACAAAAAGGAAAACTCAAAAACCACATCGTTATCTGTTTTTTCAATGTCTTATTTTTGGTTTTATTTTGAAAACTGGATTGATAATATTCCCATAATTTCAGTGAAGTTCACATAGTTCATCCATGAAAGGGTTCATTTCAAACACTGGCTCAGAACGATAATAAAATAACAGTTTTTTCTTCCTTTTTCAGGGAGAAAAAACAATGGTGCAGAAGGTAAAGATCAGTTTGACGCATTATTACAAAAGCACAGTGACATCATACAATGAATGTAGTTTTAATTATTAATTGAGAAATGATTCAGTCATTGTCTTGAATTTTTTTGTCTTAAATTTCTTCTCTTCTTTGTCCCTTTAGCAAAGTCTCCTCCATATGACCCAAACATCCCAGAACCAACAACCCGAGCAGACTTCATGACACGTACGATGATTATTTAACTTTAACATTATTATATGGACTTTTATTTAAGATGGAATTTGAATTATGCAATAGTAAATCCAAATAAATAAGTTGTCAGGATACATCCATGTACACTTATTATATTATATATTTACTTATACTAGAAAAAATATACAGCTGAACAAGTGGAGTTTTAGTAGTTTTAGTTTATAGTCTACTATATAGTATAATATATATATATATATATATATATATATATATATATATATATATATATATATATATATATATATATATATATATATATATATATATATATATATAGAGAGAGAGAGAGAGAGAGAGAGAGAGATAGTATATAGTATATATAGTATATCAGTAACACTTTATACCTACACAAAATTCACTGTGTGCCGCTATTACCTATTTGTTAATGATAATTAACAAAATAATTAATAATAATAATTTGTTTATTCATACACAATTTATCATTAACAAACCATCTGTAGCCGTGTGAACAAACAAAAAGCCGTGTGAAGTATCACCAGTATTTCTAGTATATATATAGTATATCTAGTTTATAGTCTATCTAGTAGATATAAGAACTTATTTATAGACAATAGATGTGGAAAATTGTATTTCAGTAAATCTTAACAACATAATTTTCACTTGTTCCATTGGAAGATTTATTTATTTATTTATTTATTTATTTGCTTAATTCAAGCAAAATTATCTTGTGTTCTTGTTTTTTTAGAGGTATAATTTCCAGTAGGTCCTGTTAGGTCAGGTATCTAAGGGTTAATAAACATAGTGACAATCACTAAATAAACTAAAAGAAGTCATTTGATATGTTGGAATAAAATATAATAAACAATCTAATACTTCTAATGAATGACAAATGTGGATAAAAAACGGTTCTTTTTCCAAAGCTTTTCGTCGTCCTCTGTTCTGTGCGTTCTTCAGGCATGTGTTTTCTGTTTTTCATGTCCTCTTTCTGCTGGTCTCTGTCCTTCTTTTGCACTCAGACTGGTTAAGTGTCTCATTAGACGATAAAACTGCACAGAAGCTGCTGTGGATTTCAGAGGGTGGATCCAAAGTGGCTCGTTCTTCAGATGCAGTTTGTCCATATCCCACAAGACCTGAGCGTTACGACCACTCACCACAGGTAGGAGCGCACTGTCAGCTAATGCTACTGTTAGCTAATGCTATTGTCAGCTAATGCTACTGTTAGCTAATGCTACTGTCACCTAATGCTACTGTCAGCTGATGCTACTGTCAGCTGATGCTACTGTCAGCTGATGCTACTGTCAGCTGATGCTACTGTCAGCTAATGCTACTGTCACCTAATGCTACTGTCAGCTGATGCTACTGTCAGCTGATGCTACTGTCAGCTGATGCTACTGTCAGCTAATGCTACTGTCAGCTAATGCTACTGTCACCTAATGCTACTGTCAGCTGATGCTACTGTCAGCTGATGCTACTGTCAGCTGATGCTACTGTCAGCTAATGCTACTGTCAGCTAATGCTACTGTCACCTAATGCTACTGTCAGCTAATGCTACTGTTAGCTAATGCTACTGTCAGCTAATGCTACTGTCAGCTGATGCTACTGTCAGCTGATGCTACTGTCAGCTAATGCTACTGTCACCTAATGCTACTGTCAGCTGATGCTACTGTCAGCTGATGCTACTGTCAGCTGATGCTACTGTCAGCTAATGCTACTGTCAGCTAATGCTACTGTCACCTAATGCTACTGTCAGCTAATGCTACTGTTAGCTAATGCTACTGTCAGCTAATGCTACTGTCAGCTAATGCTACTGTCAGCTAATGCTACTGTCAGCTAATGCTACTGTCAGCTAATGCTACTGTTAGCTAATGCTACTGTCAGCTAATGCTACTGTCAGCTAATGCTATTGTCAGCTAATGCTACTGTCAGCTCATGCTACTGTCAGCTCATGCTACTGTCAGCTGATGCTACTGTCAGCTAATGCTACTGTCAGCTAATGCGACTGTCAGCTAATGCGACTGTCAGCTAATGCTACTGTCACCTAATGCTACTGTCAGCTAATGCTACTGTTAGCTAATGCTACTGTCAGCTAATGCTACTGTCAGCTAATGCTACTGTCAGCTAATGCTACTGTCACCTAATGCTACTGTCAGCTAATGCTACTGTCAGCTAATGCTACTGTCAGCTAATGCTACTGTCAGCTGATGCTACTGTCAGCTGATGCTACTGTCAGCTAATGCTACTGTCAGCTGATGCTACTGTCCGCTGATGCTACTGTCCGCTAGTGCTACTGTCCGCTAGTGCTACTGTCCGCTGGTGCTACTGTCAGCTGATGCTAATGTCCGCTGATGCTACTGTCAGCTGATGCTACTGTCAGCTGATGCTACGGTCAGCTAATGCTACTGTCAGCTGATGCTACTGTCAGCTGATGCTACTGTCAGCTAATGCTACTGTCAGCTGATGCTACGGTCAGCTAATGCTACGGTCAGCTAATGCTACTGTCCGCTGAGGCTCCATCACCTGGACACACCAGAAGAGTTGACTACTCTACGGTTTTGTAGAAAATATATTCTTTGGATTCAATGGATTTTTAAAGTAAAATTTGACATTTTGGCCCCAGATTTATCTTGGAAACTTGATCCCACCAGCATTTAAGTCTTGAGTTTTCTTTATCACTAACAAACGTGGTAACATTTCATCAGTTTAATTCCAGAAGCATTTGAATTGTAGACCAGTGTAAGACATCAGACAAGATAAAATGTAAATCAACATTTTATTAAACTGTTATGTGCTAAAATGAGTCAAATCCAAAGGTGCTCACTGACTTCATTGGTTAAAAAAAGCCCATGTGAGAAGGTGTAAGTTCAGCATCTGCCTGTCATTCTATTGTGTTTCCTGTAGGTCCTGTGTAAGGAAGGTGTCCTGGGTTTCCGTGGTTACTGGGAGGTGACCTATGACGGCTGGGTGGTGATTGGAGTCATGTGTGAAAGTTCTCCCAGGAAGAGCCAGGACGGCGCATGCGGCCTGGGGGAGAACAGCACCTCCTGGGGTGTGGGCTGGTCCGGCTCCTGCTACCAGGTCTGGCACAACAGCGAGAACATCGACCTCCAGCTGCCCCTCACCTCCACCATGGGCGTCTACGTAGACCAGCCCGCCGGCATCATCAAGTTCCTACTGGTGGAAGAAGGAGAAGGAGAGAAGAAGGAGGTGCGACTGATCCACAAGTTCAAAGCCAACTGTAACGAGAAGCTTCTACCAGGGTTCTGGATCGGAACAAACTCATACTGTGTTCTGCAGAAGAAAGAGCAGTGATGCAGACCACTTTAACCCTTTCAGCTTCCACCAGTCCACATGTGGGCTAGTGGAAGGAGATGCAAACCAGCTGCTCCACTTCACCTCGACTACATTCAACAGATGTTCATAATCATCAGCTGATAGAAGACACTTTAACATCAAATAAATAAAAAACAATCACTCATTAGTTCAAACAACAGCAAACTGCAGATCAGATCTTTATAATTGCATATATATATATATATATATATATATATATATATATATATATATATACATATACATATATATATATATATATATATATATATATATATATATATATATATATATATATATATATATATATATATATATATATATATATAATGTATATGTAATCCAAATATACTCCTAGTGTAGTATAAATGGAGTCTAAATATAGTCCATATGTATTCTAAATGTAGTCCAAAACACATCAAAACATCCTTAAATATCCACAAACATTTATCAGGCCCCTCCTCTAATATCCCAGTTTTCAACTTCAGATTTTCATTCATAATATTAAGGAAGGACAGCATTAAATGTACTTTACCAAGAAATGTAGGTGAAATTGAGTGGAAGCTTAAAGGGTCAAAGTGGGTCAGTTGATGTACATTTAAGATTTAAACTCTGTATGTTTGGGGAACAAGTGTTGGGAGTTTTAATGCATGTCTGGACATCTTTGTTGATAGTTTACTTTCTCTAGTGAATGAAGAAAGCTTTTTCATTTCTTATTAACCCTTAAAGACCCACTGTTACTTCTGTGGCTATTCTCAAGTTAATTTATCTCTCTATTTAACCTTTCTTAAGTGATTTATCATCACTTATTAAATTATTCTCTGTATTTTTCAATATTTTTTATTTTTTCGTCCATAAAAATCAGGTATTGTCTCATATTTAATTCACTCGTCATGTAAATGTTCACAGAAACTCAGATTAAACTTCATTATCGTAGTATTAGAAACAGAAAAAAAACTAAGAAAAAGTGACTTTTTCAAGCATATATATTATTAATTGAACATAAAACAAGTGTTTTCATCCACTGTCATTGATCCAACTCCATGGGTTTTACTGGTGAATCATTGTTGTAGAACAGGCATGCCCAAAGTCCGGCCGCGGTCAGAATTCATACGGCCCTGCAGCTTCAGTTTTATAATATATTACTTATGGCCCGCTCAGACTGTCCAACACAATAAATAAATATAGTTTCAAAATGCAGTTCCTTCTTTGACCTGATGGTAGCAGCACCACTCTAACTCTATCTGACTTTGCCATCGACCCTTCTCACTAATGGCGTCTGACAGTGAGGGTCGTAACTTCTAGGACAGAAGGTAATTATAATATTTTAGCTGAAAATCAAGGCGCTTGTATTTGTCTAATTTTTCCAGAGACTTCGGCCTTGTTTAAGGAATTCGATGTAGAGACACTATCAGACAAAACATGCTAACACGGGGAGGCTAAGTCTCGCCCTTCTACTTCCGGTCCATGGGTGCTTAGCTCGCAAAACATTTGAATGGGAGTGAATGGAGCGAGTCAAGCTAAATTCTGATTCCGTTTGACAAGTGCTCTGAAATTCACATATGGTAGCGGTTAATAAGAAATATTTGATGTGGCATAGGCAGACCACATGACGTTACTTTTTATGTGGACTTAATAAGAGACTACAATGCGTCGCGTATGTGACGTCACACCCGCTTCGCTGTGGTGTAGTCCGTGGTGACGTCACATACGCGACAGCCGTGTTCAAATTATTAACGGGTTTTACTCGCAAATGAATCAGCCGTTGGTTAACAGAAGCAGTTGAAACGCACATCAATAATTATCATTTATTATGAGGTACAACATGTGTGTGATTCCAGGCACATGACAAAGCAGATACCATTTAACATTTTATTTCCATTCCAGAATACATTTTTTTAATTTACATTTTTTATTAATTATTAACTTTCTGATCTCAGGCCCCATGAGCTTCCCGGAAGGGGCGGAGACTTAAGATCCCCATACGACAAGCTAACACAAAGCACGCGCGAGCCTGTGAGTTAAATTACGACTATGAAGTTGATAATTGCTTAGAACGGTAGGTCTTATGTATTTGTTCGTGTAACACAAGAGCAAGAGTCATTTTCATTTTGTTCACACATGAGTGACTTAGGTTTGGTTACATTGCCATTTTAAACCATTATAGGTAACACTTTATAACCTACACACAATCTACTATGTAGTTTGGGGTGTATTTGTAAATATTTTGCTAATGTATTGTTCATACACAATTTATCACAAACCATTTGTTAACAAACCGTTAACATAGCTCTAAGATTAGATTCTTTTTCACAAACAGATGCAGGTAAACAAAGAAACTGTTAGTCCTGTCTGTTAAAAAATAATCTAATTTTACATTTATCTTTGGAAGACAGTATGAACCATTACAAGACATTAACAAATAGGAAACAAATGGTTAATACACAGTCAATTATGTGTATGTATTATAAAGTGGTACCCAATTATTTTGTAACAATGAAGATAAAACTGTTATATAAACACTGCATTTATATGGAATTTTTACTGTTTAAATCAGAAGGGACCACCCCCCCCCCCCCCCCCCCCAGTAATCTCCACATTACCAGATCTGGCTCTTTTTAAAAAAAAAAAAAAAAAAAATGTTTGGGCACCCTTTTTGTAGAAGATGATGGTGTTTCCATGGTAACTATGGAGCCTCTGAACACCCAAATGGGTCATATCTGCTGACCATGAAAAGATGAAAACTTATATCTGACACTAATTTATAGGATTAATGGATCAAAAGTGATGAAACCTTTTGATAGGGGTCTTTATGGGTTAATGTCAAAGGTGTTCATTTTATTTACTACCATGTACCTATTTTATGTATGTTATTATTTTAGACATTAGGCAATGGCTTGTATGTTTTGAAACACACAAGTCTTTGCATGTCGAGTGGTGATAAAACTATAGCGGCTGTATCTTTTTTATGTGTTAATAGCCAATAAATTAAAATGTCATGTAATAACTCTGCAGTTTTCCATTATATGAGTGTGATACTGCATATTATCTCCACATTTCTCCTTCACTGAGTTGAATTCATTCATAAACTCCTGTTATTCACTCATATACAGTAGAGCACTGGTGCCCTCTACAGGTCTGGAAGGATACTGCGTCTTTATCACTTTAGAACAGGGCTTTTCAAAATGTGTGATAGTGAGCCCCCCCCCCACCCAAAAGAACCCAAAAGCAGCTGCCCCCATCTTTATCTCAAATATATTTTGTTATTTATCATTTCTTAAAAATATATACTTTTATATATGTGGTTTAATATCGTCCCCCCACACTTTAACATCTGTGTTTTTAATCATCTTTTTTTTAAAAACAAATTTTGTTTAAATACCATCTGGAGACAGTCAGGTTATCAAACCCCCACCTCTTTATTTGAAAATCACTGACTTAGGAAAATAAACACACATTAGCTGTTTCACTTGGTGTTGCTCCTTTATTTGAAACATAAAAGTACTTAACGGAACACTTGTTTGTTTTCCACATGTCAAAGATGGACATGATCCTTTCAAATCAACACATCTCTCTGTCACACAGTCTTTTTTTCTCATTCATACAGCTGTTTCAACAAGATATCTGGAGCAAAAGGAAAAAAAAATCCCATAAAACTCAGTATTGATTTACAATCATTCTATAGGTCAGTCATTCATTGGCAAAAGTAAAAGTACAAATATGCATGTTAGGAGGAGACTGTGGTTCTGCTTCCTCCACTCACATTTGGTAAAACCTCAGACTTGCTGTTGCGTGGACCTTTATTTTGAAGGTTTGAGTATTGGTCAAAAGAAGAGGTGTCAAACATAAGGCCCGGGGGCCAAATGTGGCCCACCAAAGGGTCCCAATCTGGCCCATGAATATAGTAATAACAAAGAAAATCATTTTAATTAAGGTTCCATCTCAAATGGATCAGACCAGTTATATTTATAGATTATTATGATAATATACTTTTACTGGTCTGACCCACTTCAGATTGAATTGGTTTGAATGTGGAACCTAAACTAAAATTATTATTAATATCTATTTTTGCATTTCACAAATTCATCACCACGGCCAGACTGGACCCCTTTGGTGGACCGGATTTGGCCCCCGGGCCACATGTTTGACACATGTGTCCTGGAAGATCAAAGGCTCCAGGATTCAAGTCAAAGGAAAATCTTGTCACAATTAATCATTCTGATCTTTTCCATTGTCATCGTCCACTGTAAAAATCTAAACCAGACCTTCAGTGTTTTAGTTGAATTTATATTGAAACATGTGATCAGATTCAAATGAGATAGAATCACCGACAGAGGAACTGTTGAGTCAGATAGAAGAACTGATTCATACACAGTAGATGTTGTTCTGTCCAGGTCCACCTGGACATGTGCAACACAAAGTTATTTACTTATTATCGGACTGTTTTTATTACAGTTTTGTCTTATGAGTAGTTTTAGATTTTTATTGTTTCTTGTTTTCTTTTTTTTTTTTTTTACACCTTTTATAGTAGGTTTTTTTTTTTTTTTACCCTTGACTGCCACACCAACCTGTTTTTATTTGCACAATGACAATGAAGGCTATTCTATTCTATTCTATCAAGAAATCTTAACAAGATCATTTTACTTGTTCCATTGGTAGATTTTTGTTTTGGATTGAATTAAGCCAAAAAAAATTTAATTAAGCAAAAAAAAAAAAATCAAATAGCCAAAACAACCTTGAATTAAGCACAAAAATGTAAATAATAATAATAATAATAATAATAATAATAATAATAATCTTGATTTAAGACAAAAAAAAAGTATTGAATTAAGCAAAAAAAAATCTTGAATTAAGTTAAAAAACATCTTGAATTGAGCAAAAAAAAAATTATCAGCCAATGAAAGATGTCAGTAAGCTTGAATAAAATCAGATTAGTTCCAGATCAATCATCTTTTAATCTGATCACAGATTTAAATAGAAATGAGACTAAAACAGGTGAGGTCAGGTTTCTATTTTATTTTGCAGTGTGGTGTCATGTTCAGGTTTGTATTTTATTTTGCAGTGTGGTGTCATGTTCAGGGTTCTATTTTATTTTGCAGTGTGGTGTCATGTTCAGGGTTCTATTTTATTTTGCAGTGTGGTGTCATGTTCAGGTTTGTATTTTATTTTTGCAGTGTGGTGTCTTTAGTGAATAGTGTTTTTCTAGTGAGCACTTGCACTATGTAAGCATGTGGTTGCAGTTGGTGGCCTCTGTTCATCCACCACAGTGCAACATTTTTGACATTTTTCTTGTCTATATGAGCATCAGCTGAGAAGGTTAATGTAGCTAAAGACAGATATAATTATCTTAGCTTAACAAAGCAGAACACTAGCCCTTCTTCTTCTTCTTCTTCTTCTTCCAGAACGGAGGCACAACAGCAGGGGTGTCAAACATGCGGCCCGGGGGCCAGACTGGACCCTTTCAGGTGTGAAATATAAAAATGATAGTGAATATATTGATCATTTTCTTTCAGGGTTCCACAACAAAATGGGTTGGATCAGTAAAATACTATCATAATAACCTATAAAGACTCACAACTCCATATTTTGCTCTTTGTTAATTTAACCATTTCATGTCATTTTACTGTATTTACAATAAAACAAACTATTATTTCATAAAAACTCATATAACCTGAACATATATGAACATTTTGAAGTGTCTGAGGTGGAAGTTCAACAATGTTCTGCCTGTTATTAAATGTTTTCTGTATTTTTAGATCCACTAATAAATAATCTGTTGTTAAAATTATATTTAATTTTCTTAAGAAGTGTCAGTATATTCCTGTTATTCATATTGTTTTAAATGATAGTTGGTAGATATGAACATTTTCATCATATATTTTTTTTTGCTCTTAAATGTAGAGGAAAATGTGGAGTTGACATCATTTACATATTATATTATATTATTATTTTAGTGGTACAGCCCAATTCAGATCAAATTTGGTTTAATGTGGCCCCTGAACTAAAATGAGTTTGACAGCCCTGCTCTACAGAGACCTTAACGCTCACTAATAAACTATCTTTAATGTTGTTGTGTTAGTACATCACAGAAATAAACGCAGTTGTTATGTCCTGACAGAAGTAGGTGAAATGTGTAGGAAGTTTGTTTTTGTTTTAATTAGCACAGCGCTAACCCTGGATGTTTCACACTAAATATTCCCCAGTTTTTACTTCTACCTTTAAAGAGACACGACTGGCAGTAATTAATAATCTCATCAAGACTCATCCTTTACTTTAACATCAGAGGTTTTCAAAGTGTGGGACAGTGAGCCTCCCCTAAAACAACATTATTATTATTTCTTAAACCTCTTTTTCTTTTCTTACGTTTTAAACATCTTTATTTTCGATGGTGGGGTATCTTTATATCTTTTTTAAACAAATTTTAATATCTGTGTATGTTTTTTTTTCTTTTAACAGATCTAAACATTTTTGTTTTATTTTTAACAGTTTAAAACACATTTTTAACATCTTGGATTAAGCCAAAAAAATTCTGAATTAAGCAAAAACAAATATTGAATTTAGCCAGAAGAAAGTCAAATGAAGATGTCTTCACATTTTTGTGTGTTTTTAACAGTTTTTAAACACATTTTAACAACTTTATGTGTTTTAAAACATCTATAATTCATTAAGGTTACTATACATAAAAAAAAAAAAAAATAAATAACTCGATAGCAGAGTGTGGGGGCGGAGCTTCGACAGGACCAATCCAGGAAAAAACTAACTTTAAATAATCAGACTCAGACTTCCTCTGTCGCTCGCCCCAGACACTGTGTCCTCTCTCACTTTCGGGATTTTGGATGTTCTGTCGTGAGCTAAACACGTTTACACATTTATTCTTTTTTATGCAGGTTTATTTTTTGTCATGTCGTGCCTCCCCTGGTGTCCTCTGGCGCCCCTCAGGGGAAGCCACGCCCCCCAGGGAGGCCCCGCCCCACTATTTGAAAACCCCTGAGTTCCCTTAACCCTCAGGTATGCGGTCCAGAAAGGCCCCTAGGAACCACCAAGTGTGTGTAAAATGCACACTTGCAGAATGTCTTCATAAAAAATGTATACGTTTTACTTTTTTCAATTTCAACTTGAGCTGTCAATAAAAATACCAAATATTCAATAATTCTAAATTTTTTTAACCCTTTAAATTCCATGTTGGTAATTTAAACCAACCATTTGTTTTTGGTGCAAAAACTAAAAAAACAAAAGTTTTTCCAAAATACTCCATAAAAATGGGATCAAATAGAATTATATTTCTGCAGCTTTGCATACGTCAGTGATTGACAACCATCACTGGTTAATTTTTTACATTATTATTTTTGGTTTTAGGTCAAATAATGTTCATAAATACTAGCATCTGTCTCCAAGTGTGTATAAAAATGCACACTTATAAAACTAACTATTAATTAAATAATATATATAGTTTTATTTTTCTGCTCTGATTTGATTTAATTTTTGTAAATCCAGCTCAACTCTAATGATGCATATGAAATCATTTTGTCATTTGACATTTTTTTAACCCTTTAAATGATCTCATGGATCTTATGGATTAAAAACAGTGCTTTTAATGGGAGACAGATGCTCGTCTGGTCACTTTCTTTTCTTTAGTTGGGGTCCAGAATTTAAAAAGTGATAAAAAAAATTAACTACCGTATTTTTTGGACTATGAATCTCAGTTTTTTTCCATCGTTTGGACGGATATGTGACTTAAGCTCTGGAGCGATTTTATATGTGAAATTATTAACACGCTGTTGTATGATTTTATATGTTCTATTCACACTGAAACCCACTAGAGGGCGCTGTAGGTCTGTTTATCTGTTCCTGCTACTTCTGTACCTCTGAAAATTGATCATTTCAACATTAGTGATAATTTATAAAAACAACGGATAAGGACTGAAAAAAATGGCATAAAAAAGAAACTCATATTCTGCTGATTACAAACTGAAAGTACTAAAATATGCAGCTAGCTTAGCCGCGCTATCTATTCATTCCATGTATGGGTTTAGTGGTGCTTCATAGTCAGAGGAGGCGGGGCTAAAAGGTTGTCTTTCAAATCCTCTGTATGCAATAGGACGGTACTACAACCAATCAGTGTAATCTTTAGGATGACGTAGTTAGACGCCAGAACGTTCAGGGAGGAGTTCAGAGAAAGTTAGTAATGACTAAACAAAATGGTGGATTATGGAGCTGAACGACTGTTGTCGCTTCTGTAAAAAGAATTTAAAGATTGTTGACGTTTTCTCACATTCTTCACTCATCTGTGATAAAAGTAAATCGACACCTGTTGTTGTTCTTCTTCTATGGTTGTTTCCGGTTGTTTCTCTCCCAATCGTTGTAGCGTCACTTTGTTAGACCCGCCCTCTGACTCTATACTTCACCATGATTGGTCGGTCAGTTTCAGGGAAAAAAGTTACATTGAGCGTAACTAGACTACTACTGAAGCACGTTAGATTTGCTACCGCTAGGGGCGTCTAGCGCGTCTAGGCTAATGAGCAGCAGAAAGAAAGTTTGGAGTAGGTGAGAAACTTGAAAACCAGAGGTTAGTCTGAATGAAATGAAGAAAATAAAAAAAGCTAATCGCAGGCTAAAAGCTAGGTGGCTACAGCTAGAGGAACTCATTTGCACATGGTTGTTTGAACAATGTGCTGCTGGTGAGACGCTATATTTATCTGAATAACTGTTAACATACCAGACACATTCTCAGTTCGTTGTTTATGCATCATGTAATGTTAGCTTAATGTGTTACATTAGCATACGTTAGCATACCGTACACCTATTCAGCCTGTTGTTCTCTATTCTTTTTTTTTTTTCTTTTTTTTTTAAATGCAACTGGTGTGACTAAGGCTGAATCCCATTTCACCCCCTCCCCTCCATTTTCCACGTCCACATGTCGGGGTAGGGGTGTCTCAATTCACGTTAAGGCAGAGGGGAAGGGCTTTAAACCCCTTCAAACAGAGATTTTCCAGAGGTAGATAGACTCCAAAGGGAGGGGTACGAGAAATTTCCCAGAATACAATGCAACTCATTTAAAAAATGGCGGCATCTCCGAAAGAAGTACACAAATGTAGTATTTGCGAAGTAATTCACTGATTTTAAGTTGTTATAACTGTTGTATTGTATAAAGTTTGACATTGTCACAAAGTGTAATGATAATTTTCTCCATCAAATGCACATGGGACAAAAAAGCTATTTACGTAAATATGGAGTAGTCGGTCGAAGCATAGCACTTCTCCGATTTGATGCAGATATTAATGTCAAATATTGTCATATCCAGGACAACGAGACAACGACAGCAGCAGACATGTTAGTTTAGTTCTGGTTAAAGCTGTAGTTTTTGGTTAAGTAACAACTGGTGGAATGAACCGATGACATAGGCGAGTGTTGAAGGATGTGATTTTCAAGCTCTACCCCTTATAGCTCCATTTGAAGGGGTAGGGGGCAGTGATGCGTGGGCTGACCCAAAGTGAGGGGTCACCCGTGGTCACCCGCAGTTGTGGGTCATTGAAAAATATTTGTAATGATATTCAGGTTGTGCTCGGTCGGGTCATTTTTGATAAACATTAAAATAACCTGGTAAATCATTGTAATTTAAATATTAGGTAAAATTTTCTATTATTAATACATAAACTTTATTAACTGAATTTCCGTGAAGGTGTCGTACAACATGGTCAGTATCCTACGGTACGGAGGGAGCGAGAGAGAAAATAAAAGTTAGGAGAGTGGAAGCTCCAGAACCATCCAAACATAAACAGTAAGGTTTGGGACACAGTGGCTGAGATTTTTAAAGATGATGAACGGCTCCCAGTGTTTTTGTTTCCATGGAAACCAGGTTCAAATGTCTCTGAGTGTTGCAGGTTGTCGACTCCCGGTTTAGATGCTGCGTTAGCGTTGATAAGTTTTGAATGATGAAGCAGTGAGTTAAGGTCATGTGATGTTAAAAAAGACCATTGACTACTTTTTAAAAATGCGGGTTGAGAAGTGGGTCGGGTCCGTCTTAAAAAAAAAAAACGATTGGTTGCGGGTCATTCATACATCGACCTGCGCCTCACTGGTAAGGAGGAAGGGGTGAAATGGGATTCAACCTTATAGTCCAGAAAATACGGTACTTTAGAATTCTGGCCTTTTTTACATTCTGGATTTATTTTATTTTATTTTTTTTACATTTTTTGAACATGGGAGTGCAAAGTGTGCATAGAGTAAAATGTACACCTGGATACCGGAGGGTTAACCTTGTCATTTCTTTATGTTGGCTTTTTTTATGTTTTAAGCACCAAACCATTAACATTTTGCCACACAAGCTTTTTCTGATAACATAGCATTTAGCTTTGGCGCTAGTAAAAACACATCAGTGCTAATATTCCTCAGTCTGACAGACATATTTATTCCCATGTAGCGTTGAAGGCCAATGACTGACCAAGTGCCAGAAGCTGCTGATTTCATTTTCCATCACATGGCAGGGCGGTAAAAGCGGGTTTTCAACACCTGCCGTGCTAGTTTTAACTGTCGCACAGCTTTCCTTTAGTGTCCATGTGGGCCACTCACTACACACTCCAGTTCCAAATCCTAACGTAGTGTTTCTGGGACGTGTCGTAGCGTTTACTGTGAAATGTGTAGCGATGAGGAGGTGGAAAGTGTTGCCAACATTACTGTCGTTCAGAACAACATGACTTTTTGTTACTCCTTAAAGCATGAGCCATTAACATGTTTTTGTTAGTGAGAAGTAAATGGAGGAGCGAGCTTGTACACCGTTTCACTTCCTGTCCGTCAACATCCGTAGCCAATCCCAACCGTCTCGACCCCACCTCTCGTTTTTAATCTGCAACTCTCTCACTCCGTCCCTTTCGCCGTCGCTCGCTCTGCTCTGCTCGCGCTCAGTGTTTGAGGGAGAAGTCCCCTGTGTTGAGACGAGGCCGAGGCAAAGCTCCAAACATTTCTGTCCCGTCCGTCGCCCCGGGCGCCAGCAGAGCTTTCATACTGGCAGCGATATGTTCCAAGTCAGCACAGCCCACCTAAAACAGAGAGAGGGGCGTCACACTCATGTTAGTTCAGCTACAACCAGTGAAATGATAACAGAATACCGTATTTTCTGGACTATAAGGCGCACTTAAAAGACTTTAATTTTCTCCAAAAACCACAGTGTGCCTTTATATTATATGGATTGACTCTGGATGTGCTTTTACCTCATTATTTTAACTTTTTATCTCATTATTTTAACTTTTTATCTCATTATTTTAACTTTTTATCTCATTATTTTAACTTTTTATCTCATTATTTTAACTTTTTATCTCATTATTTTGGCTTTTTACCTCATTATTTTAACTTTTTATCTCATTATTTTAACTTTTTATCTCATTATTTTAACTTTTTATCTCATTATTTTGGCTTTTTATCTCATTATTTTAACTTTTTACCTCATTATTTTAACTTTTTACCTCATTATTTTAACTTTTTACCTCATTATTTTAACTTTTCATCTCATTATTTTAACTTTTTATCTCATTATTTTGGCTTTTTATCTCATTATTTTAACTTTTTATCTCATTATTTTGGCTTTTTATCTCATTATTTTAACTTTTTACCTCATTATTTTAACTTTTTACCTCATTATTTTAACTTTTTACCTCATTATTTTAACTTTTCATCTCATTATTTTAACTTTTTATCTCATTATTTTGGCTTTTTATCTCATTATTTTAACTTTTCATCTCATTATTTTAACTTTTTATCTCATTATTTTGGCTTTTTATCTCATTATTTTAACTTTTCATCTCATTATTTTAACTTTTTATCTCATTATTTTAACTTTTTATCTCATTATTTTGGCTTTTTATCTCATTTTTAAAACAACCTGTTATTAGGCTCAGCTTTACTGATCCATACAGCTTCATTTCAATTTATAATGAAATACCGGACTATGTTTTTTAAAAACAATGCAACGAAGTTGTGAATTTCCAGAGCGTCTAACTCTGCACTTGGCAATCGACTATTCCAGTCTTCCTCCTCAGTCGTCTTATGAATCCAGAGGTCCATGTCTGTAGATCAGTCACACTATCTGAGGACATGAAGACTTTAGAGACCCTCTACTTACTACCACTGAAGTAGAACTTTAGAAGAGTTAGTCTAAAAATAGTCATGTCCTAATCACTTCCATGTTCACACAGTTTGGCTCAAAACAACAAACTTGAAATTTCTCAATGTTCATCAAAATGTCAAATGTATGTATGTACTAACAACCATCTAAAAAATGAACTAAACTGAGTTTTACTCCAGATAATCCTTTTAAACACGTACAAAGACTAAATGTATTTAAAAAGATGTTAAAAATAAACACAAATGTTACAATTTGTTAAATAAAACTGCAAAAACACACAAAGATGTTCAGATGTTAAAAAACACACAGATGTTAAAAGGTGTTTTAAAAATGATAAAAACACAAAGATGTTAAAAGGTGGAGAAAAAAAGATGTTAAACATGTACATAGATGTAAAAATGGATTTAAAAAGATGTTAAAAAGGTAAAAAAAAAATATATATATTAGGATGTGTTAAGAGACATTAAAAAACATACACATGCTAAAGATTTTCTAAAAAAAAGAAAAGATGTTAAAATGCGTTTCAAAATAATATAATTTTTATAATAATAAAATACATTTAAGCACATACAGAGACGAAGACAAATATATTATTAATTAAGATAAAAATTAAGAAAGAAGAAGAAAAACCCTGCCCTCGACCATATATGTATATTTATTAACCATTCAACAAACAAACATCTTTGTTTATTCTGAATTAGTATTTGTAAATATTTGCCTCATACTAATGTCACAAGTACGTTTACGGTCACATGAGCTGATGCAGCTGCTGTGGCCATTAGCCGCTGCATCACAACACTGACAAGTCAATAGTTCCTTTGTGTTTGTCTTCAGACAGCATGAAATACATCCAGATCAACTGACACCAAAAACAGACAAACAAACACAGCAGCTCCCAGAATTATCAGCCCTTATTTCTTCTGATGTGGCTCTTTTTTTTATGATAAATATATAAGATATTATTTATGATCTTAACTGTTCACGCTGATGCTAAATAACAGTGATCACCACATTTACGTTTCCATGTAAGGCTGCATGATATTATTTTTTTAAACCCTGCGATATGAGAAAGTACTGAGGAGTAAATACGACGCAAACAGATTAATGGTCGACACAGAACATCCTTCTGTAGCTGAAATACTGTATTATATGGTGCACTTAAATACTTCACAGTGCCTTATATATGGATTCATTCTGGTTGTGTTGACTTTTTATCTCATGATTTTTAATTTTATCTCATAATTTTCATTTTTTATTTCAGAAATGTAAACTTTTTAACTCACAATTTTGAATTTTAGCTCATCATTTTGACTTCACTTAATGCACCTTATAGTCCAGTGTGCCTTATATATGAAAAAAAAAAGTATTCATTGACGGTGCACCTTATAGTGCGGAAATTATGGTAATCAATTAAAATTAATAATTATAAATAAATAAAAATAACAGCTGCATTTGGGTTCAGGTCACTATCACACTATGAAAAGCCCTGCACCGTAGTATTAAACACAGACTGGCTTTTTATGACTTTATATGTTATATGTTTAAAAAGGTGTTAAAAAATACACACAAATTCAAACGAGATGTTAAAATATATATACAGATGTTAAAATGTGGAGAGAGAAAAGATGATAAAAACATACACAGATGTCAAAATGTATTTAAAAAGATGTTAAAAATGTAAAAAAAAAAATCTAAGATGTCTCAAAATAGACATTTAAAAACATATACAGATGTTAAATTGTGTTTAATACAATGATACAAACACACAAATATGTTAAAATGTGTTTAAAAATATATACATTTAAGCAAATATAGAGATGAAGATAAAGATGTTTAATTAAAATAAAGTTTGGGGAGGCGCAGGTGCTTATGGGTTGTTTGTTTGTTTTTGTTTTGTTTGGGGGGTTTTTTTTTTGGGGGGGGGGGCACTTTTTATCCCAGAGTTTGACCTATAAGCTCAGTATATTCAAAACCAGCTCTAGAAACATTTTAATGACATGTTCAGTAAATGTTGACGCTGGCACAAGGAACAGATGATTATATTTTTTTTGGGTGGTGATCGGTGCGAGAGAAATCGAATCCATTTTCCAAAAAGTCATGGAAAGGAATGTTTCCAGGATTAAAAAAAAAAGAGTTTGTTTGAGGTGTTCTTTGAAAAAAAAAAAAAAGGAAACGTAATGCAGAAAAACAGACGGAAAGAAAACTCCAAAACACTGGACACAAATAAAACGACCTGAAGAAGAAGAAGAGGCAGTGTTCTGTGGTGGAATAATGACTGTGACAGGATATAAAAGCATTTAATGTTTAATGACAGCTGTTGTCACTCTGGTTTGGTCATGGTTTGTGTGTGTGTGTGTGTGTGTGTGTGTTTGTCAGCAGTTTTACACAAAAGCTACTAAACACATTTTCATGATGAGATTTTCAGTAAAGGTGTGAGGTGGAAAAGAATAGATCCCATTAAATTTTGGTGAATGTAGGTCAAAGGTCAAGGTCACAGTCACTAAAAATGTATTTTAACAATGTTCAGAGAGAGAGTTCAAATCACCTAACGTGTGTGTGCACATTTTGGACTAAATATGGACTATATTTAGACTAGACCAGACTATATTTAGACTACATATGGACTATATTTAGACCCCCACACACACACACACACACACACATCTGGACACCCCTCTCATCGCAGCCCCAGAGTGTGTGTGAATGTAAAGCGTGTTCAACAGTCTCGTCTCACCCGTTCTCCACTGCCGCTCTCTCCCTGGGCAGCTCTGCTCCCTCTGCAGCCCCACACCGGCACCGACACCGGGAGCGAACGGGCCAGAGCCATGGGGTGGGCGTGGCGGGACGAGAACGCAGCCTGACCCACAGCCATGCTGCGCGAAGGGGGCGGAGCCTCCTCACTGAGTGAACCTATGGTGGAGGGGAAATGAAAATATGAAAATAATGAAAACTCAGACCTGGATCATATGTTCACTGGACTGAGTGAAGGGGGGGTGGGGGGTGGGGGGTTACCATCAGTACTCTCCTCCTCCCCGTCTGACTCAAAGAACGGCTCACAATCCCGGGACAGTGAATCCTCATCCATGGAAAACACACCTTCAGAAAAATGGAAATGTAGAGAGAATAAAATCACAAAATTACATATTCTATCCATCTGCCCTGTTTACGTCTTTTTATTCCTGTTTAATTCAAAATAAAGGTTAATTCCTCTTTCAGATGAACCATGTAAACCTAATTCCAGTTGAAAATGATAATTCTGAATTAAATGTAATTGTTAATGAAGTCACTGGTTCATTGGGAATTAGATTTTTCCTTCTGCCATGTAAACACTTACTTCCTCTTTCACATTATTCCTGTCGTCGTGCACATGCTCTACACGTACATTCTGACGTCGACGCTCAAACAACATATCGTGCAGCTCTAGTGTGTTTAATCAGATTCCCAGTTTTCCTTATTCGACACGTCGGCAGATTTACAGCCGTCTCTGTGTCGTCTCTCACCTGCACTTTCATTCCCAAAGGTTCTTCTTTCATCCATATCTTCTTCCTCTTCTTCATCCTCACATTCTTCTTCCAGGTCAACGATCCCAGACCTCTGTCTCGCTCGTTCTGCCGCCTCCAGCGCGCTCTTCTCACGTTCGTTGTCTCCGTTACCGTTTCCCACCGGCTGCCCTGTTACGGCGCCGGAACTGTAGATGGACGGGTAGCTCTGTGAGTACAGCCTGCTGTTAGGGCTGACTCCGCCCACACCGCCTTCGCCTGGAAAGTTCTGCAACCACAATTCAACCACACTTTAAATAAATACAAAATAATTAATTAATCAATTACTAATAACAACAACAATAATAACAATACATTTAAATATTAAAAAAATATAGATATAATATATATAAAAATATGCAAACATACAAATGTCATAAGCCAAAAAGTAGGATGAAATTAATGAAAGGTTTTTCTGCAATGACAATTCAAACACACTTTAAATACAAATTAATTCATAAAAATTAAAAACAAATTATAAATTAAAAAAAGATGTATTTCATTAATCCATTGTGTCGTGATCAGTGTTAAAACTATTAGCTTCCATTTGTAGAGACTGTGACTGAGATGAGATTAAATAAATCCTGGAATTTAGCCTGGTCTGGACCAGACTAGCTATCGCCATGGTAACTTATGCTAAAACATATCCTGCTTTCCCCTATCCTGGTTTTGTGCAACAGGCTCCACTTATCTGTCCTTTTTTATTTTCCACCCTTTTTATTTAATTTTTTCCTCTTTTTCCTTCACTTGTCAGTAAAACATATGAGGTAAAAAAAACCTGAAATATCAGTCTGTCAATTATTACAATATTGTGTGTGTGTGTGTGTGTGTGTGTGTGTGTGTGTGTGTGTGTGTGTGTGTGTGAACTCCAGTGCAGTGTGTCGCATCATCATCCACTCACCCCCCTGTGTGCAGGGTCAGAGGTCAGGTCGACCATCAGCTTGGCCCCTCCCTCTCCTCCCCCCTGGCGCGTGTGCCGCTGTGCCGTTAGCACGGTGGTGGAGTGTAGAACGCCGATGTCGTCCACATAGCGACGCGCCGACTCGGCCAGAAAGCCCTGACCCCAGACGTTGTAGGAGAAGTCGCACTCCCTGGCGAAGGCGGCGCCACCCTCACGTTTCCTCAGCCCGTCTGCGTCTCCGGACGACGAGCGGAACTTCTTACACGCCGTCAGGATGGCCAGGTCGAAGCCGGACTTTTGGCAGTAGGTCTCTGCGGCGGAAAGAAGCGCCAGCCAGCTCTCTTTGTGGTTGTCGGGGATCTCCGGCTCAGATGGTTGGGTGATGGAGGCCATAGCGGTGCCAAGGTTCTGCGGCGTCTGAAGTGATGATGATGATGTGCTGATGAAGGACGAGCAGGAAGTGGATGGAGGCTCTGGTTCTCTTTCACTTTGGTGGGTTTGTTGCTTTGTACTTTCCTTAAATTACTGAATGCTAGTGTTTACTGTGTCCTCTGTCTTGCTGGTGGATGTTAGGATGTTTTATTACTGGTGAAGATGTGAAGGAAAATAAAGATTATTTCTGGGGTAAAGAGGCACGAGGTGAATGATGACAATACTGGGCAAAGTCTTTTTACACTGGAGAGCCAGGGGAGAGAAAATCTGTTTCCAAGTTGCTGGTGATACCTAAAAAGAAGAAGAAGAAAAATGTTACTTACAATTATACTCATTACATATATTTCACTTTTTTTTAAATATACTTTATATTCTAATATAATTTAGCAAGTTAGTTATAGTTTATTTTTTAGTTACAAAATTACAGCAATATAATTTCATTGTGTTCAGTTAACACACACACACACACACACACACACATAGTGAACACTGTTGTGTTATAACATGTAACTAAACACACTTTTATTTTTTCTAAATCAAATATTAGCATATTCACAATAACTGTCAAAATTGTTCAACCAATAGAACTAAATACATTCCATCCTAAACTCAAACTGTCACAGTATTAAACAGTGATTCAGAGCATTTATTTCATCTTTAAACCAGGGCACATTTAGATTACCTTGTTTGCTCTCATTTAATTTTCAGTCAGTCTTCACCAGACTGTGTTTATTCTGTTTTATCGTCTTAAGGTAAGGCACTCTCAAGGTGTTTCGCACTATAAAACATTTTTGAATTTACTGTTTTTGCAGATTATTTACATTTTTACGTGTGGAAATGAAGTATTTTCATAATTCAAAGGTTGTTTTTTTTATTAAAACAAAGACAAAAATTTGTAGTTGTCATTATTTACAGGTTGTTATAATGTAAAGTTAACTTGTCAAACCAGGATGAATGTGACCCTTGAAAGATATGAGTTTAAGACTCCTGTTTTTCACCAGTAAAAAAAGAAATAATAACACCTTCAAAGTTTTCTTGTTTGTCTTTTTTGTGCGAAAAACATTACATTCTTAAAGTATTTACCTTTACAAACACTATCCAATAACAACTGAAATATTTTAAAGAAAATTAAACACAATTTGAACCATTTTCTGTGGTCTGCAGACTGTTAGGGGTCTGCATAGAGTTCTGTAGAAAGTTAGGAGTCTGCAGACAATTACATGTCTAGAGACTGTTGAGGGTCTGCAAACTGTCGCAGGACCCCCCCCCCCCCCCCCCCCCACCTCTGAAAGCTGCTTGACACAAACAACTGTTGTAACAATAACAACTGAAATGCCAAAAGCAAATTAAATACAATTTCAAACATTTTCTGGGGTCTGCAGATTGTTGGGGGTCTGCAGACAGTTAAGGGTCTGCAGACTGTCGCAGCCCCCCCCCCCCCCCCCCCCCCCACCTCTGAAAGCTGCTTGACACAAACAACTGCTAGCTCCAGTGGCTCAGTAGCGTGTTCTGTGGTCGGATCCACTTGCTGTCATGTTTGCCAGTCTGTGTGTTTAGTGTAAAAGCCTGGGTCATGTGCTTGTGTGTTCCCCAGTGCAGCTGTTGGTGTGTGTGTGTGTGTGTTTGTTGCTGTTGTCGTTGTGTTGTGTTGTGTATTTGCTGTTGTTGTGCATATCCATGTGTTGTAACCTCCTAGTATGAAGCCTCATGATGAACCCATATTCACCTCCATTTTTCAGACATTACAAAACGCCCGGACGCCAAAGTATCAATTACGACAAGATGTTAAAGCCTTCACCTACCTGTCCACTTTCTTTCTTTCACGTTACTTGAGATTTTTGATGTTAAACTTTACTTCTTTTAATCATACGCAATCCGTCTTCTCCCACGGTTTCTCTCCCCTTGCTAGGCTCCTCACCAGCACCAAGCTAGCCACGGCTAAGAACACGGTTTCCGGTTAAGAATTTCAAAGTAAACGTCTCTTTGCTCGGGTGACTAGGTTTTACACTCGGTGTCGCTGGGTTAAATTGGAAATATAAATTAGAACAATTTCTGTTTTCATGTGTTCCGACTAAGCCGTTATCTAGCATTCCAGTAGTTTATTATTATTATTATTATTATTATTATTATTATTATTATTATTATTATTATTATTATTATTATTATTATTATTATTATTATTATTATTATTATTATTATTATTATTTAAAAAATTGCAGATAATTATATTTATAGTTCATATTTTTTAATTATATATTAAATTATTATATTTTAGTCATTTTTACACATCTGGTGTTTATTATATATCGTTTTGCTGGGTGTTTCCTTTATTTGTTTACCTTTGTGTATCACATGCTCTATATCAATAAACTTGTTTATGAATAAATACATTTCCATTTAGAATTTAACATTTTAAAATCTAATAGAATGTATTAATATCGTTGTTATGTTCTATTACTACGACTATTTATATCTTAGATGTCAGTATTTATTCGTTACTTTATTTGCACCCGTTTTTTGTTTTGTTTTTCCACGTCATCAGGGCCTGTTTTAGCTTTTATTTTACTCACGCTGTCTTTGTCATGTGACAAATAAAGAGTCCAGTTTAAAGATTCTATTCTAACCACTGATAAGATTTTAAAAAAGTGCTTTGCTATTTACTTTATGTGAATATTAAATTTAATATGTAATGTTTTTTCGAACCCAAGTGCTGATCCTTTATCATTTTTCATACAATAAAAGTACTGGTAAATTTCGCGACCCTTATGTTCAACGGTTAAATCCTTTTATTTGTAAACGGCTAAAGGTATCTCTCATCCGGTTATGTTTTTGCTAACTTGCGCTGGCTCTGACGTCACCTGTTTACTGCCTTCCAATCCAACGCACGCCGTACACGTGACCGAGGTTTGTAGGCGGGCTCGTACTCGCCCTGTTCTCGTGCACGTGTACAGCAGCCCTCCTCACCTTGCCCACCGACCAGTTAGTCACATGATCAGTCAGTGTTTCAGCTTTGTTTGACTATTATTATTAACAAGAACTGGAAAACACTAAAACATAACATATAGTAATCTACTTTTGGATTTATTTGTGCCTTCAGTACATTACATCTAATTACAAAAGTTTGATTTTTGTTACAAAATATGCTTAAGGATAATCATTGTTCTTTTTGTATTATTAGTTCTGTCAAAATTAACACATTAATGGAGATTAAGCCATCATTATGATGAATAAACATTTAACGCAATTCAATGGAACAGTTTAGTTGAAACTGTTGAAAGTGTTGAATAAACATGTTAATTGCATATATATATATATATATATATATATATATATATATATATATATATATATATATATATATATATATATATATATATATATATATATATATATATATATATATGTATATATAATTTATGTGTATAAGATCCAGGGCATTAACACCTATGCCCTGGCCACTGGAAGAGATACAAGCCACTGATATCAAGACAAAGAAGCTCCTTACCATGCATGGACGGTTCCACCCCAAGTCCAGTGTTCTGAAGCTGTACACTAAGCGAAAGGAAGGGGGCTGAGGACTTGTAAGTGTCAGAACTACTGTCCAGGAGGAAATGGCGAACCTCCAAGAATACATCAAGAAAATGGCCCCCAATGACCAACTGCTAAGTGAATGCCTCAGGCAACAAAAGCCCAGTAAGGTCGAGGAACCAGAGGGGCTATCATGGAAGGACAAACCCTTGCACGGCGTGTGCCATTGGCAAATTGAGGAAGTGTCTGATATGGAAAAGACATACCAGTGTCTGGAAAAGGCTGGACTAAAGGACAGCACAGAGACACTACTCATGGCTGCACAAGAACAAGCCCTGAACACCAGAGCAATAGAGGCCGGGGTCTACCACATCAGACAGGACCCCAGGTGTAGGCTGAGTAGAGAAGCCCCTGAAACAGTCCAGCACATCACAGCAGGGTGTAAGATGCTGGCAGGTAAGACATACATGGAGAGGCATAACCAGGTAGAGGACATACTGTACAGGAACATATGTACAGAGTATGGACTGGAGGTCAAGGGTCAAGATGGGAGACCCCCCCCCAAAGGTGACAGAGAACAAACAGGCCAAAATCCTGTAGGACTTCCAGATCCAAACCAGATGGTGATGGCCAATCAGCCTGACATAGTGGTGGTGGATAAACATGAGAAGACAGTGGTGGTGATAGATGTAGCAGTCCCCAGTGATAGCAACATGAGAAAGAAAGAACATGAGAAGAGAAGAGAAATACCAAGGGCTGAAAGAGGAGTTAGAGAAAATGTGGAGTGTGAAGGCAACAGTGGTACCACTAGTGATGGGGGCATTAGGGGCAGTGACCCCCAAGCTGGGAGAATGGCTCCAGCAGATACCAGGAACAACATCAGAGATCTCTGTACAAAAGAGCGCATTGCTAGGAACAGCTAAGATCCTGCGCAGAACCCTACCTCTGGTAGAGGACCCGAGTCTGATAGAGACGCCGAGAGGAACATTTTATATATATATATATAAAATTTGACATGTATTTTGTACATTTTGGCATATTTTTGTTTTCTGTATTTTAAAAGATGGATGGATAGAAAACACATACAATAAATTCTCCTCAGAACAGTATACAGATCACTGAGACACCATAGAACTGTGTTGGACATGATTTGTCCCCTTTAACACTCTTTCTTATCTTTCTATCTCTTTGTATCTTCTTCTACCACCAGGAGGTTCTGTGATAACGGTGCATTTTATAAGAGACAGACAGAGGAAGAACATTTACATTAGTTAATGTAACATTAGCTTAAAATGTGTAACAGGGCTAATGTTAGCTTACATTAAGAAAATGTGTTTCATGGCTAACATTAGTTTAGCTAAATAGTGTGTAACATGACTCTGTGTGTTTATTGTTGCAGGACAGCTGTAGTGAGAAGGTGAGTGCTGAAGTAGAGGACATTAAAAGTTACAAGAAGCACATGTGGTGTTACCCTTATGATCTGGACATTTTTTAGATATCAGTGCTGCACATACATAGAAACTTTTTGAAAAGAGATAAAAACCTGCTTTCTGATCAAATTTAACAATTTACAGTCAAAAGTTACCTGCAAAATAACAAATAACAAAGGAGCATTACTAGATTTCTTTGGAGGATTTTTATTGGAGAATTAAACCGTTTCTGAGACAATATTTATTTTATTTTATTTTATTTTATTTTATTTTATTTTATTTTATTTTATTTTATTTTATTTTATTTTATTTTATTTTATTTTATTTTATTTTATTTTATTTTATTTTATTTTATTTTATTTTATTTTATTTTATTTCAATATTTCTAAAAACCCACAACGCACATCTATCTGATTGGCTGCCTCATACTGTGACGTAAAAGATAGGCGGGGTTTCCATAGGCAGGAAGCATGACGTAACATTTGTTGTGGAAAACCTGGGGTACTCCAGCGACTGAAAAATGGAGCAAAGCGTTGAGGATTACAAGGTATTCTTAACTTTTATCGTACCCAGGAACTAGTATTCAAATATATTATTATTATATCATTATAATTCTGCGGATATTTTGAGTGTAATTTGACGTTAGTTAGGTGATAAGGTGTCAGTAACAACATGTCTAGCTAGCTAGCTGTGGTTCACTGTACGACTGAGGAAAAAAAACACTACGTATTTAAAGTTCTAAGGTTTGTAAATGGTGTCATTTGGACCAGGTCTAAAATGTCGGACTGGTCCTTGGGCAGTGAATGGCTGTCCAGTGTGAGTCAGTCGCTGTAAAGTATACTTGAGTATCAACATTCCAGCTGTATTTGTGCTTCTGGCCACGCTGGGCTGTTAGTCATGTGATGTGCGTCAGCTCATAATCACAATAATCTGTGACAGCTACAGGTCATTATGTGATGATTAATTACTTTACAATTTTATTTGACGGAATGGATTATGCTTTGAGCAGCTGTGGACTGTAATAAAGTACTGTACGAGTATTTGCTTATAATACTTTACCCTCATACTCCAGTACATTTCAAGATAAATACTATATTGAAATACTAGACCTCTACATCTGACAGCTTTGAAACTTACTTTGGATCCTTTTCCTCATTTTTCTTGCAATATATTAAATTTAAATGCAGAACATCCTGTACTTGTGGGGTAGCAGTTCTGCACGGAAGTATTCCTGCATTTTCATAACCACTACATATTGTTAATTTTCAATGTTTTAAAATTGGACGTGTTTATACCAACTGTTTAATCATAACGTCCTGTAAGTATTTAGAATGTTCTAAGTATACTTCTCTGACATTAATAAATAAGTGATTATTCACAATCCTCAATAAATATTTCAGAGTACAAAGAGTGTATTTTGTTGGCTTTAAACTTGTCAGTTATGGAGGAAAAACATTGACTATTACATACCTGAAGGTATGGAAATATAAAAATTAAAATGAAGGTCTGGAGGTGTTGGGTTTCATTTTCATTAATAATATCTACTTTTCATTTAAGCATCTACTGTGCAAGTTTTTGGTACTATGATGTTTTCATTTTTGAACATGTTGAGTTATTTTAGAAAAGTTAGCACATTTCAGGTAGTGTTATTATACACACACACATACATACACACACTGTTTCCCCCAGTACGTTATAGACCCGGTGGACTATGAGGCCTTGCTTGCCCCCCACCAGGCTAAGCATCACTATTTATTTATTTATTTATTTTAAAGAAATGTGTATATATTGCATAAAAGTTGTACAATACCACATAATTAATATAATTTCATATATATATAATTTCTTTTCAACTTTTATTGTTATCATTTTATCATTATTATTTTGGGCATCACTAGCAGCCCTACCACATATTTCTTGGGGAAACCATGCATTTACACACACACACACACACACACACACACACACACACACACATATATATATATATATCTATATATATATATATATATATATATATATATATATATATATATATATATATATATATATATATATGTATATATGTTACATCAGGTCAAAGTCGATCCAAATTAAGTATTATCTTTCTGAATATACTTTTCTGACATATACTGTCTTCAAGAAACAGGCCATAGTTGTTACCAGAGTTTTTTTTATTATTCAGTTACTTACTGGTGTTTTTTTATTTTCAAAAGACATTGCCTTAAGACCCATTGTTTCTTAAACTGAACCTCACTTTGTACAGGAAAATAGTGTTTTTGTCCCCGTATTCTGATATTTTTTATTGAAGCAAATATTAAGAATTGCTCAGTAGCTTAACAAATATTTAGTTTGTAAAGGTCGTGACAAAAAAATTAATGTGCTACAAGAGATCCCTTTTTACCTCAGCTTGAACTTTTCTGGATTGTTTTTTCCTCTTCAGCTGATATTTGAGAAGGAGGGGGTGTACCTTCACACCAACGCCAGGAGAAGTAACCAGGACACAACCATCCCGGGCTTCATCCGCATTGTTGAGCGGGTAAGTAAAACTGCTGAAACCCAGAAAGAAATAAGCAGATTCATAAAGTGCTCTTTAAGATTCACAGTGAATTTATTTCAGGCTGGGGTTCCAGCTTTAGAGTGGAGTCCACTGGAAGATGAAGGTCGCAGTGCCCCTGCTGTGCTCTACACTAGAAAGGTCAGTCATCTGTTTTTAATCTCACCCAACATTGGTTGGATGAGATTATTGTAACCACCTTGTGTATTTGTGTGTGTGTGTGTGTGTGTGTGTGTCTGCAGAGGCATATCATGCTATAACTCAATAAATACTTTAGATATCACCATGAAATTACATGAACATATACATGTAGCTAAAGTGCATCAGATGCAATGATCCATATGAGTAAAGGTCAAAGGTCAAGGTCATATTATCAGTTCTAACTCAAGAACGAAGGGTCACAGAACTTTCAGATTGGTACCAAATGATACGGAATGAAGATTTCTACAATTCTCATCATTAGTGTTATCATGTACAACCAATAGTTTTTGGACACTGTCGGGGGTAAGTCACTGTGGATGAACCAGAGTAAAGACGGTAATTCCATCCAAATTCATGTGAAAAATAGTGAATTATCCCTTTAAATACAACCAACGCACAATACATTCACTAACGACTGTGAACACAACAATATTAATGAAATAACGATGGAACGACACCTTTACGTTGGTGCTCCTCAGTGTTTCTTCAGGCGTCAGGCTGTTTTTGAAGCATGGAAAGATAAGGTGTAATTAAAGATGTTTTTTGTCACTGTTCAGGAGGGAGAAGGAGGGGAGGAGGATACGAGCTTTGATCCTGGATACGAACCAGACTGGGCAGTTATCAGCACCGTGAAGAAAGATCGAGACCACGCCCCTGTCAAAGAATCAGGTGTGGTTTACGTTTTTAACATGTTGAATAAAAGGAACGCTTCTTCTTTTAATTGTCATTTTATTTACATTTACAAATGATACGTTATGATAGAATAACTTTAAATTCAACTATGAAAGGATTTAAAGAAACATCACCTTCGATAACACTGATGTACAAGTCAAATGCTTCTGGAATCAAACTAATGAAATGTTCCCACATGTGTTAGTGATAAAGTTAGTGATAGTGAAATAATCAAGTTTAGGACTTAGAATTTACTAAATATATTGATCATTTTTGTTCAATTTATTGAATGTTTTGGAACATTTTAACATCTGTGTGTGTGTCCTTTGACACATCATAACATTTTTGTGTGTTTTTAACATCTTTTTTTCACCACATTTTAACATCTTTGTGTGTTTTTACCATTTTATTAAACTCATTTTAACGTCTGTGTATGCTTTTTAACACCTCTTTTAAGACATCATAGAACATTTTGTGTATGTTTTTTTAATATCTCTTTATTTGTTCATTTGCTAACCACATATTGACACATTTTTTTTCTTTTTCATTCATTCAGTTTTATTTTTTCTCATGTTGTGCCTCCCCTCTGGTGCCCCCCCAGGGAAGCCCTTACCCAGGGGAGGCCCACCTCACTATTTGAAAACCACTGCTGTAAACTGTTGCACAGACATAACATGTGCTGTGGGTTTTTTCGCAGGTCAGTGGGCGTTCTCTCTGCCTCTGTCAGAACTTTACTCCCTTCGAAGAGCTCGCTTCTCCTTGGGTCGAAACTTCCTGGTGTTTATGAGCAGAGGAGGCCACCCGCTGCCAGCCCTCCACTTTCACAGGGGGGGAACCAGGGAGTTGCTTCGAGCCCTGCATCGTTACATCATTCTAGACCCGTAAGTATCAGTATTTTAAACTCAGCAGCGCTTTGTCTTATGCCGTTAGCGTAGCAGCGCCTGTAACTGATCACATGATCTTTTTAAATAGCAGATGGAGAGTTTCACATACTGTTGTGTGTGTGTGTGTGTGTCCCAAAAGGGGAGAGGGGTATTGTGTTTGAGTCAGTTTGTTAATCTCACTTTACATTGGTTGGAGATTATTGTAATCATTGTGTGTGTGTGTGTGTGTGTGTGTGACCGCAGAGACATATCATGCTATAACTAAATGATTACTTGCGATATCACCATGAAATGACATGGGCATATACATATAGCTAATGCACATCAGATGCAATGATCCATTTGAGTAAAGGTCAAAGGTCAAGGTCACAATTAACTAACAGGTCAAAACCACATTATCAGTTATAACTCAACAACGGAGGGTCACAGAACTTTCAGATTGGTACCAAACGATGCAGAATGAAGATTTAATTGTTGTTATCACCTATGACCAATAGTTTTTGAGATCTCTGGAGGTCAAAGGTGACACGCCGCCAAATTAACTTGTGTAACACTGTTTGTGTTTGTGTCAAACATAGACATATCACGCTATAACTTCATCAATACTGGATATATTATCATAATATTACACACACTCACGCATATATACATATAATGAAATTATCAATATTGCAAAAGGTCAAAGGTCAAGGTTGCATTTAGTAGAAAGGTCAAAATCACATTATTGTCTCAAATTCAAGAACAGGTTGTCATAGAAACTGGGGCGAGATTAGACATTCTCTGAATACTTGTTTATTGATGACCCATTTATTGATTGATGAACAAGTGTCACATGGTTTGTGCTGTTGTCAGGTCACCGGTGGACGGGCGGCTCTTTCTGGCATACCCCAACGACTCAGGCGAACAGTCTCAGGCCTTTGATCGACTGCAGCTCCTCGATGACGGAGGGTCAGATCTGGTCACGGTACATTTTTCTATGTTTATTACAAAGAAGAATTTCTGAGAAATTAATACATCTTATTAAAAAAAATCACAACATCTGTCAAGGTGAATTGATTTTCAGATCAATCCTGTAAAAAAGACACTGATAATTAACAGGTTGATGAATTTGTAATGGATTAAAGTGCAAAAAGTTCAAGAAAAGTTCAACTTAAATGGACACATTTGGGGGTTTTTTAATAAATGTTTTGGATGTTTTATTACCTGTTTTTGGGTGTTATTTCTGTATTTTCCAGGAGGTTTTTTTATGTTTTGGATTTTTAATCTCTTTTTTTATTTTAGATTTTTTTTATTTGTGAATTTTAATGGATTTTTTTTTCCATATATTTTCTAGTTTCTTAGTGTATTTTTGTGTATTCTGTGTTTAAAGAGAACAAACAAACCCAGTGACAGAACCGATATAGTGTCATCTGTCATAGATATATATGTATATATGTATATAAACACACACATCATATGAAAAAATAAATTAAAATCCTCACGGCAGCCATAAAATATATTAACTGAAACGTAAAATAATAAATATAATGTAATTAAGTACCGTATTTCCTACACTATAAGGTGCAGTGGATTATAAGGCGCATTAAATGAAGTCAAAATTATGAGATAAAAAGAAAAATTCCAAGTCACTAAACACAACCAGAATGAATCCGTATAAAAGACGCTCTGTGGTTTTTGGAGGAAATTAAAGTCTTTTAAGTGCACCTTATAGTCCAGAAAATACAGTAATATAGTTAAAAAAGTTATGTAACATTTGTGTTTTTAAGTTGTTTAGAATCATAATTGTTTTATAAGCACTGTCTTATTTCATATTTATTTAGTTTTTATCATTTAACTTCCACATGTTATTGTTTTATTTGTTGTAACATTTACAAACATTGTTTTCTCTGTATTTTATAGAAGAGCTGTTAAATAAATAAAGTTAAGTTCAGAGTAAAGCACTTTTATCTGGTCTTACTTGTAATTCTCTCTTCTTTTTCGTCGGGCAGAGGTTTATCCATGACCCTTATGCCACTACTTTTGGCGGCTTCTCCAAAGTCACAAACTTCTTCAGGGCTGCCCTCCGACCCCCCGACAGCCCCGCCCACGCCCGCACGGCTCAGGATCCCAGTTCACCCCCCCAGCCTGACGACGAGCCTGGCTTTGAGCTCATCACCTGTGTAAGAAAAGCAAGAAAATATTGACTTAACTCCACCAAGGAGGTTATGCTTTTGCCCGTGTTTGTTTGTTTGGTTGTTTGTTTGTTTGTTTGTTGCAACATAACTCCAAAACTTACTGATCAATTTTGATGAAATTTTCACAAG
Source organism: Siphamia tubifer (assembly GCA_020466265.1). Classification (NCBI taxonomy): domain Eukaryota; kingdom Metazoa; phylum Chordata; class Actinopteri; order Kurtiformes; family Apogonidae; genus Siphamia; species Siphamia tubifer. The sequence goes on from CM035790.1 coordinate 39,987,475, forward strand.
ATGTTAGAAATATTACCAAGAACAGATGATTAAGTTTTGGTGAAGATCTGGAATGAATCCTGGATTCTGGATCACTTTGAAATTGTTCCTTAACATTGTGGTCATTGGGGCATTAAATTGTCCAGGGTTCATACGTTTGGAAAAAAACCTGGAAAAGTTTTGGAATTTGATAACATGCAAATTCCAGGCATGGAAAGGTTTTGTGAAAGTTAAAAGACCCAGAAAGTTTTGGAAAAGTCATGGATTCTTTTTTTTTCACAGCACAATAATGTGTGATTAATCATTAAAAAATAGTTGAACGAGTGAATAAAAGTTTATTTCACATCATCTTAACCTTAACGTTTTATTCTATTTCACTTGTTGGAATGTATCATCCTGCATGTGGTGAAGTCACTATGGACTAAAATCTGCCCAAATTAAATATAAATGTCAGGAAAGTGTGGATTTAACAATGTGTGTCTTCACTGGGACATGAACATAAATGTTAATTTAAACCTCTGAGGGTAAACTTTAACACAACACTTACATTTTTTATTCTTATTGGTTAAAGTTGACATGTTTAGGAGTACGTAGTCATGGAAATTTGCTGAAAAGTATTGGTTAAAGTGTTTAGGAACCCTAAATGTCTTCCTCTATACCAGGAGTGTCTGCGGTGTGTGTGTGTGTGTGTGTGTGTGTGTGTGTGTGTGTTTTTGAAAAATTTTATTTATTATTTTATTTATAATTTTTTTGAAAATGTGCTGGGAAAATAAAAAAAAAAACAGACACAAATGTAATAAAGTATTTAGAAAGTCTTTGAAAATTAATTAATTAATTTTTATTTATAATTTATTGATTTATTTTTATTTATTTGTCTTACTTATTTATTCATTTATTTGATTTTATTGATTTATTTTTAATGATTAATTTTATTTAATTATTTCGACTACAAGAAGGTGTGTTGACCACTAACCTGTTTGACCGTTTGTGTCGACACACACAACTGTTGTTTATTTACTCCTGAGGATTTTTTCATGTTGTAATATATACATATATATCACAGTGTTTAAAAAATATATATATATATATCATGTCAGTTTTTTTCCAGCATCGTGCAGCCCTTCATAAGAATGTCAGTTGTTTATGGTGTTTTTGGGGTTTTTGTGCAGGGGGTGGAGCTGGGTCCCAGACCAGACGTAACCAGAGGTCAACCTCTGGACCAATGGGAGGAGTTTCTGGATCCTGACGGTCGTGTGCAGAATCCAGAAAAGATCAAAGAGCTGGTGTTCAGAGGGGTGAGAGAGTAACATGTAAAAGAGTACCTGCTAAATACAGAAGAGTACCTGCTAAATATAAAAGAGTACCTGCTAAATATAGAAGAGTACCTGCTAAATATAGAAGAGTACTTGCTACATATAGAAGAGTACCTGCTAAATATAGAAGAGTACCTGCTAAATATAGAAGAGTACCTGCTAAATATAGAAGAGTACCTGCTAAATATAGAAGAGTACCTGCTAAATATAGAAGAGTACCTGCTAAATATAGAAGAGTACCTGCTAAATATAGAAGAGTACCTGCTAAATATAGATGAGTACCTGCTAAATATAGAAGAGTACCTGCTAAATATAGAAGAGTACCTGCTAAATATAGAAGAGTACCTGCTAAATATAGAAGAGTACCTGCTAAATATAGATGAGTACCTGCTAAATATAGAAGAGTACCTGCTAAATATAAAAGAGTACCTGCTAAATATAGAAGAGTACCTGCTAAATATAGAAGAGTACCTGCTAAATATAAAAGAGTACCTGCTAAATATAGAAGAGTACCTGCTAAATATAAAAGAGTACCTGCTAAATATAGAAGAGTACCTGCTAAATATAAAAGAGTACCTGCTAAATATAAAAGAGTACCTGCTAAATATAGAAGAGTACCTGCTAAATATAGAAGAGTACCTGCTAAATATAGAAGAGTACCTGCTGAATATAAGTGTACCTGCAGTCATGTGTCATGTGTTCTGATGTCATTGTGTTCTGTCACAGGGTGTCACACCATCTCTGAGGAAGGAGGTGTGGAAGTTCCTCCTGGGTTTTTATCCATGGAACAGCACGAGGAAGGAAAGAGATGAAATCCTGCGAGTTAAAACGTCAGTGTTTTTATTAGAGCAGCGCCGTCAAACTAATTCACACTTAGCCTAGCAAGCTAACATGCCAACGTAGTAGTCTAGTTACACTCTGTCATTTTTGACTAGATTTTTATCTCATGTTTTTAACTTTTAACTCATAATTTTGACTTTTTATCTCATAATTTTAGCGTCTTATGACAGAATTTGGATTGTTGTGAAGTTTGATTTAGCAGAATAAGAATGTTTTTGTTCTGTTACAACTTAACAAGGTTGGAGGTTATTGTGACTCTTAAGCGTCGCTTAATACACCTTATAGTGCGGAAAATGAGGTATATGTATGTGTGTTGATTAATGTACAATGTCCTGAAAAAATAAAGAATAACAAAAGTATTTTTTCCAGTTAACTTATCAAACCAAAACATGAAAAGTCTGCCTGAGTTCGGTCGCCATGACGATTATTAACAGAGACTGTTTCCATCCTCCATCTTGCCCAGACTTCAGCGCATACATACTCTTAATATTATAATATATAACTTCTCTTCTGTTGATGAAGTGACATATTTTTCTCCACTTTCTTCCATCTGAGAAATTCGTACTGAAGACAGTGAACCCATAACTTTTCATTTCACAAATAAGGTTTTTTATGTCAACTTTGTGACAAATATCAAACACAACACATCAATACAAATGGACTCATTCTAGAGTTTGTAAATATTTATTTTATGTTCAACTACAACCATGTAATATCCCAAATGCACACATTACTGTGAATACGCTTAATTTTGTCCATACATTAGTTTTTAAAGTTTGGGTTGTGACCTGCTTTAATGCTCCGTCTTTCTTCTGTGTTCTGTAGAGACGAGTACTTCAGGATGAAAGTGCAGTGGAAATCTATCAGTGAAGAGCAGGAGATGAGGAACTCCCTCCTCAGAGGATACAGGAACCTGATAGGTCAGCTGTACTGTCCGACAAATACAACACATCTTTTTTTTTCTTTAATTAACTAATTTTATTTAATTTATTTGAACTTTTTAATTAATTTATTTTATGGTTATTATTTTAATCTTTTTATTTTTTCATTAATACATTTTTGTAAGAATAATTTTTTTTGTTTATTTAATTTCTTATTTTTTTATTTACTTATTTCTTTTTTTTATTATTTTAATCTTTATTCATTTAGTTTATTACTTAATAAATTTTAATTAAAAAATATTTATTTATTAAATTTTTTATTTCTTAATTTTTATTTACCTATTTATTATTATTATTATTATTATTATTATTATTATTATTATTATTATTATTATTATTATTATTATTATTATTATTATTATTATTATTATTATTATTAGTATTATTATTAGTATTAATATTGTTTAAATCTTTTCATTTTTATAATATTTTTTTTAAATTCATGTATTTATTTATTTTTATTTCAACAATTTTTAAATGTATTTAATTTCGTATTTATTTATTTATTTATTTAAATTTTATTTATTTTTCATTATTTATTTTTATTATTATTCTTTGTATTTTAAATTTTTAAGAACAACAGAAGATGTGTTCCTGCCAGCAGTCAGCAGCTGTGGAGAACAGTAAATGTTTTAAGTTGAACTGTCTTTGTTCTTTTGTGACAGAGAGAGACGTCAGCAGGACAGACAGACACAACACATTCTTTTCTGGGAACGACAACCCAGGACTGACTCTGCTTCATGATGTGCTGATGACTTACTGCATGTATAACTTTGACCTCGGTATGTTTTCACTCTGGAATGATTCAGATTTTTGCGTCTTCAACCCATAAAAACTCTATTCTTGTGTAAATATTTGTTATATTTTGACATATTTAGCCGCAGTCGTCCTCATGTGAACAGTCTGTCCGTCTCATAAGGTGCGTTTCCACTATTGGAACTTCCGGAACTTTTTTGGGGGACGCACTTGACCGGGCCATGAGTTAGCCCAGTCCTCTCAGGTGTTGTGTCTCCATACAGAAAAACCCTGTAAGGAGGTAGATGATAGATTGGAACGGACAGACGGACGGGGGCGGGACTAAGGTCTATGGCCTGAAATATGACACTCAGATGCATCGCAGTCAAAAAGCTGAATCGGGTGCATTTCATTGGACATATTTCATCGTGGTGTGCTTTTATTTTTATTTTTTTCTTTCATTTGGAGTGTTTTGGCAAATCTAAGCACCACGAAGATGGAATATAGTTTAATTTATTACATTCATCTGAACCTGGTTAGAGTACTGACTCATTCAATACTGTTTTTTAGTCTCCAACCGCTGCGCCCGTGCACACCACCATCTTGGAGGAAAACCAAGATGGCGGATGATTCGTGAAAGTAATTCAGTCATTTCTCTTCCTTCCTTTGTTTCCAGGATACGTGCAGGGCATGAGTGATCTTCTGGCTCCTCTTCTGTTCGTCACCCAGAATGAGGTGGAGTCCTTCTGGTGTCTCACAGGCTTCATGGAACTGGTGGTTTGTAAAAATATATATCATTTCAGAAGCACTCATGTGTGAATTGTACATACATATATATATACATATATTTATATAGCATATTTTCCACATTATAAGGAAAACTGTACTATAAGACGCACTGTCAACGAATAGTTTATTTTATATAAACCATATATAAGTCACACTGGACCATAAGGGGCATTAAGTGAAGTCAAAATGATGAGAAAAAAGTCAAAATTATCAGATGAAACGTCAAAATTCTACGTCACTAAGCACAACCAGAATTAATCCGTATTTCAGTCTCTCTGGATTATAGGGTGCACTGTCATTTTCTGAGAAAATTAAAGTCTTTTAAGTGCGCTTTATAGTCTGGAAAATACGGTATATGAAAAAACAACTGTATAGTGCAGGGGTTTTCAAATTGTGTGATTGTGAACCTCCCCAAAAAGAACCCAGAAGCTGCTGTGCCCCCCCACCCCTCCATCTTTATCTAAATCTTTAAAAACATTTTAAACGTCTTTATCATCCTCTATATATGTTTAAATATATATTTTTAACACATCTTAACATTTTTTCTGTGTTTAACATATTTTTAAACAATTTTTTACATATGTGTATGTGTTTTGTATCGTTTTTTTTCCCCTCCTAAAATCACAATATCACTTTTTTTCTAATATCGTGCAGCCCTACTGAGCATCATTAGAATAGTTATGATAATAAGCTGCGTACAAACATTTTAAAGTTCTACATTGGATTCCATTTCTTAGTTTTTTTTACCCTTTATATTATGTCAGTGTGATATATTTTTAACCCCCCCTCTCAACAAAAGGCTGAAATTCAGATGTTTTTATTTTATTTTACTTTATTTTTATCCTTAGAGCAAGTTGTATTTTTAATTTAATCATATTTATCTTGTAGCTTCTTCCTTGTGTTTTAATGGCTTCAGTCCTTCTATATTTTTAACTGAGTTTGTCCTCAGAAGAAGTAAACGTTCATATAATGGCAGTCACTAGGAAGGTAGACGCATTTGTTTTGCTCAGTTATTGTTGAAATCCAAACAGAGACCATCGATCTGAATATATTTCTGTTCTTTCTCTGCAGCATCAGAACTTTGAAGAGTCTCAGGAGGCCATGAAGCAGCAGCTCCTTCAGCTCAGTATACTGCTGAAGGCTCTGGACCCAGAGTTATGTGACTTCCTGGGTGAGTCAAATAATGTTTATCTAATGCAAATGGATTAGATTTAATAGAAACTGTAACTGTCCCTGAGGCAAAACTGTGCACTTATAGGTTGAAATATCAGAAAAGTAGGACAGAAACAAGAATAAAGAAAAAAAAAAAGTTACTGGACGGTGTTAAAGATGACCAGAAATGAACGAAATAAACAAGAAAATGAACAAAAATTACCAAAATAATTTTAAAAAAATGATAAAACAAACAGCAAATGTGTAAAATAAGAAAATATTTAAATAAAAATCACCATGATAATCAATAAAATTAACAAAAATTACTAAAATAAGTCTGTTGTCATTTGTTTTCTGATTCGTCTGATTAAAGTTTGTAATATTTAACACATTTAATGTCTGAAGCAGATACTCTAACCCTCACCCTCTGCTCCACAGACTCTCAGGACAGTGGTTCTCTTTGCTTCTGTTTCCGTTGGCTCCTCATTTGGTTCAAAAGAGAATTTTCCTTCGAGGACATCCTGATTTTGTGGGAGGTGAGTGTGAAGCATCTGCACAGACTGTATGTCATCGTAAATGATTCCTCTCCTACATTAAGAAGAGACAATTCAAACACTAATGTGCATCTATAGGTACGTTTAACGTGCAGTTGGAGAAATTCAAATAACTGCCTTTACGCCAGTTTTCAAAGTCATATTTAAACACCTTAATCATAGTGGAATCAAATCAAACTGGAGTTTGAGAAGTCGAGGTAACTAAGTCACATAATGCGATTTCTTCATACATGTAAACACTGCCAACCTTAGCTTTAGTAAGACTGGCCTGGACACGCCCCCTTCAGGAAGTGACCAGAGTCACCATGACAACACGTATGTTACTGTAATAAATCAGAATTTAACTGTACGTAAGAAATATACTGAGCTGCTGCATCATTGTGGTCCATATCTACATGGTTCTGGTTCATATCTTCATGGTTCTGGTCCATATCTTCATGGTTCTGGTTCATATCTTCATGGTTCTGGTCCATATCTTCATGGTTCTGGTTCATATCTTCATGGTTCTGGTTCATATCTTTATGGTTCTGGTCCATATCTTCATGGTTCTGGTTCATATCTTTATGGTTCTGGTCCATATCTTTATGGTTCTGGTCCATTTCTTCATGATTCTGGTTCATATCTTTATGGTTCTGGTCCATATCTTCATGGTTCTGGCCCATATCTTTATGGTTCTGGTCCATATCTTCATGGTTCTGGTCCATATCTTCATGGTTCTGGTCCATATCTTGTCTGAATGTTATTGTCCTCCTCTGCTTCACACCTGATGCTTTTGTTTAGTTATTGTTCTTCTTCTATGGCACTAACCAGAAGCATGCTAATGTGAAAAGCCGGGAAATTCCAGTGAAGTCCTTAATTGGACTAAAGTCATTATTTGTAAGTGCATGTTAGCATACTCTGTGTTGCTGTTTTTTCTGCTTCATCAGGTCCTCTGGACTCGTCTGCCGTGTGAAAACTTCCACCTGCTCATCGCCTGTTCCATCCTGGAGTCCCAGAGAGGAGAGCTGATTGGTTCAGACCATGACTTCAATACTATCCTGAAGGTGTGTTTGATGGCAGAATATACTTTTATATTTGAATCAATGGTTAGTTTGATTTAAACTGTTATCTTTGCTTCCACACACAGATGTTTTTTATTTAATCCATAAAGACCCAGTGTTGCTTTTGTGGAAGCTCCAGAAATATTTTTAATTTATATAAATTTATATTTATATTAATAAATATTCATATTTAACCAGTCTTAAAGGGATTTATTGCATTTATTTGTGACATTATACTCTGTATAGACCTTTTCACAATAACCAGAAATGCGTAACAGTAGCGTATCCAAACTTCCTGTAAAACGTCAAAAGAGTAGAAAGTCAGTAAGATGGAGAAAGTCTTCTCAACTAATTTAAGCGGTTTGTCACTTAATACATATGTGGATATCGGAAGAATCATAGAGAAAAACTCAGTCACAAAAAAAAAACTTCATAAGGGCTACAAATTTGTCCATAAGTATGAAGGTAAGAAGAGAGCACTGGGGCTAACTGCTAACTGCTACTGAAGCAATAACTAGGATAATAAATCCTTAGTATGTCCACTTATATCTAGAACTAGGGTTTTAGGGTTATGTATGGATAGTATAGAGGACATGGACTATTTTACTGTTTTGAATTTGTTCAAGTATGATATGGTTCAAGTCAACGTCTTGTTAGCATAATGTTAACGTTAGCCGAATGCTATCATCATCAGTTAACATTTTTCTTTGGCAGTGTGTGTTTATGTTGGTGTTTGCTTGTCATAATATCAAATGTAGTAGACGGGCAGGTTTTTGTGAAGGCTAGATGTTACTCATCGCAAAGGAAAAACCAGGAGCGTCATAAACTATAGCGTTAACCACTGTGCACAAGTTTACTGTGACTTCCTGCTGTTGCAGTAACTACTGTTCACTGGCTGCAGTTCCAGTTCTTTCACTGTTTCAACTCTTTCCTTACACTGTTACTGTTGTTTACTGCTGACACTGATGTACTGGGGTGTAAAGGAAAAAGGTCCTAACTACATTTTAAGTCCAAAATTATGTATTTGTGTTCACCATAACTTATAAAACCATGAATCCATGGCAGAAATATACAACTGCAGGTACCATTCTTTGGCTTTGATCGGCCATGTCCAGTTTCCATGTCACTGTCCACCTCACAGTTACCGTACTCTGTCTTTGTTTTACTGTCCATAAAAAATAGTCTGTGTGGAAGTAGGGTTAGGCTAGGCTTGTGTATTTCCAGTACAAAATACAGAAGTGGTGAGAAAAGTCTATTTTACATTTTTCAGGGAACATTGGTTATTTTCCTGTGTTTAATTTACTGATCATGTAAATGTTCATAAAAACTCAGAGTAAATTATAGTGTTATTACGTATTTTTCCGACTATTAGTTCCTGTTTTTTCATAGGTTTCCTTGTTTTTCTGTGTTAGTTTATTTTTTGGGGTGAATTTTAGCATGTTTTGTGTATTTTTTCTCTGCATTTTTGTGTATTTTTTGTGGGAAATTGGAGTACAAACCCCCACCTGAGACAAAACAATGAACCAACATAAAGTGTTTTCACCATGAGTAATCAAAATTAATCCAAAACAACCCTGTGATTAATCAAATAAAAATAAAAACAAACATCATTGCACAGCCCTAATCAAAACAAATCAAAAACTTGAAATATATTGATTCACATACATGTTATCAGTATATCAGTATAATATGTACATTTCACCTTTAAAGTTGAGTTACAGAAATGCAGGTACTTTTTCAGGATATTCAAATGTTCCCAGTAGAACCTGTTTATCATCAAGGGTGGTTCTATATATTTTTTTGATTAATACTGTTTATTTTAATTGTAAATGATCTACAGCACATTAACGAACTGACGATGAAGTTGGACCTGCAGAGTGTTCTCCGCGGCGCCGAGTCCATTCACCTACAGCTCATCCAGTGCAAGGTGAGAAAGACTTTTACAGGCGCACGCACCAGTCAGTTTTACAAATAAAAAATAAAAACAACAGAATATCTCTGCTGTCAGACCAATTTAAAAGAGTAAATAATCCATGTATCCCACCCCACCCCGCCCCCACCCCCAGGAGCTTCCAGTCAAAGTGCAGGGGGTTCTGGGTCTGTACGTCCCGTCCAGCTCAGAGGAGAGCAGCCCTGACTCCCAGAGCAGTGAGACGGATCATCTGCTCAGCCAAACCCCGGCACCAGCTGCTTCATCAAATTCACCTCCTACTTATCCTTAAAGATGTACTGTACTGACCATTACCCTGACAATATTTATGAAGGAAATGAAAAATATATATATTTAGTCCCAACAAGAAGGAATGCTGCCTGTTAAACCCATAAAGACCCAGAGCTACTGTTGTCTTCAAATATATTATTCTGTATATTAAACCTGATTTTATTAACAATTATTGTAATATAATCATCTTGTAGTTGGAGTTTTTTCAGTGTAGATCCTGTCTTTTCCTGTATTAAATTTAAATTAAACTCAACACCTCTGATGTAGATGGTCACGAAAACTGAAATGTTCTAATATCAGAACAGAGAAAACAAAGAAAAGTCACTTATTAAGTCTCTCATTAATTGAACATGAACAAGTATTTTCATCCACTGTTATTGATTCAAATCCATTGCTTTTTTTTTTACTGTGGAATCAATGTTGTCGATCATAGGTGTCAAACATGTGGTCCAGGGGTCAAATCTGGCCCGCCAAAGGGTCCAGTCTGGCCCTTTGGATGAATTTGTGAAATGTAAAAATTGGACTAATATATTAATTACTTTAGTTGAGGTTTCACATTCAGACCAATTCACTCATTAAATAACATATAAATATATTCACGAGTTCATTTTTTCTCTTTGTAAATGAAAATGTTTTAATTTATTTTCACTAAAACAAAGTACAATTTCACAAAAAATCTATAGAACTAGAAAAATATGAACAACCTGAAATACCTGAAGAGAATTAAGTACAATTATAATAATATTCCACTTATTACTAAATGTCGTGTGTATTTGTAATCTATAATATACACACGTAAATGATAAACTTAACGTCTAATACTGTTAAAATGACACATTTATTTCAGTTTGTTGATGCCATTCACATTGTTTGAAACGATGGTTTGTGGATGAAAACATTTTCATCATGTAAATTTCCTTTTTTGTTTCGTTTATGGTTGATTATTATTTTTCTGTTTTTATTTTACTGTTTCAGCTCCATTTCTGATCAAATTTAGCTGAATGTGGCTCCTGAATTAAAATGACTTTGACACCCCTGTGGTAGATGATGATATTGTTTCCATGGTAACTACAAGTCCTCGGAACGTCCAAATATGGTCATATCTGACGACCATGAAAAGACAACAAACATCATTTTACATCAGTTATTGATCAAACTTAATGGATCAATAGATATTAAACTGTTTAGATCAGTTGGTAGTTTTAGTCATTGATGTAGTTTGGGTCTTTATGGGTTAAAGGTTGTTGTTGTTGTTGTTATTATTGTTATCGCTTCCCAACAGCTGGAGACGCTGTGGAGACGTTTTGTTCTAAATGTACCCATGAATGTTCCCATCATCTGTTTTAAACTCTTTAAATGTACTCACTCTTTTTTTTCTTTTTTCTTTTTGATCCTCTTTGCCATTTGTTTAATCGTCCAGTGTCTTTTCCTTTCAACGATGACTTCTTTTGATGCTGCTGTGATAATCTGACATAGACGTGACCCTCTAGCACTAAACCAGTGGTTCGGTCTCAGCAGTATTTCTAGCTTTAGCCTCAAATATGTTATACGAATTTGAAGTTTATTCATAAAATCCTAGTAAAATGTCTCCTGAACACTTCTAACTATGAGTGTTTGTTAAATTCCTAGCGTAAGTTCTTCAAATCATGCCTTTTAGGAAGAACAACAACTGACTCTGACAGTAATTAAGTCTAAAACACGGCGCTAACGTTAGGTATTTCCCTGTCATGTTTGGTACCATTAGAAAGATGGGGATTCCCTCTAGACAACCTTTAAATAGAAATCTACATAATTATAGATTTGAACCAATGGGAGGCCTCAGAACAAAGCATTCTACACTAAACTAAATCCCTTGTTGCTATGGCGATGTTGAAAAACAGCCTCTGATTGGTTGAATTAGTGTCACGCAAACATTTTTAATAAACTTTCAGACAAATATAAAATCTGAATTCCTGAAATTTGACCCAAGTGACTGGTTTTGTGGTGGAGGGACACATATGGTCATATCTGACGACCATGAAAAGTCAACAAACATCCTTTTACACCAGTTATTGATCAAACTTAATGGATCAATAGATATTAAACTGTTTAGATCAGTTGGTAGTTTTAGTCGTCGACGTAGTTTGGGTCTTTATGGGTTAAAGGTTGTTGTTGTTGTTGTTGTTATTGTTATCACTTCCCAACAGCTGGAGACGCTGTGGAGACGTTTTGTTCTAAATGTACCCATGAATGTTCCCATCATCTGTTTAAACTCTTTAACTGTACTCACTCACTCTTTTTTTTTTATCCTTTTGTGTCTTTTCCCTTCAACAATGACTTAATTTGATGCTGCTGTGATACTTTGACATATATCATTTTGTTTAGTAGTTGTTTTTATCTCCTCTTGTTTGAGCGTACCATGACTGGCTTTAGATTTCAGGGCCGTTTATAGCTATATGCAAACTACCCCAAGCCACCAGGGGGCCCCTTCCCCCCCAAAGCTGCATGTTCAGCCTCATGTGTAGCTGTGTCATGTGTTTGTTACATCCATTATATGCTTTACAAAAATAAATGTAGGATATAAATAAAGTAAACTGCAATAATTAGCTGTTTTTGTAACATTATTAGCTCATATTTGTCACAGTTAGCGACGTAGCGGGACGACAACACGTATGATGGGAATGATTGACAGCTACCCACCTAGCATTCCTGTTAGCGAGAATATCGAACAAAGCAAACACTGGATTGGCATTAAAAAAAATGTTATCTCAGCTTTTATTTAGAGGAAATATTTTAAATTACACATTTATCAAGGTGTAGAACACAGGTGTCAAACGTACGTTCTGGGGGCCAAGTCCGACCCGCCAAAGGGTCCAATCTGACCCGTAGGATAAATAATAATAAAGATATTAACGGTATTGAGCTTCTACATATAGAATAATTAGATCTTAATTGTGTCAGAGCAGTAAAATATGATCATATTTACCTATAAATAATGACAACTGAAGATTTTAATATAAAAAAGTCAAATTACATGAAAATCTGTATATGAACAAACCAAACCTGAACAAATATGAAGCAGCTGAAATATGTGAAGAGAAACAAGTGTCATTTTACAAATATTCTGCCTGTTACTAAATATTTTTGTAATTGAAATGTCACTTATTCTGCACATGTGGAAATGACTAAACTGATACTGAGGCAGAAAATGGTTAAAATTGCACTTGTTTTTCTTAAGATGAGTCAACTTGTTGATGTTCTTCACATTTTGAGGAAAACATTATAGATATAAACATTATCATAATGTAATTTAACTCTTTTCATTGTTTTTATTTCAGATCATATTGGGCTGAATGTGGAACTGAACTAAAATAAGTTTGACAATGGGCTCTAAAAGTGCAATCCTTTTTTTTTTACAAACACTCAAAATGTGTTTATTTATTGGCATATAAATAATTGTTATTGTCCTTGTATAGGTTTGTTTTGTTTTTTTTTTATCACTTTAAGACGTTTAACTGTTTTCCTCATGAAGTCTAATAGATCGTAGCATCTTAGTCAAACAGTTAAAGGGTTTCAGAAATCTCTTTATTACAGTTTGACAAATGGGGGCCCCCCCAAACAACACCCTGCGAAGCTAGAAACGGCCCTGGTTAACCCGCGTCCTCTTGTTCTGGAAAAAGGGATAGAAGTCCGGTTGTAAAGGACAGACTGCCGAGCAGAGCTGGGCCGGTTCAGTACTGTAAGACGCCATTCCAGTCCTATGCAAAGGTTCTCCACGCCTTAGAATTTTCATACTTGCTGCTGTAAGATTTGTAATTATACCTATGATGTTATGACATTTTCATCCACTGATCATTATCTAATAAATGGTTAAAGGGCTATTGTTTTTGAATCCGTGTATCATTCATTCATTAGTTTTTTTACATTTTTTTTGGTAAAATTTTGGGAATTCCACCCACGAAGAAGGTTCCCGCTAGGATCTGCACATTCTCTATTTAAAGTGCTTATTTAACAGTCAGATGGAGGTTGGTACAAAAGTAAATTAAATTAAATCTTGTCACATGTTTAAACTTGCTTATTTGATTTAATTATAACGAGTAAATGGGAAAAGGTGAAACTCCAGTTGAATGTGTGGGAAAAACTCATTATTCCAGTGTAACAGTCATGTTTATGTCGCAGCCTGACTTGTGAACTGCGTAAACTTTGGCCTTTGCTGACTCCTCCCCCTTTGATCTGACTCCGCCCACTTTGACCAGCAGGTGTCTGTGTGAGGCGAATGGACATGGGGTGGGGGGGGCAATGGGACCTCTGTTCTCCACTGTCCCGGGAAATGAGCTGGAAAATGAGGGGCGGGGCTCCACCACACCCCCTTCTCAGGACCTGCTGCCCCCCCCACCCCTCCCCTTTTGGCTCATCCCTGTGTCTTTCTCCTTTGCTCCATGTTGTTTGAATACAGCTGCCACCTATGAATTTAACATGGTGCTTAAACAGCCCCTCGATCTGTCACTCTCACCCCCCCCCCCTCGGTCCACCCAAACCTGACCCCACTTGACTGACAGAGACAAACTTAACACAGTCTTCCATTCAAAGTCAATCTGTTTTGTGTCTTGCTCAAAGGCTCAGGCAGGACATGCCCACAGCTTTAAAGCTCATATTCTCTCACTAATGCGACGATCAAGTGAGTGTTAGAGGATTATACTGTCATCATCTGATCATTATGGTCTGGATTTAAGAAAAACTCCCATCTGAGATAGATAGATAGATAGATAGATAGATAGATAGATAGATAGATAGATAGATAGATAGATAGATAGATAGATAGATAGATAGATAGATAGATAGATAGATAGATAGATAGATAGATAGATAGAAATCAGATCAAATGATAAAAAAAAAGGAATTTCAAAATAAGAAAGAAAAAAAATCTGCCAATGGAAGAAGTGAAAATGATCTTGTTTAGATTAGTTAAATCAGATTAGTTCTACATCTATTGTCTATAAATCAGTTGTTTTATTTTAACTGAAAACTTCCTGTGTAGGTCATCCTGTCTGATTTTAATCTGATCCCAGATTTAAACTAAGGTCAGATTTAAACTGGTTACAGTGTGAGTGTTTCTTCTATATAATATTTATTCTTATTGTTATTTATATTTTCTTATCAGTACACATTATAATATCATATGCTCCATTTTTAAATCTCCACAGTGAACCTGTTGACATCTGTGTCTTCACCACAGAAACCTTTTTTTTTTTTTTTTTTACACCTGACTTGTGAATCGTATGCTGTTGTTGTTCACCAAACGTGGCCGTCACCTGTATGTTAGCACATTCATAATTGATGTTCAGTTCAAATCCAGTCACAGTGATCATAGTGTGGACGTCCATTTAACTGCCTCCATTAGAAACCTGAGCTGTCACTGAGCCCTGAGGAAGGAAGGCCACCTGGAATGACTGTGTCAAATACAATCTGGAATCTGCAGTGGGGGGGTGTCCCCATTGTGGCTGTCAGAGGGTCCCTGGGGAGTGTGTGAAAAGTGTGTGTATGCTCTGAATGTGTGAAGTGTGTGTGGAGCAGCAGAAGGCCAGGAGCTGGTGTCTGACACTGATTTGTAAAGGGAGACAATACGGCTCATTGACCTGCCTGCCTCCACTGTCTGTTGCACATACTTCACCCCCCCCCCATATCTCGCCCAGCCCTCCCCATACCTCACCCAAAACCCATGCAATGGCTCTGTGCAAGGCCCCACAGAGCCACTAGGGGCTCCCAAAGCAGCCTCATCTGAGAATTAAAATCACCATCTATATCGGGCATCATGGATGAGCAGACTCTGATCCAGACCAGGTTATGTTTCTGTCTGGACCTGTGACCAATGGCAAAATTTTAGTGTAATTTCCATGGAGCGGTTTTGAACCAGTGTTCTGTCAAAATGGACATCCCTGTTGAAATGAGCTACCAACAGCTTAAATTAACAATAATCTTTACAAATTCACATTAATCCGTCAAAATATGTTACTTTGCATTTGGTAACGTTACTATTGATATCATTTACTATTTTATTTGTCTAATATTGTATTTATATTTAGTTACTCAAAAGGTAGACTATTGTTTGCATCTGTTGAAATAATGTAAACAATAACACCCAGGCAACTCATGTGCATAATGTTCATATCATACAAAACTTACTAATGTCAATATCCAATCTATCGTACATGTGTGATTGCTTATATGTTTACTTGTCAAAGGCACAATAAAATAAAAATACTTTCAAAGTACATCCAGTCAAGTGCACATCTGCCTGAGTGAGTATTCTATTCTATCAGGTCGGTTACTGGTTACTGTAGTTTATTGTGCTATGTTGGTTTTTACCAGAAGATGGCAGTAGAGATACATGAAAACAGACTGACTGTGGAACAGTTACGTTAGCATTAGCATTAGCATTAGCATTAGCATTAGCCGTGTTTACTGAATCAGCAGTTGAGTGACGCCGCTAAACAAAACTGTTTTCTGTTACAGGTGGGTTAAGTACAGAAATATTAAATAAATAATATATTAATATGTTCATTTAAGCCTAAGGTTGTTGTATTTGTCAGGGTCTAATGTTGGAGTTGTTCTGTTTGTTTGGAATGTACTATAACTGGCGCTAGCTACGATGCTAAGTGCTGCTAGCTTTGATGCTAAGTATCGCTAAGTTCCACTCGGATGGTGTGACATGTGGTTGTGTAATATTGATAATGAACATGTATTTCTGTTTGTTTTCTGTGCATTCATGTATCAGTGCTGTGTCATATGTGAATGTTCTGGGATGTTAGTCTGTACATTTATAATGGAAAACATTAGCATTAGTCGTGTATATTTAGTCACGTGATGCATTGTTGGAATAACAGACTGTTGTTTTCTCTTACAGAGTAAAAGTCATCATGTGAATATAGAAAATCATATTTGTTGTTGCATGTGTAAGTAACAATTAGAAATAATATATTAAAGCTGTAATGTCATTATAAGCCACAGTAAGATAATATTTGGTTGGTTATTTTGTAGCACATTTACCCAAAAACAACCTGATTTTATTTTCTCTTGTGGGGCTTTTTATATTATTTATGGCAGGTTTTTTTTTCTTTTCACCTTCAGATGAGTCAACACCTATGGCTCCATCACATCATGTTTTGACGACATAGCCTTGGTGGAGGTCTGCTGTCTCTGACTGCCTTGTCTTACTCGAGATTTTTAATTTTAATGTGAGAGTTTATCATGAATGTACCTTGTTTTGCTTGTGATTTGTGATCATTTGGTGTATGTTTATTAGAGATGGGAAGATGATCTGAAACGTATCAATTAGGACTGCGCGATATTAGAAAAACTGACATTGTGAGGTTTTTATTATTATTTAACATTAGATCTAACATGTGAAATTTGGTCGTTGTGCAATGTCACATAACGTCAGAGTGACGTCATACTTGGTCGAATATTCAAATGGACATATGTGAAAAACAGAACAAAGTGTTTCTTTGAATTTTTTTAAACTTTCTAAGGGATTGTTAATGACCAATAAAATAAATCATTAGTGAACACAGAACACTAGTTTATAAAATGGTTCTGAACATCCAGATCCAAACCTTGGCAGATTTAATGTGTTAGCGTTAGCTAATGATCTAGTTTTAGATACATTTAAAAGTGTTGTCTTTTCCCTCTCCATACTTCACCCAACCCTCCCCAGTGGCTCATGAGTCCTTTAAAAAGGAGTAGCAGATTGCTGTAGGGAGGGGAGGATGATGGGACACAGGTTGCTTTGACAATGAGAGTCCTCAGAGAAAAAAACAGTGATGTGACTCTTTGCCAAAACTTTATCAAACACATTAACTGGAAAGGAAACATCCTAAAACCTCTCTCTCTCTCTCTAATGTATGTATCAGAAAAATATAGTACGGCATACTCTTCTGTTTTTTTTATTTTTTGACTCAAATATCCCACAAAATATACTAAGAAAAAAAACCTCTACAAAATATGCTAAAATCCAATAAGTCTCAAAAAAGTAACAAAAAAGCGATGAAAAATTTCAAACATATTCAAAAACTTATAAAATACAGGAAGAAAACACCAAAAATATGATAATGTATCCAAAATATATTTAAAAGTATGAATATATATGTAATTAACATGTTTAGTCAACAGCTTCAACAGAAAACTGTTCCATTGAATTGCTTTAAATTTTTAAATCACATTAATCATAATGATGGACTCATCTGCATTAATGTGTTAATTTTGACACATCTACAAAATAGATAGATAGATAGATAGATAGATAGATAGATAGATAGATAGATAGATAGATAGATAGATAGATAGATAGATAGATAGATAGATAGATAGATAGATAGATAGATAGATAGAAATCAGATCAAATGATAAAAAAAAGGAACAAAAAATAGATGAAATTAACCAAATTTGAACAAAATATTCACCAAAATGAAGAAAAAATTGACAAAATAATCAAAAATTGGACAAGATGATCATCTAAGTCAACAAAAATTGGACAGAATAATAAAAAAATTAACAAAAATATATAAAATCAACAAAATAATAAATGAATTTGGCCAATTTGAATAAAATAATCACTAAAATAACTGAGAATTTCAGCCTAAAATGTAAATAATGTGACATGATTAAATATCTAACTTTTTTCTCATAAACATCCATCCAGTATTTGACATGTTCCTGTTGTAAACACCCCCCCCCCCTCTCTGTCTCTCCCCCCTTTTGTCATCCTTCCATTGTCAGAGTCTGGAGATGACCTTTTGTCTCTCCTTTCTCCCTCCCTCACCCCTCCCTGCCTTTTCTTCGCCTCCCTTCTCCTTTTCAGTGTCGAACACAAGCTGTCGCTCGTCCCCTGCGGGCCACTCCCTCTCTTGTCTACCCCCCCCCCCCTCTCTCTCTCTCACCCCTTCTCGCTCTCCCCACCTGTTGAAGCGATTGTTGCACAGTCTGTGTTGTTGTTTTTGCTTATTATTTGATGTCACTCACCACAGGCTCCGCCCCTTTTCTCTCCCATCTTTTCCTTCGCCTCCACTGGGTATAAAACTCTGACAAAAAAGTGGATGAATGACATTCGACAGCGCTCTTCAGACACACCAGCGGGGGAAACACAGACCGGCTGCAGGGGTTTGGACTTTTCTGATCAACTTCAGGTGACGCTCCTCCTCTGGGACGCAAACACAGTCACATCTGACACTAAATATTTGCATTATTAGGATTAGTTTAAGCATTTGAACTTTTAACAACTTGATTTTTAATCCACCGTTGGTAATATTTCAAACATTTTAACTTTTAATAATTGATTTTAAATTTTTATTGGTAATATTTTAACTTTTAACAACTTGATTTTAATCTACTATTGGTAATATTTCAAACATTTTAACTTTGAATTACTCGATTTAATATTTTATCGATAATATTCTGTACATTTTAACTTTTAATTTACTTGTTTTTAATATTTGATTGGTAATATTTTAGCTTTTAAATACTTGATGTTAATCTTTTGTCAATGATATTTTAAGCATTTTAGATTTTAATTACTTGATTTTAACTCCATGATCTTGTTAGATTTTTAATATAGGTGTATATATATAGCTTTATTTGACTTATTATTTACATCATATTCATGTGCAGAACGAATTTATCTGTAACTAATCTGGACAAGATCATTTTCACTTCTTCCACTGGCAGATTTTTTTCATCTTGAATTAAGATAAATAGAAAA
Organism: Siphamia tubifer; assembly: GCA_020466265.1. Taxonomy (NCBI): domain Eukaryota; kingdom Metazoa; phylum Chordata; class Actinopteri; order Kurtiformes; family Apogonidae; genus Siphamia; species Siphamia tubifer. The sequence goes on from CM035790.1 coordinate 40,006,772, forward strand.
ATAAATAAATATTCAATTCAGCCAAAAAAATTATTCTACATTTTTTGCTCAATGAAAGATTTTTTTTGCTGAATTCTTTGTTGTTGTTGTTTATTGCTTCTTATCTTATCCTATCTCACCCTTTTTGCTTAATGCCTTTTTTTTTTTTTTGCTTAATTTGTGATTTTTGTCTCATCTCATCTCATCTCATCTTATCTTATCTTATGTCATCTTATCTTATCTTATCTTATCTTATCTTATCTTATCTTATCTTATCTTATCTTATCTTATCTTATCTTATCTTATCTTATCTTATCTTATCTTATCTTATCTTATCTTATCTCATCTTATGACAGAAGGACAGAGGCATGCATGTGTCTCTGTGGTGTGAAGAGGTGGAGGATGAGCAGGTTCAGGGTGAAGCTCCAGCACCAGCTCCAGCCCCCGTCCACAGGGAACCTCCCGCTCAGCTCCGAGCCCCCTGGGACCCCACTGTGTCAGGCCATCGTGTGATCCAGAGGCTGCTTCAGGTGGAGGAGCGCTACATGCCTTCCATACTCTACATCACCCTCATCCAGAGGGATCCAGAGCGCAGAGAGGAGCTCACCAAGTGGGCCATGGAAGTATGGAGCTCCAGCATCTTCAATATTTAATTAAGCCAAACAATAAAGTTTAATTAAGCAACAAAAAAAATCTTTAATTAAACAAAAAAATTTAATTAAACACAAAAAATCCTAAATTAAGCAAAAAAAAAATCTTAAATTTAGTAAAAAAAAAAGAAAAAAAAGGAACTTAATTAAGCAAATCTGATCACATATTTAAACTAGATCACTCCAAGAACCCAGACCTCAGTGAAGCAGCACCAGTCTGTGCTAACGCTAACGCTAACACATTAAATCTGCCAAGGTTTGGATCTGGATGTTCAGAACTTATTTATAAACTAGTGTTCTGTGTTCACTAACCCTTTATTTTATGGCTCATTAGAGGGTTTAAAAACATTCCCAGAAATCCTGGGTCCTGTTTTTCACATATGTCCTTTTCAATATTTGACCACGTATGACGTTATGTGACGTCGCACAACGACCAAATGTCACATGTTAGATCTAATGTTAAATATGAAGCACCAGATATTGTCTGATTTAACTAAATATGTCAATAACCTGCTTTAAGGTAAAGGTCATACATTTACCAAATATACCATTGGTGCGACGTCATGTGACGTCTTTACGTGACGTCATGGAGCCTATGGGTGTTATCTCATCTGAGGTCAGAAGGTCAGACTATCTGGTCTGGATTCTGAGATATCACCACTGATGTGTTTGAACTGTTGACCTTCACTGGCACCTTGACCTTTGACCTTTATAGCTCAAAATGTAATTGTTTCTTCCTTGACACATTTTCAATCATCTGAAAGTTTAATCAAAATCCATCTATATGTTTTTGGAGTTACAAACAGACACTCAGTAAAACATAACCTCCTTCATGGAGGTAAATATAGAAATGACACAAATACACTGATGGTCACATTTGTTTGTATGCACTGATATTGATCGTGTGTGTGTGTGTGCACGCACAGGTGTGTAGTGAGTGCAGGTGTGATGAGACGGTCTTCCCTCTGTCCGTCTCCCTCATGGACCGTTTCCTGTCCACCTGTCTGTCTGTCCCTGTCTCTGCGTCCTGCCTGGCCGCCGCCTGTATCCTCATCGCCTCCAAACTGACAGAATGTGAGAACGTCACAGCTGATTCTCTGTGTGCCGCTGCTGACTACACATTTGTGCCGTCCACGCTCAGGGTGAGTGCAGCGTTCACAAAACATCAACAAAAAAATACTGATCTGATCAAAACGATTTGTGATTATTTGCATCATATTGTGGTTTGTGTTTAATTGGTCAATAAATATAGAGGTTTGTAAAAGTTTCTAGTTTATTTTCCAGATTTCACAAGATCGTACCACAGTCCCCATAAAGACAATGATATTGAGAATAGACTTATGCTACCTATGTGTAGTCGTCTTCCTTTACTGAAAATGTCACACATTTACCTGCAAAACTTACTAACATATTACACTTTAAACTTGGCTCAATTTTAAGACAATCATGAAATGCACAAAAAATGCCAAGTTTTGGAAACACACACACACACACACACACTTGTTTAGGATTTTTTCTTTCAAATGTATTTGTTATATCAATCTGAAATTTACACTCAGGTGTTTTTTAATGTTGAAGTTTATTTAAAAATGTATTTTTTAAAAATCGTAAAAATTTCAAGCAAATCTGAGATGGTTGAACAGGAGGCACTTGTTGAACTGAAGTGGAATGAAACTAAACTGAACTGAACTGAACTCAGTTGTGTAGTTTCACAAATGTCCTGTTGTAGATCATACTGTATTTTCATCACTCTGACATGTTTTCCCTCCTCCTCCCTCTCTCTCTCTCTCTCTCTCTCCTCCCCTCCTCCCTCTCTCTCTCTTCTCTGCCCCCCCTCTCTCTCCCTCCCTCTCTCTCCCTCCCTCTCTCTCCCTCCCTCCCTCTCTCCTCCCCTCCTCCCTCTCTCCCTCCCTCAGGAAATGGAGCGTGTCATCCTGTCCACTCTGCGTTGGGACACAGCTTCAGTCACTCCACAGGACTTTCTCCCTCACTTCCTGTCTTGTGTGCTGGTCAGAGCAGAAGCAGACAGCGGGTGTGAGGAGCTGCCGTCCACCCTGCGGCGCCACAGTGACACCCTGTCCGCCATGTGCGCCTGCGACTCCCGGTTCCTGGGTGCTCCGCCGTCACTCGTGGCCGCGGCGTCGTTAAACTGCGCCCTTCGAGGTCTGGGCACCAAAGAAGCATCTGAGCTGGTGCACATGACGGAAGCGCTGGCAGAGTTGTGTCAGACTGATCCAGTGAGTTCACCCTCAACTTTTCAGCCATTTTACACCAATTATTAATGATCAAATCTGAAACCAGGCACGATAAACTCCGCCCCCAAACCCCGTCCACTCGCAGTCATCTTAGTTTTGAACACACAAAACAAGACAGAATGGAAGCAGAAGTGCATACAGTGTGGATGTAGAATGGACCAATCAGAGGCCTCTCTTCTGGTCTTCTCTGTGACACTGTCTGCGGTGGGTTACGTGTTCTGGGAGGTGCGTGCAACGGTGGCTAAAGTGTCTGTGATGTACTTGCAACACGTCTTCAGAGTAGAAATAGGCCTTAAGACACCAGGGTTAGGGTTAGGGTTAGGGTAACGGTGATGCCACACAGATCCATGTGAAAAATACTGAACTGTCCCTTTAAGTCCAATATGACACTCATTGTTTTTCTGGTCTTTCGTTGCAGGCGGTGCTTCAGTGCTATAGTGAGATGATCGAATACGTGCTCCGCCAGCGGCTGAGGAGTGGTCTTCAGCAGGAGCCCATGGACAAAGATGAGGAGGTGGAACCTGAACGCCCCGGGACACCCACTGACATGACACAGATTGATTTCTAAACACTCAGTCAGTTGTTGCATTGAAAGTGTGAATCAATCAAAAAAAAAAGAAAGAAAAAACCTTCGCCTTCATCAGTCAAACTGATGTAAAATTACCTCAAAATGCTGTGACATATTTTTTTATTATACCTATATTTAAAAGAAGAACCTCTTTGAGTGCTTGTTAATTTATTTGGATTTAATTTATTTGTGTTTGTAACCATGTGTTTTTTAATGTGCCAATTGTCTATTTTATTGTAGTCTTAGAGATTATATGGATACATCATATTTATACATTTTATTTATTATGTGCAATTATTTTAATGTTAATTTATTTAAAATTTCCAAGTGGGTTGCCTCTTTGTTGTGAATTTAATATAGAACAAGTCTATTTTTCAAGAAATTAAAATGGTTTGTACATAAACCTTTGCATTTGTGTTTTATTTACTGGATCAGAGATGTTTTTGTTTTGTATTTTCATCTCTAAAAGCTGCACATGCTTTCATCACATAAATCACAGATATAAGACACTAAATCTGTGACTGTATTAAGATGACAAATAGGGGTAGGTACAAGTGTGTTAGTTATAGCACATTTTTACAATCCAAGCAAGAGATGACAGTTAATTAAAATAGTTATTCTTACATTTGTTGATATATTTTATTTCATATGAGTAATTTAAAGGGAAACATATGAAAACAAGTGGTACCAGACACAACAAACCCTGCCCCCCTTGCACACATTTTAGCTCTTAATCGTTATCTCCCTCTCATCAAAATGTATTCTGGACCACCTCACACCTTTCCTGGAAATTGATCCAGTAGTTTTTTTGTAAACCTGCCTACAAACAAATAAACAAACCAACTCAAACACAATACCCCTCTCTCTCCTCAGAGTGGTATTGTGGAGAAGTAAATGGGAAAATTACAAAAAAAACAACAACAACCTCATAACAAATTTGAACTTTGACCTACCTTTACCAAAATGTAATGACGTTTATTTTGGGTCACTGGCAATCTATAAACAAAATTTGGTTAATGTTGCTTCTCGCTCACAAACTGAACTAAAAACAGTGCTCCTTGCCTTCCTTTTTTTTATAACGTGTGTCTGTGTGTGTGTGTGTGTGTGTGTGAGGGGGGGGGGGGGGGTAAAAAGAACTATAACAGGAAATTCAACCAACAGAATAATCAGCAAAAGTACCTGCCGTGAATAATTTCCGAGGGTACGTGAAAGCAGCACGGTAGCCAATGTAATGACGTCATTTTTCTCCGACGCAGCTGCAGATCGTGTCAGGGAGGCATTGGATCAAACATTCACCTTACCTGTGGTAAGAAATCACCTTTTTAATGATATTTTAAGGTCAATCGAGTTTAATGTGGTTATTATCGGTGGACTTTAAGTGATGATTGAGCGGAACATCGTAGCCAGATACTATAAAAAGAGAAATGTGTTAGATGTTTGTATCGCCTGCGGCCAAAGTAACAGACCTGAAGCTGCTTTTTATCTGAAGAAAACACACTGACATGACCTGGACAAGGGTAGAACAGCACAATTACCTCCATAGGTTGAACGGTGCTTTAGATTCCAGTCACATACAGTTTTTTTCCCACTGTGAATGGATTAACATGTAATAAAATATCAGTGTTAATGTAGGGAACAGTAAGTCGTGTTTCCTCATATGCTAGTTAGCACTGTAGCTAATGTCAGACTGTATAGTTATGTCATGCTGAGTTCTACCTGATAAACATTTACCTGGTTTTTCCACTTCAGACTAGTGTAAAGAATCTTATTGTACAGTTAAGTTTTACTGACAAAAACACGTTTACAGTGAATCAGTTGAGATAGTTCCCAGAGGTCTTTTCATGTAACCCTTAGTTATAGTTAGCATTTGTATAAAATCAGAGCATGTTTGTCATCTGGCTCAGTGTGTTTGGGTCAAAGGTGGTGATTTAGCAGACAGATAATATGATCCTACAGTGTTTCCTCCAGTGCATTATAGACATGGTGGACTACCAGACCCTGTTTGCCCTCCACCACACTAAGCAGAACTTATTTATTTATTTAAAAGTAATGTATACACGTTACAACTAGTGATATTAACCATAATGTTAACTTGAATGTTAATAATCTAATGTCAGAGTACGGCTCTAAATGCAGATTTAAAAATCTTTAAAGGTAAATCAGAATGCCCTTTATTGTTACTACATATAAAATACAACGAAATGTAAAGTGCTTAAGTCACACATGCATCACATACACACTTAGTAATACAATAAATATAATAATAATGTTGAAAAGATAGAACTAAAATACAAAATGTAGTGGCTTGATTAAAATAAATTCATTATCCAGTTATTTTATCTATGTTGATGGCAGGTGCAGCTTGTGGGGAAAAAAATCTCTTTTTAAATCTACTTGTTCTAGTTTTCAGACACCTGTAGCTTCCCTGACGGCAGGAGTTCAAACAGTGAATGTACAGGGTGATAGTCGTCTTTAACAATGTGTCTGGCTTTGTTTAAAAGTCCACCCCTTGTCGTCTCCTCAAGAGAAGGCAATGTATGACCATTCATTTTTGGTGCTGTATTTCTGACTCTGCATGGATGTCCTATCAGCTGCTGAGCTCCCAGAAAACCAGATATTGCTGCTGTACATAAGAACACTTTCAATGGTGGTGCAGTAAAAACAAACCAGCAGTTTCTCACAGACACTGTTCCTTTTTAAAAGTGTAAATCTACCCTTTACACTTCTTTGACATGTTTTCTATTATATAAATCATAATCAAGCCTCAATATGATGCATTTTAATTCCACTTTACCCCCTTTGTGGATTCTGTCATTGACATTTATCTATCTATCTATTTATTTATTATTAAAGGTGATTAAGATGTATTTCAGAGTGTGCATTTTTGTTAGAAGTTAATTGTTCATAAATGTTGTAGAATAATGCATAATGGGTATAATTTCATATTTCTTGTCAAATGTATTTTATTTAATGTTTTTACAAAAACATGATGGACTTCACTAACAGACCTACAACCAGGCTCAGCAAGATTTCTGGTAGAAATCCTGTCATATGTGAACTGAAGAGTTCATATACAAAAAAAAATAGTCACAAATGCAAATATTTGACTGCATCACCTTTGATTTGAATTACATGAGACTTTTACTTAACATCTTTTTTTGCCACAAAATGCATATATTTGTCACAATAATATTCATCATATTTTTTTCATCCATTGTTGCCTTAATTGTTGGTTATTGATGATGATGGTGCATCAACTCTTCATCATCTCAAATTAGTCTGGACTTTTTGGAGGATAATTTTTCGGAGGATAAAGTGTGTAAATAAAGTCTCATGCTCCCTGAAGTATTCTGTTATGAACCTAATGACCCTGATCAATCCTGGTGGTTTCCAATCTGTTAGACATTACCGACATGAGTGAACACTTATTGTAATAGTTAGATTAAATAACTCTTTCCAGCTGAAACATTATTAACCACTGAAGTATTTACCCATGGGAGGATGTGAACTATTGGCTTCTTTAAAACCAGTCTCATTTTCCTTTAATCAAAACCAAGTGTGATGCAGTGAAATATTGCATGTGTGACTTTTCTTTTGTCCAGGTAGTGTATGTTTTCCTGAAGGATAAACTAAACTAATGTTGAGGAAACGCTGTGTTCTATTCTACGAGGCTGTTGTGGAGCCTCATAGAACACAGTAGGATATTTCCTGCATTTGGAAATAGGAAGTAGCCACTCCCATGATTTCCACCTCAAGTTTTTCATTTTTTCCCCGTTATTTATTGATTCCAAAGTCCATGATTGTAAAGGAGCAGGATGAAGAACACTTGTAATACCTGCTTCTTTCATCCAACATCCGCTGCATCAGACAGTCGCCATTAAAGCATGAAACAAAAACATGAAACAAAAACATGATTCTGGATTTATTTGTTCATTGTTCATAAGCAAAACCCCTTCATTTACATACAGCTCATACAACTCTTTCACTGCCAATAAATTCCACATTCTGACACCAACAACAAAAATACACATTTGTTTTTTCCACTTGTTCTCACCTTTTGATGTTTGAAATTAAATCTCCTAAGTTTTTCAGCTTGTGATTTCTTGCTCTAAACACAACCAACAATGTCCTTAATTCATCTAACTCTTTCAACTTAAAAGGATTATCCAGAGTGAAAATAAGTTGAGCAATTTGTTTTAGATGATTGGGAGTACATACATATAGTTGACATTAAAGTTACACCATTTGGATGAACATTGAGAAATTTAGATTTTACTGTTTTGAGCCAAAAGTGTGTTAGCATGGAAGTGTTTTTTTTTTTTTTGCTGACACAAAACTCTATTTCAGACAAACTTTTCTAAAGTTCTAAACAACATCACACTTCTGTGGTAGTAAGTAGAGGGTCCCTAAAGACAACCCCAAGTGTCCTGAGGTCTTCATGTCCTCAGATAGTGTGTCCACAGTTACTGATCTACACACATGGACCTCTGGGTTCTTAAGATAAAGCCCGAAATAGTCGATGACTGAGTGCAGAGTTTGACCTAGTTGACCTGAGCTCTTGTGTGGTTGTGTTTGTTTGTTTTTGGTTTTTGTTCTTTTGCACTGTGGATGGGAAGTGCCAATCCAGCTTCGCTGTTTGCTAACTGCCCCTCCTCATGGACATGTGCAATAACAATGGCAGTTTTTAATTGTGTAATTGGAATAATAGTTTTTATATATTCATTCTTCTTAGTCTTCTTTTAACTGTATTTATTGTCTTTTATGCCTTTCAAATTCTTATATATTTACACTTTATTTTTGCACTGTGGGTGGGAAGTACCACTCGAATTTCATTGTTTGCTTTGTTTTTTGCACAATGACAATAAAGGCTATGCTATTCTATTCTATTCTAGAAGCTCTGGAAATTCATGATTTCATTGCATATAATGATTTTTCTTTTGTTTTTTTTTTACAGAATATAAATATTACATTTGTGGTGTATGAAGGAGCTGAAGCTTTACCACACTGATTATAATCCTTCATTTCTAACCAGTTTTCAATGATCGTGTGCAGTTCAGAATATTACTCACAGGTTTTTTTTCTTCCTTTACTGATGAAATGTATGTTGAAACCAAATGTGGTTAGTTTTGTAAAAAAGAAGAAACCATTGGTGAAGCAGTGTACGTGCTGACAATAGTCCTGACAATCTGATAATCATTTGGCTGAAGGTTTTCTCCAGACAATTTGATAATCTTCATTGTTTTCCACTGAAGGAGGATGAACGGGACACGACCCAGACTGCTGCTGCTGCTGCTGTCGTTCTGTGCTGTGGCCTGGTCTGTGCCCGTTGACCGCAATGCAGTTAACCCAGAACCAAAAGAAGAGGAAGTACCAGAGGAGAACATGGTGAAGGAATAGAAGAAGGCTCACTTATCTTTAAAGGGGACATGTCATACAAAATGCACTTTTTAATGGTTTTCCAACGTGTGTGTGTCTGTGTGTGTGTGTCTGTGTGTGTGTGTGTCTCTGTGTGTGTGTGTGTGTGTGTGTGTGTGTGTGTGTGTGTGTGTGTGTGTGTGTGTCTGTCTGTGTGTGTGTGTGTGTGTCTGTGTGTGTGTGTGAGTGTGTGTGTCTCTGTGTGTGTGTCTCTGTGTGTGTGTGTGTCTCTGTGTGTGTGTGTGTCTCTGTGTCTGTGTGTGTGTGTGTCTGTGTGTGTGTGTGTACCCTGAAATCCTGAAGGCACTAGGGCTGTTAACGGACCAGGACCCTGAAGGCACCTTGGCTGTAAAACTATTTGTAATTTTAACTTTAATTCCGTAAAGTTTTGGACACTGTGGTTTGGGAGTGATTTCAGACACAGCCTTCGTCTCTTTTTCTCTGCCTCAACTGAAAAAAGTTGAGGCAGAGAAAGCATGAGGCACTAAGGCTACAATTATACAGTGATGATGAAAGCAGAAGACGCAACAATGGTGTCTGATTTAAAATTTTAGACTATTTTCAGGAGGAAATAATTGTTTAAATGAAGACGTAACAGTGGGTAAAATTAGATTGGATAGTCATGCCAGGCCTATGTATGTAATTGTACACCCATCTATGTTGAGCTATGGAATAAGTATAAATTCTGTACAATTGCTGAAATAACTCCTGTAAATTTACTGTTAGAGCAGCTTGAAGATCTGTGGGATCCAGGTAGTCAGACATGTTTGTAGTTTTAACAGCTCAGGTGCATTGAGTGTAATATAAAAATGTATGTGACGTGAACATGTTCTGCGTTTGTTGTTGTGTACACGAAAAGCACTTCGGATAAAATATTTAGTCCTTTTCACTCATAATTATCCTCATGTTAACGGCGCCTAAAACTGAGCATTTTAAAAAGGTCTGTTTGTGCAGGTTGAAGAAGCTGCTGTATCTGCATCCATGTGGTATTTGGACCAAAGCATGTGACAGACGGGTCACTGAGGCACCAGGGGACTGGTCACTAGTGGAAAATGGACATGATATGTCCCCTTTAAAGGGATACTCTACCCCCAGTTCAAATTGAGTGTAACCCCACAGTCTCCAGAGTGGAGTAACTGTGTGACTGACCCCAGCTTGGGTTTGTGCGTAGCTGCAGTCGGCCAGAACCGCCCAAAGTGAATTGATCTGCGCAAAGAGCCCCCCCACCCCCCATTACTTTTTTTTTGCAGTACATTTACAACAAGTGCAAATGATGGTGGGCCTGAATGCACTGGGCTTGACTTGGTCAAATCAGCTTGGGAACTATTTTCCAGTGCGGAAGAACACAGCTGACACACACACACCATCAGGAGGGGGTTTCCCCAAGTCGCTCGTCAGCTGTGGGCTTCCATACAGGAAACTAGAAAACCAAAAAATGTAAAACTAAACTAACAAAATCAAGTAAATGAATTAATTTTGGCTGAAATCTTTTGGCGGATTAATTCACTTTGGGTGTCTCCGTCAGACTGTAGCTACGCATGGAACCAAGCTGCGGTCAGACAACAGCGGAGTTACCAACTGTGGGGATGCACTCAGTCTGACCTGGGGTGGAGTGTCCCTTTAAAACACTAGAGTTCTGAAAGGCGCTTTTAAATAAAATGTATTATTATTATTATTATTATTACTTTCTATTGAACCATCTAATGTATATTAAAGCATGAGTCACAGTCTAGATTAACGCTGTTGTAAATTCCAGGACACGGGTCTGTACTACGACAGATACCTGAGGGAGGTGATTGAAGTTTTAGAGACAGACCCTCACTTCAGAGAAAAACTACAGACGGCTAACACGGAGGACATCAAGGTTAGCATCCTAGCAACTGCTGTTCCTCTCTTTATTTTCACAGCTTCTTTGTCGACTTGTTTCCAGCCTTTCATTTCACATTTTGTCATAATTGCATTTTGTTTTTTCCATCAGAACGGTCGTCTCAGTAAAGAGCTGGATCTGGTCAGCCATCATGTGCGAACGCGGCTGGATGAGCTGAAGCGGCAGGAGGTGTCTCGTCTGAGGATGCTGCTGAAGGCCAAACTGGACAGCACCAACACACAGAGTGAGTCTTTAAGCTCCTGGGCGTCACAGAGGAGCGTCCAGCTGTGCTGTAGTTGGTAACTGTTGTCTGTGCTGCGCAGCTCTGCAGATGGACCACGCCGCTCTGCTAAAGCAGTTTGAACATCTGGATCCACATAATCAGAACACGTTTGAGGCCAAAGACCTGGAGCTGCTCATCTCCACGGTAACGCCCCGCACTGATCAAACGCGTCCCAGTCTATTGTCCCGTGTGAAACCCATTTGTCTGAATGTTTGCGTAGGCCACCAAAGATCTGGAGAACTACGACGCCGAGAGGCACGAGGAGTTCAAGCGTTACGAGATGCTGAAGGAGCACGAGAGGAGGGAGTACCTGAAGGGTCTGGACCAGGAGAAGAGGGAGAAGGAGGAGAAGAGGATGCAGGAGCTGAAGGAGAAACACCGGCAGCATCCCAAAGTCAACGCTCCGGTACCGACGCACCAACGAATGTTAATGGATTCGAAAGCTACATTTCCATTAGTATTGATTCTACACCATTGTACTCGAATCTACTTGATTCTACTCGAGTCTCTTTGCTTTGGTCAGTTTCCACGATGAAAAACAACCCAGTCCTAGATTTTCGGTACCTACTCCGCTGAGGTTCCAGTGATACTATAAGGTGACGTGTCATCAGCGTAGACACTGATTAGTATTGTTGTCTTTGACATTGTGTTATCAACGTACGACCACCATTAAAAAAAAATAATATATATATATATATATATAGTTAAGTACAGTAAACAGAGCTTCAGGTAAACTCAGTTAATAATATCTGTAATGAAAATAGGTACTATAGTATCTGTGATCCCCAAGTAGAATCCAGTAGTAGTATTCTACTGTAGTCTACTTCATTCTACCTGAGTCTCTTCGCTTTGGTCAGTTTCCACTATGAAAATCAACCCTAACCCGAGGTCTTTGGTTCCTACTCCGGTGAGTTTCCAGTGACACTATAAGGTGACGTGTCATCAGCGTAGACACTGATTAGTGGAGTTGTCTTTGTGTCATTACATTATCAACATACGACCACCATTTAAAACAATGTTTTTTTTAACAAAAACTATATTGTTAATCACAGGAAACAGTTTCAGTTAAATTCAGTTGTTAGTATCTGTGATGGAAACACTTTCAAGGAATAGTACATAGTCCTCGAGTAGAATCCAGTAGAATATAGTAGAATCCCGTAGAATATAGTAGAATCCCGTAGAATATAGTAGAATCCAGTAGAATCCAGTTGAATCCAGTAGAATCCAGTAGAATATAGTAGAATCCAGTTGAATCCAGTAGAATCCAGTAGAATATAGTAGAATCCAGTAGAGCCAATAACATGTAGTGTTATTTCTGTGAACCCGTCAGGGCAGTGTGGCTCAGCTGCGGGAGGTGTGGGAGGAGACGGACGGTCTGGATCCACAGGAGTTCAATCCAAAAACCTTCTTTAAACTTCACGGTCAGACACACTTGTTTCCTTTTTACTCTGGTTTGGTTTGTTGTTATTCCTGCACTTAATAAAAATGTCTTGTCTTTTTTTAGACACAAATGAAGATGGAGTTTTAGATGAACAGGAGTTAGAAGCTCTCTTCACTAAGGAGGTACTTTTATCAACTCATGAACCACAAACAGGGCATCAAACTCTCAAACGTATCACCACCAAAATGTAATCACTTGTTATTTGTGACACTCCCAACACTTCCTGAAAATGTTATCAAAATCCATCCGTAACTGTTCGAGTGATGTTGCTGACGTTTGCACTCTGACTGCTTTTCTAGTTTTGTTTTATTTTGTCAAATGAAATAATTTTTTCTACAAAACAAATCTACCCACAGGTAGAAATAAAGTACTTTGAAAGAAGTTAAAATCATTTTAGGCCAATCAGACCAGTAAAATAATGTGATAACGTAGAAATAATGAAAACAGCAAAATTTCTTTTTTTGTTTTAGTGTTAAAAATGACTAATTTTCCAAAAAATTGGGAATAAACGGAAAAGTATGCAGAATTTTATAAGTATTCCATGTATTATGTGCTTATTTATACATGTATATGTAACGATAGACAAAAGTATATTATTATTAATATTGTACTTGTTAGGTTCAAGTACAGTTCGTAGACTTTAACTTCATTTCAATGTAACTTTTTTTCACTCAAACACAGAGAAAACTTTGGACTTAACACTATAAGTTCTTATATTATTTCTGTTATTTTACAGGTCTGGCCCATTTTATGTCCTATTGGGCTGAATGTGGCCCCTGAACTAAAATAAGTGTTACGGCCCTGCTCTAACATTTACTTCTATAGTCGTGATGTTTTGAGCCTCAGCTTCTGTTCTTTTCCTTCAGCTGGAAAAAGTCTATGACCCGAAAAATGAGGAAGATGATATGATGGAGATGGAGGAAGAACGTCTGAGGATGAGGGAACATGTGATGAAGAATGTGAGGAAGACTGTGCTTCCATCTGTGCTTTTAGCGTCAGTCAGTTTTTATCTGAAAATTATGGAGCTGATGTCGGTCTTTTTTTTAAGGTGGACGCGAATAAAGACCGACTGGTCAGCCTGGACGAGTTCCTTAAATCCACCGAGAAGAAGGAGTTCAATAACCCCAAAGAGTGGGAGGTGAGGAGGTCACACATGACCTGACGGGTGGGGTAGGAGGGTTAGGGGTTAGGGTGAAAGGTTACACGGTTAAACAGTTAGGGTTAAAGGTTAAAAGTTATGGGTTAATGGTGAAAGTTCAGGGTCAAAGGTTTAAAGGTCAATGGTTAAAGTTATGGATTAAAGGATTAGGGTTAAGGTTAAAGGTCAAAGGGTTAAAGGTTAAAGTTTGTGGTTAAAAGCTTAAAGGTTAGGGTTAAATGTTGGGGTTAAAGTGTTAACCCTCACCTTGAACCCTGACCTTTAACCCTTTCATCCTCCATAACCCCCAGGACCCTCCACATGATGAAGTGATCAGTAAAATGTCAGCTCAGTCGTTAACACGTCACCAGCCCTGACCCAAACTGTCCCCTCAGACTCTGGACACGAAGCCGGCGTACACAGAAGACGAGCTGCAGCGCTTTGAGGCGGAGCTCCGGGACAAAGAGGAGGAGCTAAAGAGGAGGGCGGAGACTCTGCGTCAGGAGCAGGAGTTGCTGAAGGAGCGAGGAAAAGCCCTGGAGGCTCAGAGAAGAGAGTACCAGCAGGTGGCGCCGACACTGAAACACTTTCAACTTAACTGATATGTCCACGGACCAATCCCAATTCACCCTGTAGCCCCGCCCCTTTACCCTCCCCTTTGACCCTGCTTCTTAGCCCTTACCCCCTCCCCTCCATCTACTGGAGATTCAGGACTACACTACCCCTTCACTTGTTGCAAAATGGAGGGGTGGGGAAAGGGGGAGGGGCCAATGGGCGAAGTGGGACAGTGGTACCTCAACTTACGAAATTAATTTGTTCCAGAAGTGGTTTTGTAAATACTTTCATTTTACATGTCAAAGGCCCCAATACGACCCCTCAAACCCTTTAAAAATAATAAAGATATCAGTCCTTTTCTTAAAGTTATCGAACCACCCACATGATGCTTTAATTTCTGGGGGTGTTTTTGCTATTCCTCAGACCCCCCCTTCACCTCCTTCATCAGATCAGTGAATATAATCGATGCTTTTTCTGAAACCATCTCCTCAGTCACTGTATCTCCTGCAGTTTCTTTCTCTTTTATCCAAAGCTGTAACAGTTTCTCCATCTGGTCGTTCAGTGATGACCTCTGACCTCTGTTTCCATATCACACAGATGCCTTTGGAAGGAGTCGCTACTTTAATGACTCCTTCTGCTTCAATATTGTACCAATGGTCGACGGGTGTCGGCTGTATTCCTTTGGCATATCACTCAACCATGTGACACTTTCATATGTGACCCACCACCACCAAACCAGGCATAAGTCGCGCTGACCCGTTCAGAGCTACAGCCAAATTTAGGCTGGAAGGTGATTTGTTATTTGTTTTTACACCTTATCAAAAAACGGTACCTTAACACCTCTATGTTCAGTTCCTGTGGTCATTACATTGAAATCCAATCAATAAAGGTGTTTATTGAGTCAATTATTTAAGCGGCGACAAAAGTTCAGGTATTGCTGAGCAAAGACAAAGACGACTTCCACCTCTTTTCGCCGAACAAAACGATCTCCGTTCCGTGGGTAAACACCCAAGTGTTTGGTACGAGGTAAAAGCTTATATTGAATGTTCTGTCCAATGGTGTAAGCCAAATGATTATAATACGTCACACTTCTGTCCTATTATTATAATATATAAAACTTCTGTGACATGTCCATCAGAGTGTCCTTTAACATCTGTCAACAATTTGTGTCAATCGGATACAAATTATTATGCGTTGCTAAGGACTTCCTACCCCAAAACAGTCCAAAACTTTAACGGACAATATCTAAAAATATGCAAATTGTAAAATATGTCCAAATGTGGATATTAAAATGACCATAACTTTGGTTCTACTTGTGATAGAAACATCATTTTTTCACCATCTTAAACCTTAGTTTCCACTCTACCAAGATACACACATAACTCTGTTTGGATTTACACACACTTATGCCTGGTTTACTGGTGGTGGGTCACATATATATTTTTTAATCATCTCCTGTTTCACTTCTATCGATAACGCAGCCGCTTCTTTTCATTCGCACCAGGAATCACTTTCTTGAGGCTCATGATGAATAACGAACACGTACTGTAATAAAGTTTCAATAGGGGAAAACTCGCCAAACAGCTGTAACTCTGTGATGAAGGAGGGTCAAAGGGTCACCAAAAGCATCATGGGTAACTCTCTCATAGCCAATGGGATGATGCGAAAAAATTTACGTAAAGGTTTTTTCGTGACTTGTATTATTCGTTGTCTGGGTCTTTCGTCAGTTGAGGTGCGACTGTCCAGATGTTTGGACATATACAGTTATATAAAAGAACAGTTTTTCCATCTGCATTAACTCCAGCTGATACTGACGCTCTGAGTCTGTGTTTGTTTTGAAGGCGGTGTTGGAAATGTCACAGAGACAGAAGGAGCAGCCACTGGTGGAAGGTGCGCCTCCTGTTGGTCCAAGAGGAGAACTGCAATTCCAACCAGAGGCACACAAAGAGGAGGAGAAAGGTGAACATCCTGAGCCCTCACACAGGAAGTCACTGTACAGGAAGTGACATTTTTTATTTTTTTTTCCTAGGATGGAGAGGCATTCATTTACATATACCACGCCCAGAACTCATTTAATTGGTCGCCCCAACTCGATCGATTCAAGCAGCATCACTGACTGGATCATCCAACATCAGATTAGCTACTAGCTAAAGTAATACAGAGGATTTAGCTATTTAATTTATCAATAGTTTTGTATTAATCATCCTTTGGTTCAACACTGTCAGCAGCCAGGACAGACAGAAGTAGAAGCAGAGACAGAAGAATATTCACTTTTAGAAGTTGGTCAGAATGAATGAAATTTAAATCAAACATCATAAATATAACGTCCATCTCAGGCAGCGATTTACAATAGAAAGACTAAAGTACATAAAAACACACGGACAGTCAACGGTTCTGGACAATGAACTGTTCAACCGTTAACTATAACCAGCTAACTAGAGCTAAACTATTTCTAATCTAATTCTGTCAAACTTCCAAAAGTGAACATTCTTCTGTCCCTGTTTCTATTTTTGTCTTTCGTGGCTGGTGACAGTGTTGAACCAAAGGATGATTAATACAAAAAATATGGAGAAATTTAAAAGCTAAATCCTCTGTATCCACGGTTCTCAAACTGGGGGACGTGGCGCATGTCCAGGGGGTACGCGAAATTATTCACTTTTTTTTTTTTTTTTTTTGCTGTTTTATTTTGAAATGCGGACGTTTTATTTTGTAGCGAGCGGGGGGAAGTAACAGCGCTGTTTGACGCTAGCTTGACTAAATTGAGACGGAGCGAGTCACAGGGTATTTTTAGCCACCCTGCAGCGAACATGGATCGATTTTTGTGTCCGCCAAGTTCCTCAAGAAGTGGTAAAAGAAATGACAATGAAAATGACAATGACAAAAACAAACGCCCTAACCCTAAAAAGAGAAAGTACATTGATAGTTATATTGAGTTTGGCTTCATTGAGAACAATGATGGGAGACCAAAATTCCACCAAAAGTCTCTGTCTGTCTGTCTGTCTGTCTGTCACACACACACACACGGTTTTGTGTGTCTTTTGTTCCGTTTATTATTTTAAAATTATTTAAAATTGTTGTTTCTGAAGTGTTCATTTATATTATAATACCTGAAAATGTGGCTGGTTTGCACAAAAGCACTATTAAAAAAGGTTATCATTGTTTCATAATAATCATTGTTGAAGTGGTTTTTTATCATTTTCAGCATCGCGAGGATGAGGAGGGACATGGAAAAATTTCACCCCTCCAAGGGGGACCTGGGCCAAAAAAGTTTGAGAACCCCTGCTCTATATGACATTAGCGAGCTAATCTGATGTTGGATGATCCAGTCAGTGATGCTGCACCAGTGTATTGAGTTGGGGAGAACAGTTAAAGTAACTCGGGGCGTGGTTTATGTAAATGAATCCGTCGCCATCCGAGGAAAAAAAAAAAAAATCTTGCGTACAGGAAGTCGTTATACAGTTTGTTTCGTGTCATGGATTCATGTTTTATTTCTGTTATTTGTTTCAGAGGCAAACGCTCCAGTTGAACATGAAGCTGAGGTCCAGAATAATCTGCCTGCAGAACCTCCACAGAACCTGCCCATACACACCTAATAACACACACACACACACACACACACACACACTTGGATTGCACTGTCACAGATGGGTTGTGTAAAGTGAATGATGTGAATTGTATAAATTCAGACTTCTATGGTTTTATCATGACTATTATCGTAGCGTGCGTTCGTTAGTCGTTGACATTTAAAGTGTTTAATAAAACGTGTCATGTGTATTTATTTTCTCTAAAAGTTTTCATTCATATGTCATCTCTGACATTTCTTTGAAAATCTCTCATATGAAAACGATTAGAGCAGTGGTCGACGCTCATTGTCTTCCTCCTCTTCATCTCCTGTGGTCATTTTAGGGGCTTGTGGTACTTGGCCACGCCCCCCTCGGGTCAGCTGATTCTTGTTCAATTGATGACATGTTCCTCTTGCTGCCATTCAGATCATTCCTCTGTGACCTGTGACCTCCTGTGACCCCACACTGCACCTCCTGTCAGTGCTCCACCTGTTGTCTTTGCTGTCTACGCTCCTCCTCCTGTCCACGCTGCGCCTCCTGTCCCTCTCATCTATGTTCCGCCTCCTGTCCCTCCTTTCCTCACTGCGCCTCCTATCTACATTCCACCTCGTGTCCATATTGCACCTCCTGCTTATACTGTGTCTCCCGTTCCTCCTGCCCACACTGCGCCTCCTTCCCCTCCTGTGCACACTGCTCCTCCTGTCCACACTGCGCCTCCTATCTCCATTGTGCCTCATGTCCACACTGCACCTCCTTCCCCTCCTGTCCACACTGCGCCTCCTATCTCCATTGTGCCTCATGTCCACACTGCGCCTCCTGTCCACATTGCTCCTCCTGTCCTCACTGCGCCTCCTGCCGCTCCTGTCCACACTGCCCCTCCTGTCCTGACTGCGCCTCCTGCCTCTCCTGTCCACACTGCTCCTCCTGTCCTCACTGCACCTCCTATCTACATTCCACCTCCTGTCCACACTGTGCCTCATGTCCACACTGCGCCTCCTGCCCCTCCTGTCCACACTGCTCCTCCTGTCCTCACTGCGCCTCCTATCTACATTCCACCTCCTGTCCACACTGTGCCTCATGTCCACACTGCACCTCCTACACTTCCTGTCCACACTGCACCTCCTGCTCCTCCTGTCCACACTGCACCTCCTGTCCCTCTCCACGCTCATATGGACCAAATAAATCTTCAGGGGTCATTCAGTCGGTGTTTCTTATGATGCAGTTTCCAGGAGGCGCTGGAGTTTCCTAAACACAGACATAAATAAAACCGTGTCTTCACATGACACACATTAGACTCAAACACTTTGAGTCCAAACAGTTTCTTATTTCAGTTATTTTTATTCAGTGAAAACAAACTGATGGAAACAAATCCTCTGATCTCATGACTTTCATCTGAAAATAAAAGTGAATGAACTTTAAAACCTGATACTGATAAACAGGAAGTCTGCTCAGGTACATGTTATGTGTCTAACTTATGCATAATTACATTTTCATCCATTTGCGTCACACATTTTTAATAAGATAAAGGTCATGTGATGTTTTTTTTTTTTTTTGAAGGTTTGTTTTTATTGACAGAAGCTCGTACAGGATGTTCATGGTGTACAGTAAACATCTACAGTTTGTCACCGTAGGGTAAGTAACATTATCAAAGGAAACGTACATAAATACATAACCTTACACCATAAGGATGATGTTTGAACATCACAAGAAAGAATGGGAAAAAGAAAAGAAAGGGGGAAAATAATTGTATTTATTAAAAATAAAAGAAGTCAATATTTAAGTGTCAGTTCTGACCTTTTTAAGTTTTAAATCCAACACTGAAAAAAGTCAAACATTGAATCAACTTAAAAATTCTTCTTCAATAGGTCGCACATAAAAACATCCAGTTGAGGGAGTTAAATTAAATCAAAATAACCCTAACCCTATGCAATTTAATTTGGTTCACTCAAATAGATTTTTTTGTGTGACCATAAAAAGTCAAAATTGAAGATTTTTTTGAAGTCGATTCAATGTTTTACTTTTTTTCAGCAAATAATGAACCACGTGAAATTTGTCTTTTGCTTCAAAATTATTTTTTTAACTTTGTTAGGGACTATATTTCAACAAAATAAAACAAAAAAAGTTTTCAAACTGGTTGAAACTATGACCTTTGTGTCCTAGTTATTAAAACAAGATAAAAGCTAGAACTGAAATACCACATTCTGTACGTTTACATTGTGTTTTTTAATCCAAAATTATTTATTCCGAATAAAATAATTTAGAATTAAAGCTATTTCCTTTGTGTTAACATGGGCATGTTAATTCAGAATAAGTGTTTACATGACAAGTGGGTTAGTTAATTGGGGTTTAAGGTTGGGTTCTTACTGATGAATCACTGTTGTAGAAGATGACAGTGTTTCCATGGTAACCACAGAGCCTGTGAATGTCCAAATATGGTCATATATGTGATGATGAAGAACTGTATTTTACACCAATTGTTGACATGTGTCGATAGAATAAGTGGATCAGATTAATTTCATGGATGTTTTGGTTAAAAAATATGTTTAGAAATTAAAGAACAGTTTATTGGCGTTGATGTGTTTGGCCGCCAGAGGGTGCAATAGTTTAATTATGTTAAGTTTCACATCTCACAGTCAGAATAAATGACGGAGGTGATGTTTAAGCGTCAGGTTTGTGATGTTGAGCAGAGATTTAGAGGAAAAATAAAGCAGGAGGAGGAGGAGGAGGAGGAGGAGTGGAGGAGGTGAGAGGGAAGACAGGAAGGAGGAGAGTTCTTTAAGACCCTGCATCTGTGAGGGAGGATGAAAAGAGGATGGTCAAGTTCTGCATGAAAACAGCACACAGGTGGCCGGAAGTGCTTCTGTGGACCTTCAAAATAAAAGCTGCCCTTCTCTAGTCTTGGTGCTGCCCACAGTTTTCTGTTCTATAAAAGCAGATACTGACCCTTATGAAATAAAAATAGATTTATCCACAGACTGACTATCAATATATGAATACTTGTACGTACTAGTGAACGTACTTGTACTTTTACCAGATATTTTTTTCACATAAGTAGCTATACTTCTACACTGTAAACCTGCATAAATTAATAGAACTCAAGCAAAAAGTGAGTTGATCAGTTGCCACAGTTTATTTAATTCATTAACTCAAATATTTGAGTAGATCAGAGCTTACATATTTGGAGTTTATGGTAGATGTCATTTTAATTTATAATGAAATTAAATGGACTAATTAAGACAACTCAAATATGTTCAGGTTCTGCTCCTCGGAATATTTAATAATCTTTCTTATTACAGTAACTGAAGTCAACTCAATCATTTCAAGCATGAAAACTCAGGATTTTTATGTTTCATAAACATAACATTTATTTTTTCAATCAAGCTTTTGATTATTCATAAAACAAAAACAAAATAATTTCCCTCCAAATTTTAACTATTTGTGGCAGATGATTGCCTTAAACATAATAATTATAATTGACTTAAAAGTCAAACCAAACAAACCATCAAATTAACGAACCAACCTTGTAACATGGAAATTATTCACATTGAATTATTTCTAAACTTATTTAATAATGTGTTATTCAAATTTATCTGATGCAATTGATTCTAATTCTCAATTTATTCTTGATTTCATTTATTTATTTGTTCTTTGAAAATAAGACATAAAATCATGTTTAATCTCTGTAATTTTAAGTAACGTTGAGTTAATCATTTTCAGTAGCAGTTACATAAAAATGCAAAAAGTAGATAAGATAGATTTTGACTTTTTATGTCATTATTTGGACTTTTCATCTTATTATTTTGACTTTTTGTCTCATGATTTTGACTTTTTATGGTCACACATAAAAAAAAAAATCTAGTTGAATGAACCAAACTGAATTGCATAGTATTATGGTTATATTAATTAATTACATTTAATTTGATTCACTCAACTATATGTTTTTTTTAATGTGTGACCTATTGAAGAATAATTTTTAATTTCATTCAATGTTTGACTTTTTTTTTTTTTTTTTTCAGTGAACAGAATGTGAGTACTTTTTCTACCTCTAGACAAAATGAACACAGTACATGTATCTTATATCGTGTTAGTTGAGTTGAGTGGATGTGTTGTCATTGTGAAAGTCTCCTCCGGATGGTGCCGCTGCTCATTACGCACAGCCTGACGCACGGCCGGAGCCACAGCACCGAGAGGAGGGAGGGGATGGGGAGGCTGCTAACCGGGCTGGAACGGGGATAACCTGCAGCCTCCGTCTCTCAGATGTTCTGATGGAGTGAATTTGGGGACGATGCGCGTTTATTTCCTTTCTCTGTCGATCATGGAAAGGGTAAGAAACACGAAATGTCCGGTGAACGGTTCAAATCCACGGTAGATCCAGCCGTGCGTTAGACCGTCCAGCTGTTTTTATGGGTGGGAGGGGGTGAGCAGGGTGGTGTGCGTGTGTGTGTGTGTGTGTGTGTGTGTGTATGAGTGTGTGGAGGGGAGGAGGGTGGGGTGGGGTGGAGGTGGAGGTGGAGGGGTGTTGATAGGAAATAGATGCTGTACAGTAGAAATAAAACCCAAACGACTCCTTGTTTTTTTCCCGACATTTAGGTTAAAAACAGTAGAAAGAAAAGAAGCCAATTGCGTAACGTGTCCTTGTTAAATGTGTTAATTGGGCCTGGATCATTTGCAGGATGATTGGCACCTCCCACCATGATGTGATAGCGGTGTGAGGCTGGATCTATCTGTGCAGCTTCACATCCGCTGTTTTTGGAAAACTGTTATTTCCTTATGTATTTTTGACAAGGGGTGGTAATAAGAAAAGATAAGAAAATAAGCCTGGGGTGGTTTTTATACTGTATTTTATGTTTTTTGTTTTTTTTTAACAGACGGTTCCGGTACCGTAAAGAGCTCGAGGAGGCTCCTGTGTTCTGTTTCCTCTTAGATACAGCCCCGTAATTACAATTCATGATGACACCCTTTTTTCCACATCCATGTATGAAACAGCGCCGCAGTTTTGCTCCAGACCTATAGGCCTAATAATAACTGTCCGTGTTTGATCAGCTGTGGAGGTACAGATGAGCATCCACACTCATTTCCGGGCATCACGCGCATCCATTATTTCCATTATGAGCAGAAGCTCTCACATACATAAAGCCGACACATGCACTGATGGATGAATGACTGTGGACTGAGGAGTATCGCGATGCCAGTCAGTGGCACAGACAGTCCTGCTGCTGCAACACACTGGCTCACATTATATATATATATATATATATATATATATATATATATATATATATATATATATATATATATATATATATCAGTGAGCAGGTGGATGTTGTGTGTTTGTGTCACAGATGTAGAAACATATGATACAGATGCAGTTTCTTTCCATCATGTTTCCTGTTGGAAGATGCACCTGCCATCATCATTTCCCTCTAGTGTCAAACACTAGAACTGAACCAGTTTAAGGGAACATGGAATTAGGATTTTTTTCCTGACAGATATTAGATATTATGACTTCGATTTCATTCAGGATTTTCTTCAAATTCAGTTTCAATCGTTCAAGAACATTTGGGGGAAAAAATCACAGAAACTGACATAAAACGTAGGTTACATTGAGTTTATTTATGGCCCACACTGAATCTATATATAGTTTATACACAGCATTACTGAGTCTATACATATCATCCACCACAATCACACTGTTCTCTTTATATATTAAAGTGAGCAGGTGGATGTTTGTGTGTTTGTGTCACAGATGTAGAAACATATGATAAAGAGGCAGTTTCTTTCCATCATGTTTCCTGTTGGAAGATGCACCTGCCATCATCATAACACTGGGTTTAAAGGAGTTTTTACTACTGAGGAGGAGGAGCTAAGGACAGGGGGAGGAGCTAAGGACAGGGGGAGGAACTAAGGACAGGGGGATATTATCAGTTTCTTTCATCTACTGTTTATTTCACTGAGTGATTTATTTTTTTTTTTTTATTTTTCGGGGGCGGGGGGGAGTTACTAATAAAACTGAACATTGTTTTTCAAAATGATCAATTATTAACTCAAATCAAATACGATCATATATTTGTTTATTTGATCTAAACTCTGTGTTCTTGGTTTGGTTTACAGGTTGCATCTCTGTGAAGTCTGGACCAGGGGTCAGAGGTCATCTACTTCTCCCTCTTTACCCCTGCACCCCTCACTCCATCCCTTCACCAAACCCTCAGCCCCCCCACTCACCCTGACCTGTTCACACTCACTCACAGAACTGCCCCAACCATCACCCCCAGCGTCACCAAGCGTCACCCACCCCTCAGCATCACCCACCCCTCAGCATCACCCACTCCCCGAGCATCACCCACCCCTCAGCATCACCCACTCCCCGAGCATCACCCACCCCTCAGCATCACCCACTCCCCCAGCGTCACCCACCCCTCAGTACCTGAAGTGGTTATTGTCAGTTTGATGAGCGTCCGTGCTGGGGGGTTGAGCCGACACTGTGCTCCAGTGTCCTAAGAAGCTTCTCAGTCGACCCCCCCCCCACACCCAGGCCTCAGGATGATGTGCGAGGTGATGCCCACCATCTCGGAGGATGGGCGCGGAGGAGGAGGGGGCTCTTCTTCCCCGGCCAGCGGCGGAGGAGGGATGGGCGGAGCCATGGGAGGCATCGGGGGCTACGGCGGCCGGGACCCCCGTGGAGGAGGCAGCGACGAGGGGGGGAGCACGGGCAACTTGGAGTCCCTGATGGTGAACATGCTGACGGAGAGAGAGAGGCTGCTGGAGAGTCTGAGGGAGACGCAGGAGAGCCTGGGAACGGCTCATCTGCGTCTGCGAGAGCTCGGCCATGAGAAAGAGTCGCTGCAGAGGCAGCTGTCCATCGCCCTGCCACAGGTACCTACAAAACAACTGAACACCTGCACACACCTGAACACCTGCACACACCTGAACACCTGAACACACCTGAACACCTGCACACACTTTAACACCTGCACACAACTGAACACCTGCACACACCTGAACACCTGCACACAACTGAACACCTGCACACACCTGAACACCTGCACACAACTGAACACCTGCACACACCTGAACACCTGCACACAACTGAACACCTGCACACACCTGAACACCTGCACACACCTGAACACCTGCACACACCTGCACACACCTGCACACACCTGAACACACCTGAACACCTGCATACACCTGAACACACCTGAACACCTGCACACACCTGAACACCTGCATACACCTGCACACACCTGAACACCTGCACACACCTGAACACACCTGAACACCTGCATACACCTGAACACACCTGAACACCTGCACACACCTGAACACCTGCACACAACAGAACACACCTGCACACACCTGAACACCTGAACACACCTGAACACCTGCACACATGAGTATCTGAACACCTGTACAGCTGAACACCCATATATATATATATATATATATATATATATATATATATATATATATATATATATATATATATATATATATATATATATATATATATATATAAATAAAGGGTAGGTGTGCCTCTGGTGTCTGGGTACATCAACATGGTGTCCATATTAGAGCTGTTCACTTGTTCAGTTCTTTCCACTGATTATGTGTTAATGTATGAACATTTATAATCAGATTAATCTGCATTAATGCATTCATTTTGACAGCTCTAGTAATCACATCTGACCAGGGACACAATGACCTGATATGAGAATCACTGCTGTAGCCTAGTGTTAGCATTAGCCTCGTGCTAGCATTAGCCTCGTGCTAGCAGAATCCCAGACTGACATATGCTTCATGTTTTATGAATCTAGAAGTGCTTCAGTGAAAAGAAAACTCTGTTAAAACACTTTATGTTGATCGACCGTTCTGTCTCTGGGTCTTGTTTTGTTTTTGTTTTTGTTTTACTAAAATTTCCCTCAAAATACACAGAGAAACAAAACATTATGAGAAAAAACATATTAAATTCCTCGTGAAAATGATTTTAAATCATATTTCCAGATTGATTGTCTATAAATCAGTTCTTCTATTTCACTAAAACATTTTTCTGTTGTTGATTCTATCTGATTTTAATCTGATCACAGATTTAAAGTATAACATGAGATAGATAGATAGATAGATAGATAGATAGACAGACAGACAGACAGACAGACAGACAGACAGACAGACAGACAGACAGACAGACAGACAGACAGACAGACAGACAGACAGACAGACAGACAGACAGACAGACAGACAGATAGATAGATAGATAGATAGATAGATAGATAGATAGATAGATAGATAGATAGATAGATAGATAGATAGATAGATAGATAGATAGATAGATAGATAGATAGATAGATAGATAGATAGATAGATAGATAGATAGATAGATAGATAGATAGGTAGGTAGGTAGGTAGGTAGATAACATACTTTTTAAATGTAGTTGTTGCAACAGTTCCAGATTGAGCTAATTAGTGCAGAATTCACCAGTCACTACAGTCACTCATATAGTTCAGCGGGTTTAGTTGCTTTTAAACCAGTGGTACAACAGTAACCTGATCGTTTGTGTTTCCACAGTTTGGAGATAATTTAGAAATATTCCGTGCTGAGGTTTGAATGAGCTGATGTAATAATTTAAAGGGCAGGAAGTCAAATCTAACGCATCCAGTTGAGATAATTGTCATGAGGTCAGTGCTAATCAAGCAGTAAAAACAGTTGTATAATGTTTTCTTTGTGTCTGAAGGGATGAGTCTATTGTCTGAGAACAGAAAGCCTGGTGATGTCAGCGGGTTATCGCAGCGTAGATTAAGGAGAAAAAATAAATAAGAGAAAGTCTTTGGAACAAACTGAGACTGTTGAGTTTGAAAGGTTCGCTCATTTATCAAACTCAGACACTCTATCCAAAGATGTTGTCCAGCCCAGGTGCTTCATGGGAAGTGGAGTTAAAGGGACAGTTCAGTGTTTTTCACATTAATCTGTTTGTCATCAGTGTCTTTACTCTGGTGCACCCACACTGACTTATCCCCCACAGTGTCCTGTGAGTCCAGTTCTGGTCTGGTTTTGGTCAAAGTAAAAGTAGTCCCGGCAGGTTTCCTGGGATCAACAAAATAAAACCTGTTTTTTCTCAAAACAGTATGTGTTGGAATGAGGGATTTATTTACATAACAAAAGTGTCACTGAACAGAAACTCATACCTTATAATTAATAATAACAATTAATCAATAGCGATCAATTTCTTAGCAAACTACTTTCATCAGTTGTTCAGCAGCTGTTAGCGGTGACAACGCATGTTGATCACTATTGAGTGTGAGTTTTTGTTCCGTGATGGGGTTTTGTTTTGTAAATAAATCACTCATTCAAACACATACTGTTTGAGAAGAAACACATTTTACTTTGTTGACTCCAGAAAACCTGCCGGGACTACTTTAACTTTGGCCAAAACTGGACTGGACTCACAGGACACTGTCGGGGGTCAGTCAGTGTGGGTGCACCAGAGTAAAGGGGCGGAGTCAGTGTGGGTGCACCAGAGTAAAGACACTGATGACATATTAATGTGAAAAACACTGAACTGTCCCTTTAATTCAAGTCTTTTTTTTCTGCTTAATTTGAGCAAAAAAATATCTTGAATTCAGCTCAAACAATCTGCCAATGGAAGCAGGTAAAATGATCCTGATCAGATGTTTTCAGTCAGATTAGTTCCAGATCTATTGTTTATGAATCAGTTCTTCTGTCTGACTGAAATGTTCCTCTGTAGCTGAATCTGTCTGATTTTAATCTGATCACAGATCTAAACTGTAGAAATGACACTAATACACTGCAGGTCATGTATGTGTTTTTTCCCAGTATATTAGAGGAGCAGACTGGACCTGTTCTCATTCATGTGAATGGTTTTTAGTTGTGAACGTGGACAGTGTTTTACAGTAAAAGTTGCTTCAACCTCAGGATGAAGCTAAATGTTGCTTTTTCTGCTGCAGTTGAAGTCAATATTCTCTGTCAGAGTGAATCATGTAATAATTCCACTCAGCATATTAAAGGCTGCGTCTCTATTTTCAGACAGGAGTCATTGTTGGACGCCTCAGGCAGCTCTGAGTCGCCTTCATTGTTACGACTGATTTTTCTGTCGCTTACGCATTAAATATAAAAATGACAAAACGCTGGAAAAAACGACATCTGACGTCATGTCATTTCTGCTCCAGATATCTGATCACACTTTAATTGACTGGTTTAAGGCTAAACAAACCCCGCCCCTCAGGCTCAATAAACCAAAAGTGATTACTGGGCTAAATCTATTAGGGCTAAAGCTAACATGGCTAAAGCTAACAGCGTGCATGACTGTGCTTTAACAGCTTATTTGCATTTTTGAAAACACACATGATTAAACACATGCGTTTGGTGAAGGTCATGTGATCTAGCCTTATTTTCATATCGTTTTTTTTTTTTTTTCCTTTTTTTTATATTTTTGGTTATCTTTCGAATATGAATGTAAAAAAAAAATAAAGAAGTAAACAAAATAAAGAAATAAAAATACAGCCGAAACAAATTTTACAAATACAAATACAAAAATACTACACATAAAACATATTCGAAAAGGAGTGAGAAGAAGCATAGCTTAGCTAAAGCATAGCTTCAACCCAAAAAAACAAAAAAAAACTCAACTAGATCACTCTGAGAGCGCAGACCTCCACGAAGCAGCACCAGTCTGCCAAGGTTTGGATGTGGATGTTCGTAACTTATTTATAAACTAGTGTCCCATTTTTCGTTTTATTTCATCAGTCATTATCAGGGTTTAAAAAATTTAAATAAATCCTGTTTTTCACATATGTCCATTTCAATATTCGACCACGTATGACGTTATGTGACAACGACCACATTTCACATGTTAGATCTAATGTTAAATATGAAGCACAAGATATTGTCTGATTTAACTAAATATGTCGATAACCTGCTTTAAGGTAAAGGTCATACATTTACCAAATATACCATTGGCACATGTACCAGACAGACAAACACGAGGTAAAACAACCTCCTTCACAGAGATAATATAAAACAAAATGTAAAAAAAATCACTCATTTGTTGTTTTTTTAAGCAGTTAAATCTGATCTGATAATGACTTCTACTTTCTTACTCCTGACCATAAAGTCACTCATCTTCACTTTGTTGATCTGTTGCCATAGTAACCATTTCATTGCACCTAAAAATCTAATCCTAAATATCACGTAGCTAATCTCACAGTTAGACATAATTGGAGTAAATTACAGAAAATCACAGCAGTTGAAGTGGACTGCGGTCAGTTAGAAACAGTAGAGGTTCATTCCTTTTGCTGCGTATTTAAGCTTCAGGCTTTAGTTTTAATGACAGCGCACGCACACACACTCGCTGTTATTGGCCAATTAAAGCAATTTCAGGTGCAGCACGTGTAGTAAAGATGGTCGTTAGAGTTTATTTCAGGCTGTGGATTAAGGCTCCTGTGGCTGTGGAACCTCAACACCAGTGGATTCACACAAACATTTTTGGGCATTTTTAGACATTTTTTATAGAGGACTAAAAGTGCCAAAATTAAATAAATAAATATATCATCAAACACTTATAAAGATGTACAGTTGAACCACACACTCACAGGTGGTGATGATCATCCACAGATTGGGTGGATGATGCCACAAAAAATATTATTTTAATAAAATTGGGGTTGGTTCCAGTTGAAGCAGTCAAATAAAAAAAATAATACACATTTTGCATTTTATTCCAAAGGTCACGAAACAAACAAAAACAACACTAAAATATTTTTTACTCAGACAATAACCTGTTGATGCTGTCATTCTCTGGCTGCTGTAACAACACACATTAATGAACATTTCTGTAAATATGTCAGTATTAGCATTTTTTTATTCGTTGTCCCTGTGTCAGATGTAATATACCAGCATCCATAAAATTAAAAACATTTTAAAAGATAAGGTTTTACCTGCTCATGTTCACATTCTGTGGTGGATTGAGATAATTTTGGAATCGCGAAAAGTTATAGATTTTTTTTTTTCAACTTGGACTCCAGTCCAGACCCGGTTTTAGCTATGGGCAGGCTGGGCAACGGACCAGGGCGCAATCCTCTATGGGGCGCCAGCATATGACCGTCCTATTTTTTTCTCCTTTCCCTGTCTTTTTTTTCTTTTTTCGTCTTGCTTGCTTCGGCCCAGGCACCGCCCCTATGGCAAACCAAAGTGTTCACATAGCCATGCGTTGTGCTTATTATATCACGCATTACAGAGTGCGTTCTGGCATGCGCAATGGCACACGTTCTAGTACGCGCCCTGTAACGCGTGAAAGCACACCAGTGCGCATGATAGAACGCCTTCTGTAACGCGTGATATAATAAACACAACGCGTGGCTATGTGAACACTTTGGTTTGCCATACCCTGAGAATGGCACGAGTGGCACCAATGAAATGAGACAAGTCATGAGGGGGGCCTGGGCAATCATCCTAATATGGCATTTCTGTTTAAACATTTTTTTTACAACCACACTATATCATAAAAATATATATTCGAAGACATGTCTCGCCCAGGGTCAGGTCCGGCCCTGCTCCAGTTTATTGAACTACACTGTTAGAAACAGATGATAGTCAGAGGAAGCTTCATTAAACTTAAAACCTAATCAGCAGATGGCAAGCAGGTTCAGTTCTGAAAATTGGGGGGAAATGTTTCATGCGAATGGATAACAGGTGGATAGAGATTTGAAGAAGTGATTGCAGATGAAAATATACGTCACCATCTGTAAATACTTAATTAACATGAGCTTCCCCGGAAGAGGCGGAGACTTAAGATCACAATTGAACGAATCTGATCAGGATGATTTTTTTTATTTGTTTCAATTGGCAGATTTGTAAAAATTGTTTGCTGAATTTAAAATATAATTATGTTTTTATTTAATTCAAGATATTTTTTCCCATTCATTTCTTTTTTTCAATGAATCTTATCAAGATGCATTTCATTAGCTCCATTGCCAGATTATTATGATGATGATGATGATGATGATGATTATTATTATTATTATTTATTATTATTATTTATTATTGTTGTTGTTGTTGTTGTTATTATTAGGCTTTATTCAAGCAAAAAACCAACAAACCTTGTACGAATTAGCATTTTTTCTTGTGAACTCCTGGAAAGTTGCTGCTACTGTACATTAATTGTCTAAAGTTTAAAGAGTGAACGTCCTGCTGAGATAATTCCACTGTGGAGTTCAGTCTGAAATTTGTCTGGAATCATAAAAACATGTCTGTGCTCGACCTCTTAAAGAGTGAAATAAACACTTTATTTGTTCTTTTTTTTTAAAGTGTAAAAGCAACAAAGAATAATCAGACATAAAAAAGTGTGTGTGGAAACAAACATGAGTGTAAATGTAGTTAAAAGACAGAAAGCATTGTTATTTTTTCCTTTAATGGTTCTTTAGAACATACGTATTTAAGGTTTGAATTCTGAGGGAAAAAAACACATTTGACTTTAAAGGGACAGTTCAATATTTTTCAGATGAATGTGTTTGTCATCGGTGTCTTTACTCTGGTGCATCCACAGTGACTCCGCCCCTCTCTTCTGACTCCGCCCCTTTACAGGGCGGCTGTGGTTCAGTTGGTAGAGTGGGTCGCCCAATGACCGAGAGGTTGGTGGTTCGCGTCCCGGCTCTGGCTGTCCACATGTCGAAGTGTCCTTGGGCAAGACACTGAACCCTGACTTAGGCCCCCAGTAGGACTGACCTTTGACCTTAGAAACCTACTGAGTAGTATGAGTGTGTGTGTGAATGGGTGAATGAGAGGCTAATGTAAAGCGCTTTGAGCACCATGAAGGTGGAAAAGAACTATATAAATGCAGTCCATTTACCATTTACTCTGGTGCATCCACAGTGACTCCGCCCCTCTCTTCTGACTCCGCCCCTTTACTCTGGTGCATCCACAGTGACTCTGCCCCTCTCTTCTGACTCCGCCCCTTTACTCTGGTGCACCCACACTGACATACCCCCAACAGTGTCCTGTGAGCCCAGTTCTGGTCCGGTTTTGGTCAAAGCCAAAGTAGTCCCGGCAGGTTTCCTGGGGTCAACAAAATAAAACGTGTTTCTTCTCAAAACAATATGTGTTTGAATGAGTGATTTATTTACATAACAAAACTGTCACAGAACAAAAATTCACACCTCGTAATTGCTTGGAGCTACTTTCTCTCAATAGCGATCAATGGTCGTTGTCACTGCTAACAGCTGTGCACCTGCACGTAGTGGCCACAAACACTGCCGAACACCTGATGAAAGTAGTTTGCTAAGGTGCACAGCAGCTCCAAACAATTATGAGGTGTAAGTTTTGTCATGTAAATAAATCACTCATTCGAACACATACTGTTTTGAGAAGAAACACGTTTTATTTTGTTGACCCCAGGAAACCTGCCGGGACTACTTTTGCTTTGACCAAAACCGGACCAGAACTGGACTCACAGGACACTGTGGGGGGTAAGGCAGTGTGGGTGCACCAGAGTAAAGGGGCGGGGTCATAAGAGAGGGGCGGAGTCACTGTGGGTGCATCAGAGTAAAGACACTGATGACAAACATTCATCTGAAAAATACTGAACTGTCCCTTTAAGGCTTTAATTACAAACAGACAGAACATGTTTAACCACATGGAGCTGGAGATGTGTGGAAGTGTAGTTGTGTGTGTGTGTCCCAAAAATTGTGCAAAACATTTTTTGTGGTGTGCACAGGTGTCTGTGTGTGTGTGTGTGTGTGTGTGTGTGTGTGTGTGTATGGAACAACGGATATGTGTTGTTATTGTTGTTTTTCTTTCTTTTAAAGTCCTCCCATTATTAATGAACATGGATGTAAATGTGTTCATTGTGTGTCGTCTTTGAACCTTAAACTTTCATGTTGTGGATCCATGAGCTCATGCAGCATCGTCAATAACAGCGCCTTCGTGTGGTCTTGCAGGAGTTTGCAGTTCTGACCAAAGAGCTGAACCTGTGTCGAGAGCAGCTGCTGGAGAGAGAGGAGGAGATTGGAGAGCTGAAGGCCGAGCGCAACAACACACGGGTCAGTACTCTGATGACCAGCACTCACACGATCATATACAAGTTATAATATAGAACTACTGCACTGATATTATACAGGGGATCAATTTAACTCTATAGAGTAAATTGAACTCTATAGGGTAAATGTAACTCTATAGGGTAAATGTAACTCTACAGGGTAAATGTAACATTATAGAGTAAATGTAACTCTATAGGGTAAATGTAACTCTATAGAGTAAATGTAACTCTATAGGGTAAATGTAACTCTATAGGGTAAATGTAACTCTATAGAGTAAATGTAACTCTATAGAGTAAATGTAACTCTATAGGGTAAATGTAACTCTATAGGGTAAATGTAACTCTATAGGGTAAATGTAACTCTATAGAGTAAATGTAACTCTATATTTTATACAGCTACATCTTATTTTTACTCTTTAATCCCTGTAAGTGTAGGAGCAGGTCCTCGTGTCCCCTGTGAGTTCCTCAGTAATCATCTAAACACTCCCTCTGACCACTGCTGTGTTTGAGTGACAGCGCATTTCCTTCCAGCTGCTGTTAGAACATCTGGAGTGTCTGGTGTCCCGTCACGAACGCAGCCTGAGGATGACTGTGGTGAAGAGGCAGGCTCAGTCCCCAGCCGGTGTCTCCAGTGAGGTGGAGGTCCTGAAGGCCCTGAAATCCCTGTTTGAGCATCACAAAGCCCTGGATGAGAAGGTGCGGGAGAGGCTACGGGTGGCGCTGGAGCGAGTGGGAGTCCTGGAGGAGGAGCTGCAGTCCTCCTCCCAAGAGGTGAGGCCACACTCTCACAACATCCAAAGCTCAACTACTGCACTTTTAGCATTTGTAGTCTAATGACCTCGTACTTGCACTTGTTGTAAACCCCCCTCCACACACACGTCCTCCAGCTCCTCCAGGGGAACCCCCAGGTGTTCCCCATCCAGACCACAGATAGAATCCCTCCAGTGTGTCCTGGGTCAACCCCAGGTCTCCTCCTGGATGGACATGCTCATAACACCTCCCCAAGAGGAGACCTGACTGGATGAACCACCTCCACTGGCTCCTCTGGATGTGGAGGAGCAGCAGCTTTACTCCCAGTCTGCCTAGGACGCCCAAACTCTAATCTGATTGAAAACATCTGATCAGGATCATTCTACCTGCTTCTGTTGGCAATTTTTGTTGATGTTGTTTAATTCCAACATTTTTTAAACAATTTTATTGAATTTTTTTGCTTAATTGAATTTGGTGATTGAAGAAATTGGACCAAAGTCATGTGACCTGGTTCCATTGGACGATTTTATTTGTACCCAATTCAAGCAAAAAACAAGGCATTGATTTATCTGATGTCTGAAGGTGAGACGATGTGAGATAACAAAAACACCAGATTCTATCTTGTCTTAATCCTGAGATATTACCAATGATGTGTTTAGTTATTGACCTTTCGTGTGACCTTGACCTTTGACCTTCATTGCTAAAAATGTAAGGGGTTCTTCTTCACCCATTATCTACCATTCCTGAAAGTTTAATCAAAATCCGTTCAGAACGTTTTGCGTAATCCTGCTGACAGACAGACAGACAGGCAGAGAGACAGACAGACTCATATTGAATACGTCCTTGGTGGAGGTAATAATGGATTGGATTCATATAGCACCTTTTGGCCACTCTAAGCGCTTCACATTAGTGACCCATTATTCATTCACTCTCACATGCTCCCTCTGGTGGTGGTAAACTACATCTGTATCCACAGTTGTCCTGGGGCAGACTGACAGACATGTGGCTGACATTTTACACCGACAGTCGCTCTGACCACCACTGAACATTCACACACATTCACACACATTCATACACATTCACACACATTCACACACATTCACACACATTCATACACCGTGTGAGTGACACTGGAGGCAGGAGGGTTAAGTGTCTTTGCCCAAAGACATGAGCCATGGCCGCCCCTAAATGTAATTAAATATTTTGTGTGATCAGATATTTGGACTAGAAATGAGACTAATACACTTTATGTCAGATTAATATTTTTTACAGTGTATGTGATGAATGTGTTTGTGCAGGTGACAGTGGGTGGAGTCTCTGACTTTTGTTGTGTTTTATTTCAGGTTGTGACTTTAAGAGACCAAATTAAACGGAGGCAGCAAGGACTAGACAACGGCAAAGAGGTAATAAATGCATTTAATGCAACACTTTAAAAATAATGTGAAATGAAACGTCAGGACAATTATATTTACAAATACATTAGTTTTTATTTAAACCACAGTGAGTGTCTTAAAGTTTTTCTCAAATACAACTACTCTATAATAGACAGACTTTTCAGACGTTTGTAATACACACTTTGAATATATTACAGGAGTTTAAAAAGGTTTTCAAACACTATTCAAATTGTACATAATATTAAATATTATCATGAAATATTTGCAGAAAAAAGATCAGTCCCAAAGGTTGTCAGGATCCCAGCAGATAGATCAGTCCCAAAGGTTGTCAGGATCCCAGCAGATAGACCAGTCCCAAAGGTTGTCAGGATCCCAGCAGATAGACCAGTCCCAAAGGTTGTCAGGATCCCAGCAGATAGATCAGTCCCAAAGGTTGTCAGGATCCCAGCAGATAGACCAGTCCCAAAGGTTGTCAGGATCCCAGCAGATAGACCAGTCCCAAAGGTTGTCAGGATCCCAGCAGATAGATCAGTCCCAAAGGTTGTCAGGATCCCAGCAGATAGACCAGTCCCAAAGGTTGTCAGGATCCCAGCAGATAGACCAGTCCCAAAGGTTGTCAGGATCCCAGCAGATAGACCAGTCCCAAAGGTTGTCAGGATCCCAGCAGATAGATCAGTCCCAAAGGTTGTCAGGATCCCAGCAGATAGACCAGTCCCAAAGGTTGTCAGGATCCCAGCAGATAGACCAGTCCCAAAGGTTGTCAGGATCCCAGCAGATAGACCAGTCCCAAAGGTTGTCAGGATCCCAGCAGATAGATCAGTCCCAAAGGTTGTCAGGATCCCAGCAGATAGACCAGTCCCAAAGGTTGTCAGGATCCCAGCACATAGACCAGTCCCAAAGGTTGTCAGGATCCCAGCAGATAGACCAGTCCCAGAAGGTTCATTATCCATTCATGTCATATGAATAGATAAACCTTGGTTGTGGTTTTCCTTGCACTTTCAGCGACTTCCTAACGGACCTTCTTCCATCTTGGACGACGGTGAAATTGACCGACAGAGGGAGGGCGAGATAGAGCGACAGAGGTCTGAGCTGGGTCAGCTGAAAGAGAGACTGGCCCTCATGTGCAGACAGGTATTTGATTCAGGGACACGCTGCTGCTCCAACACTTTCTGTGGAGCGATTTTTGGGGCAAAATTAAACGTATTCAGGGACATGCATGCATCTTTGTTTGTAGTTGAACATGAAATAAATACAGTGGTACCTCAACTTACAAAATGAATCGTTCCATAAGTGGTTTCCATACTTTTTTGTAAATAGAGTCACATTTTACAT
Organism: Siphamia tubifer; assembly: GCA_020466265.1. Lineage (NCBI taxonomy): Eukaryota > Metazoa > Chordata > Actinopteri > Kurtiformes > Apogonidae > Siphamia > Siphamia tubifer. The sequence continues at coordinate 40,043,003 of CM035790.1, forward strand.
ATAAAAGCCCTGATTCGTTCCAATACTACACCTCAAACCCTTGAAAAATTATAAAAGTATAGACATTTTATATGAAATATGTGTTAAAGGTAAAATAAAATGTATATTTTAGATGTAATGTATTGGCGTCAGTGGGTAAATGTGTCTTCACTGACTGAACATTAACCATTAAAACATTCAATTGAACCAGACATGTGGGTCATTTCATACCAGATATGTGGGTCATTTTCATACCAGACATGTGGGTCATTTTCATACCGTTGTGTTTGTTTTAATTGTCACTTTCACCTTCAACAATGTTTGTTGACGGATGTTTGGTGAAATATCGATCCAAAGACGATTGACTTTGACCACTTTTGATAATCTTGCTAAAATCCGCAAGGCGTACGTCGTCAAAGTGGGCGATAGCACGACTCGTAAACATTTTCTTGGGATGTTTTTATTCCACGAATTCGGAAAATTTAGGAAATATATCCAGCATGTCTTTTATTGGTGCTGATGATACGATGATTGCCTCCTCCTTTTCTATCATCTCCTGTTTCACTTCTATTCTTTTCATTTTCACCAGAATCACTTTCTTTGGGCTCATGATGAATAATGAATCCGTGCTGTAATAAAGTTTAAATGAACACACTGGGAAAAACTCACCAAACAACAGTAACTATGTCCTTTACACCTGTTAGAACTCTGTGATGAATGAGGGTCAAAGGTCACCAAAAGCATCATGGGTAGCTCCCTCATAGCCAATGGGATGATACGTACAGTACTGTGTGTCTCAGGGGTTTCAGTTTTGTTTCGTCAATTTAATTTTCTTTTGTATTCAGAGACGAAAATTTGACATAAAGGTTTTTCGTTACTTGGATTATTCATTATCTTGATCTTTCATAAGTTGTGCTACCACTGTATTTGCAAACTCTAAAATGAGTCCATTTGTTCTTATAATGTGTTGTGTGTTTAATATTTGACATAATACAAATCGAAAAGTTACGACATCAAAAATGACATTGATGACATGAAAAGCTACGAGTACACTGATGGAAGAAAAAGCTGAAGATGCTAATGAATGGAGAATTATGTGTGCATGTTTAACCTTATATCCCACAATGCAACAGGTCGGCGAGATCGAGGAGCAGCTGACATCCGCCAGGAGGGAGTTGGCCAGATCAGAGGAGGCCAACCAGAAACTACAGAGGGATGTGAAGGAGGTGAGACGGGCTGAGCTGTAGACACATAATAAACTACAGAGGGATGTGAAGGAGGTGAGACAGGCTGAGCTGTAGATGGATAATAAACTACAGAAGGATGTGAAAGAGGTGAGACAGGCTGAGCTGTAGATGGATAATAAACTACAGAGGGATGTGAAAGAGGTGAGACAGGCTGAGCTATAGACAGATAAACTACAGAGGGATGTGAGACAGGCAGAGGTGTAGACAGATAAACTACAGAGGGATGAGAAGGAGGTGAGACAGGCTGAGCTGTAGATGGACAATAAACTACAGAAGGATGTGAAAGAGGTGAGACAGGCTGAGCTATAGACAGATAAACTACAGAGGGATGAGAAGGAGATGAGACAGGCTGAGCTGTAGATGGATAATAAACTACAGAGGGATGTGAACGAGGTGAGACAGGCTGAGCTGTAGACAGATAAACAGAAACTGTGTCACAGTGCTGCAGAAGAGTCTATTTTGCTCATATTCTGTAACAGTTTGCTATGGTTGCTATGGTAACAAAAGCATTTGCCTACTTGGCAGCAGCGGCTGCTACTGTACACACCAGAGCCTGTAGCCTGTCGTCATGGCGACAGTGCCATGAGTCGAGCTGCAGGCATGTTTGCATGGACGCAGCTCTGTTCATCACTGCTATCATTACACTGTAAAAACCTCCATCTGACCAAGTGTGTTTGTCTCATTTCTGATCCACATATGTCATCACACTCAGGCAGCGCAGACTCAGCCAAGGCAGACCCCCCCCCAAAAAATAACCATGAGCTACATGTTTCACTTTCACTTCTGTGAGCAGCTGTCTGCCTCCAACCAACTAAATGTAATACATATATGTGTCACCCCCCCCCCCCACACACACACACACACACACACTGATCACCACTATAGTGTAATAATGTGTTACTTGTGTCAGTATTAACATTTACTGAAAACTTAGCAAAACATAACTTTTTCAGTTATCTTGCAAACAGACACATAAAGAGATAAACAGACAGACGCATAAACAGACAGACGCATAAACAGACAGACAGACATAAACAGATGGAAAGACAGATAAGCAGACAGATAGACATGCAGATAGACAGACAGGTAGACAGACAGTAAGACAGACAGAAAAATGCCAGTGAAAATATAACTGTCGTTCCTTGGCAGAGTCATTAAGAAGATCTTTTCAGTCAGTCCCTTTACTTGCCTTTATTTAAATTCTAATTATCACCTCAGTTGAACTACTCTTTAGTTTTCTCAGGCCTGTTTACATCTTACTGGGACTGAAATGGAATGGAACTGGAGTTTTAGAAGTGGGACTAACCAAGTCAGATAATGTGGTTCTAATGGAGCTTCATCAAACATGTAAACACTGCCAACCTTAGCTCCAAAACTGACTGGCCTGGATACGCCCCCTTCAGGAAGTGACGACAGTCACCATGACAACATGTACATTACTGTAATAAAACAGTTTGAAACAGTTTCTACCAAATATACTGAGCTGCTGCATGGTTGTGGTTCATATCTTCACGATTATGGTCCATATATTCACGGTTGTGGTCCATATCTTCATGGTTGTGGTCCATATCTTCATGGTTGTGGTCCATATCTTCATGGTTGTGGTCCATATCTTCATGGTTGTGGTCCATATCTTCATGGTTGTGGTCTATATCTTCATGGTTGTGGTCCATATCTTCATGGTTGTGGTCCATATCTTCATGGTTGTGGTCCAAATCTTCATGGTTGTGGTCCATATATTCACAGTTGTGGTCCATATATTCACGTTGTGGTCCATATCTTCATGGTTGTGGTCCATATATTCACGGTTGCGGTCCATATCTTCACGGTTGTGGTCCATATCTTCTCTGGGTGTTGTTGTCCTGCTTTTACTGTTTCCTTCAAATATGACTGAGCCTTGTTTACTAATTGTTCTTCTTCTTGTACTGAGTGAGATATAAAGAATTTATTTTTAGACAATAGATGTGGAAAATCTTATATCAACACCATTTTCACTTGTTCCATTAGCATTTTTTTGCTCATTTCAAGGGGGAAAATCTTTCAATGTAACAAGTGAAAATGATCTTAAAATAAGATTTCCCACATCTATTGTCAAAAAATAAGTTCCTGATATCTCACTGAAAACATTCCTCTGTAGGTGATTCTGTGTGATTACTGATTCTGACAAATGCGGGTGTTCAGACGTAGAGGTTTTGCAGGTCACTGTCGACATACATACACCGTCAGAGGCGGTCCAGCCAGTTTAGTCCTGCTCTGATTGGTTCTTCCCACCCTTTGCTTCAACCTTGTTTCTTGTGGTTTCTAGAGGTTGCGCAACTGCAGAACTGGATGCTTCTGAAATCTGTCAACACCAGTTATTATCTACTATCAACAAGCAATTATTGTTAATTAGACAAACACAATGATAATGATCAATACCAGTGAGTTTCCCTTTGCTTTGCTCGTAAACATGACATCTGGTCTCTTTGATGTTTGCTTTGGTTTTTTTGTTGCTGTGTTAGTTTTTCTCTGGCACTGTTCCACTGTCAGATGTTTCATTTCACTTGTCACAGATGTACTACACCAGGGGTCCCCAAACTTTTTCCTGTGAGGGCCACATAACTTTTCCCTTCTCTGATGAGGGGCCGGGGTCAGTTTGTAACAGAAAAAGTGTGCCGATCGCAGGAGTAAACATGTATTGTTTTCCAGAAAGCACAATTAAATAACCCTTTCTGGGTTCTTCACAGAAAAAAGTCCATTGAACATAAACTTCTTGGTCTTAACAGGTCCAAGTTCAGCTGAGTTGTCAGAGCAGAATCTCTGACTTAAATGACTCATATGAGCGTCTGTCAAAGTTCTTGTGTTAAACTAGTCACTAATAGTTAATAATGAAAACAGTTCAAAACTAAGGAACATTTTATTGCAAAAGTCCAACTTTATTATCAAATACAAATACACATATATGAAAAAGAAAATATCAAAATGCTCTCTGGTATTGTTCAGGGGGCCGGACCAAATCTGGAGGCGGGCCGCAGTTTGGGGACCACTGTACTACAGTCTCTCACTTTCCTTCATTGTGACACATCTTCCGAACCGTTCTTTGTCTGACCCTTTGCCTCCGACTAGTCTTCCAGGGCAGACCCTATGGGGGCTAAATGACCCCAGTAACATGGTCAGTAGAGTTAGCATTGGTGCTTAGTAGAGTTAGCATTAACGGTCAGTACAGTTAGCATTGATGCTTAGTAGAGTTAGCATTGACGGTCAGTAGAGTTAGCATTGGTGCTTAGTAGAGTTAGCATTAACGATCAGTAGAGTTAGCATTGGTGCTTAGTAGAGTTAGCATTAATGGTCAGTAGAGTTAGCATTGATGGTCTTGTTAATGCTTTTGTATATCTTATTGCATTTTTGGTCTTTTTTAATTGTATATTTTGTATATTTTATGGGATTTCTTTGCTTATAATTTGTACATTTTATTGTATTTTTTGTGTATTTAATTTTATTTGGGATATGTTTTGTATGCTTTCTGACATATTTTGTGTTTCTTTGTGTATTTTTGTGGGAAATTGAAGCACAAAAAAACCAGAACAGAATATTAGACCCACATAAAGTCTTCGACACCATCTGGAGGAAGGAGTTTTCTGTTCACCTAAGCACTTCAGATTCAATTACCATAATATTAACTTGAAGATAATATGGTATCAGACATCAGAGAATTTTGATATTATTTGACATGGGACTATGTGAGTTTACAGAGAAAATCATTATTAGATGGAGGTGTTAACGGCTCAAATATGTGGAATGGGAATGGACTACATACTGTTTTATTATAGGACAATCTGTTGTATGGAAGAAAACACTTTACCCATGATGTTCAATTATCATCACAGAAGAAAATTAAAAAGAAATGTTTTGTGCCCGTTTGTAGGAAAGTATACAAATAGAAGTACCATATTCAAGTAAAGTGTAAGATCCATTAAAACACTTGAGTAAATGTACTTATTTGATTTACTGCAGTGTTTAAAAGTTGTTTTTTCTTGTCAATCTTTTAGGCACTCTGTCAAAGAGAGGACATGGAGGAGAGGATTACCACATTAGAACGGAGGTTTGTGTTTTTCCCTGCTCTACACTGAGGGGAAATGTTTTTAGACACCCCATGCATTTGTGATATATTACATTAAAAATCCTCCTTAAGTCTGTTAAAGTAGTATTCAGAGAATGTCTAATCTCACCCCAATTTTCTATGACAACCTGTTTTTGAATTAGAGCCAATAATGTGTTTTTGACCTTTTTACTAAATGCTACCTTAACCTTTGACTTTTTGCAATATTGATAATTTTGTTACATGTATATATGCATCAGTGCACGTAATATTATGATGATATATCCAGTATTGATTAGTTTATAGCGTGATATGTCTATGCTTGACACACACAAACAGTGTTACAGAACTTAATTTTGCGACATGTCACCTTTGACCTCCAGAGATCTCAGAAACTACTGGTCGTAGGTGATAACACCAATTATGAGAATTGTAGAGATCTTCATTCCATATCGTTTGGTACCAATCTGAAAGTTCTGTGACCCTCCGTTCTTGAGTTATAACTGATAATGTGATTTTTACCTTTTAGTTAATTGTGACCTTAACCTTTGACCTTTACTCAAATGGATAAGTGCATCTGATGCATACTAGCTATATGTATATGTCCATGTAATTTCATGGTGATATCTCAAGTATTCATTGGGTTATAGCATGATATGTCTCTGTGGGGACGGACGGACGGACACACACACATAAAGTGATTACAAAAATCTCACCTAACAAATGTTGGGCGAGATTAACAAACAAACAGACAGACAGACAGACAGACAGACAGACAAACCCCCAAAAGAAAAGACTCAAAAACAATGTCCCCCCTCACACACACACACCCGCTACATCTTTATCTGACATGTTTTTAGATGTATTATTTCTCAAACATATTTTCTCAAACATTTGCAACCGTTTATCTGATGCAAAAACATATTTTGAGACAAAAAAATATTTTCTGCAAATATTTCATGATAATATTGGAAAGTTTGAAGCGTGTGTGTGTGTGTGTGTGTGTGTGTGCTTGTATTCCTACCTTTTTGGGGACATTGATATGTTTACACAGTAACACTATGGGAACCTCTGACACTACAGGGACCAAAACTCAGGTCCCCACGAGGCTTAAAACATTTATTTATATGCATTTAAAAAAAATTACATTCCTTTTTCCCATTTTTAAAAAAAATATTATTATTTTATTATTTATTTTAAATGATGTATTAATTTATTCATTTGTATTATTAATTTAATTGTATTGTATTTTAAAAATGTGTTTACACTCACTACCCAATGGCTACTTGATTACAAACTTGGTCCTTATGAGACATGGAAACAAGTATGTGTGTGTGTGTGTGTGTCTGTGTATGTGTGTGTGTGTGTGTGTCTGTGTTTGTGTGTGTGTGTGTGTTTTCCTGTGGTGTATAAATATTGAGTGTTCTGTCAGCAGTTGTATTTTGGCTGACTCCTCCGTCTGTTGTGGTTGGTCCTGGTCTGCAGGTACCTGAGCGCCCAGAGGGAGGCCACGTCTCTCCACGACATCAAAGACAAACTGGAGAACGAGTTGGCCAGTAAAGAGTCTCTGTATAGACAGGTGCAAACATCCACATCTTTCTGCTGCTGAGTGACACTTTGGCTTCACTTCACTTTGGCACAAACACACTCTGTCTTTAAATTCACTTTCCCTTCCTCCTGACGGCTTTAATCATGTTCACTGCCCCTGGCAATGTTCACCTGTGCTCCGTCCCACTGTCCCACCCTAACCCCTGACCCCTGAACCTTACCCATGACCCTGACCCCTGACCCTAACCCCTGACCCCTGAACCTTACCCCTGACCCTGACTTCTGACCCTAACCCTAATGCCCTAACCCTCAACCTAAATCCCTATCCCTTACCTCTAATCCCTAACCTCTGACCTCTGACCTCTAACCTGCAGAGTGAGGAGAAGAACCGTCAGCTCCAGGAGCGTCTGGACGATGCCAAACAGAAGTTGCAGCAGACTCTGCAGAGAGCTGAGACTCTTCCCGAAATAGAGGCTCAGCTCGCTCAGAGGGTGGCAGCGCTCAACAAGGTGTGTGTGCACGAGTGTGATTGATTGATTGATTGATTGATTGATTGATTGATTGATTGATTGATTGATTGATTAAGAGTCATGAATCTCTTTTTTTGTAACTTTATTTATACGTTTTCACAATTATACAAACAACAACAACCCAGATCCCAGTCACCCTAGGGTGCACATAACACATACTGTCTCCTCTCATCATGTGAACCTGCTTTATCCTCACTAGGGTCACAGGGGTCACAGGGGTCACAGGGGTCACAGGGGTCACTGGGGTCACTGGGGTCCTAGTCCAGCTACAATGGCTGAAGACGGGGTACACCCTGTATGAGTACATACAGTATTCAGTTTTTTATTATTATTAATAATAATCATCATCATCATAGTAACAACAATAACAATAAGAATCAAGAATCTTTATTGTCATTATTGAAAAATAATGACATTTCATTCAGCAGCTCTGGGCTTAGGACACACAATAAGAGACACTTTAACATATATAAGGACATATATTGTTATATATGTCTCAGTATATGGAAAGCAGCCATTCCTTATGTATTTTAACTATATTATAATATATTGACACAATATATTTTTCTGAATATTATATCCATATATTTTTATGTTCAATTTCATATATTCATAGTCAGTATATGGAGAATATGTTTTTGTTTTCATATGGTTAAAAGGGATTTTAAAACACACACTTCCACAGGTGCATGCATATGTGTAGTTGTGAATATGTTGATGGCATGAGTGTGTATTTTTGGGGCATGTGTGGGCATGTGGGTCGGTGCAGCCAAGACAATGTGTGTGGGTTTATGCACAAGTGGCATGAATGATAAGATGCCAAGTGACAGATTTATACCAAATATTTTTGTCAGACAGTTCCAGTAATTCCTCAGAAAACCTTTGCAGATGAAAGCCAGTTATTTGATCCTGAGGCGTTCAACACGTCAAGAGCTGTACACTCTTTAAATTCTTTATGACTGACTGGTTTAATTACTAATACATCAACCTGTAGCATTCTTGTAAACACCCCTTCATACATGCCAAATAACCTGCATTAGCCAAACTTCAGAACTTCTCACATGTTTGAGCAAGATGGCTCCTGTGGAAGTAGAAGATTAATGCCCTGGAAGAAGTGGAACATACTGAGTGTTCCGTTGCACTATGATCTGTACAGACACCGAACTAATTGGTCTTCTGCGTCAACACGTCCTTTCCTCTGTGTTTATTCATATTATTGTGGCGCTGGCATAGGTGCTCTAATCACAGAATGCTCAAAGGGATAGTTCATGTCATCACCGTCTTTAGTCTGGTGCACCCACAGTGACCCCCGACAGTGTCCCGTGCACCGAGTTCCAGTCCGGTTTTGGTCAAAGCAAAAGTAGTCCTGGTAGGTTTCCTGGGGTCAACAAAATAAAACGTGTTTCTTCTCAAAACAGTATGTGTTCGAATGAGTGATTTATTTACATAAAACCATCAAGGAACAAAAACTCATACCTTGTAATTTCTTGGAGCTACTTTTTCTCAACAGCTGTGCCCCTGCACATAGCAGCCACAAACACTGCCAAACAACTGATGAAAGTAGTTTGCTAAGGTGCACAGCTGTTAGCAGTGACAACGACCAATGAGAGAAAGTAGCTCCAAACAATTACGAGGTGTGAGTTTTTGTTCTGTGACAGTTTTGTTATGTAAATAAATCACTCATTCAAACACATACTGTTTTGAAAAGAGACAGGTTTTATTTTGTTGACCCCAGAAAACCTGCCGGTACTACTTTTGCTTTAACCAAAACCGGACCAGAACTCAACTCACAGGACACTGTTGGGGGTAAGTCACTGTGGGTGCACCAGAGTAAAGATGGTGTCCCATACAGATTCATATGAAAATCAGTCAACTATCCCTTTAAATGGATTATCCAGAGTAAAATATCAGTTTAGCTCATTTTTTAGATGATTGAGAGTACAGACATATAGTTGACATCAAATCACACCATTTGGATGAACATTGAGTAATTTTGATTTTGCCATTTTGAGCCAAACTGAGTTAACATGGAAGTGATTAGAGCATGTCTTTTCACTGACTCTATTTTAGACTAACTCTTCTAAAGTTCTAAACATCACACTTACGTGGTGGTAAGTAGATGTGAAACTAAACACTAAACACTGCAGAATAACCTGAATTAATGTCTAAATAATATTTGTCCCATCACACACATAACCTGTAGTGGAACATTCACATTTGAAGGTTGAAAACTTAACGATCTACAACCTTCATCTCTCTCTCTCTCTCTCTCTCTCTCTCTCTCTCTCTCTCTCTCTCTCTCTCTCTCTCTCTCTCTCTTTCTCTCTCTCTCTCTCTCTCTCTCTCTCTCTCTCTCTCTCTCTCTCTCTCTCTCTCACACCTTTACTTTTTTCCTTTTTCTTGCAATGTTCAGCCAGTGAAGACAAATTTCCCCATGGGGACCCATAAGTTAAATCTAAATCTACTTGGTGTATGTCAGGTGTCTCCAACCTGTTCCACAAAGGGCCGGTGTGGCTGCAGGTTTTTGTTCCAACCAAACAGCAACACATCAGATGTCAATCAATTAATCAACTGATCTCAGTCTTCAGAGAGTTAATTGGTCAAACTGTGAACTCTTGGTTGGTTGGAACAAAAACCTGCAGCCACACCGGCCCTTTGTGGAACAGGTTGGAGACCCCTGGTGTATGTGTTCCATGTCTATATTTTGCCTATGGCCCAAAAATGACTAGATCCGCCCCTGTCATTGGCGTCGGCGCTCTAACCTTCGCGTCCTTCCTCTCCCATCATTCAGGCAGAGGAACGTCATGGCAACTTTGAGGAGCGGCTGAGACAGATGGAGGCACAACTGGAGGAGAAGAACCAGGAGTTACAGAGGGTGAGTCATGCTGGTTTCTCTCTCTCTTTCTCTTCATCTGTTTTCATCCTCCTCCTCCTCCTCTTTCTTTCCGCAGCACAAAAGGCCCGGTGGTTTTTTTTTCTAAAGCCTCTGTTTGACCGTGTACATTCAGATAGAAATCTTTGTCTCTCAGTCAAACAGAACGCTCATTATTAACTCTCCTCCCACCTTCTCTTTTCTCTCTCTCTCTCTCTCTCTCTCTCTCTCTCTCTCTCTCTCTCTCTCCTTAGGCGAGGCAGAGGGAGAGGATGAACGATGAACACAATAAGCGTCTCTCTGACACAGTGGACAAGCTTCTGTCTGAGTCCAACGAAAGGCTGCAGCTTCACCTGAAGGAGAGAATGGCCGCTCTGGAAGAAAAGGTGACGGCCAAAAACTACAGCATCACCGCACCTTTACTAACAGGGCCGGTCCAAGCTTCATTGGGGGGGGGGGGGGGGGGCTGAAGGGAGAAACAGATTTTATAATGACCCCCCCCTCGCACACACACACACACACACACACACACACACTGATCACTAGCAAACTTTTATCACTTGCCACTGTCAACATTTCAGCCAAATCCATCCATAATTTTTTGAGTTATTGTGCAAAAACAGACAGACAGACAAAAAAAACGTAACTCAGCCATTCCTTGACAGAGTAAAAAGCAACAAACAAACAGAAGAAAAACAAAACAGTATTTGGGGAAGATCAGTCAGAGTCCTGTGCTGTGTTCCAGTATCTGTACTTACCGCCCCACTGTCTTTGGGTACGGAGGACGTCCCATTTCTAATCGCAAAGTTAATTGTACTGTAAATACCTGGATGATGCCCTCAAACGCCACCATTTTTAAGTGTGTAGTTATGTACACTTTGTACAGAAGGACCACCATATTGTCTATGTATTACTTATGTAGTGGAAGTGACGTGAGAAACTACCCGCGAACTGCACAAATTAAAAACATGGCGGGCGGATTCATTACAGAGCAGTAACTTATGTTACAAGAAATGGTCATATTCTAACTGATGACTTTATAACCAGTAATGCATTAGAGTTTCTGAGTAGTTTGTCCGACACTGTTCATTAGTCACTTGTTAATGTAAAAAGTCAACTTTACAGACAAACATTCGTCTTCTTTACAATAACGTGACACATAAATGGTTTCACACCAGTGTATTTTCAGCCAAAAGAGGAACTGGAGATTTATATTCATGAAGAACACCATAAAAAATAGCATCTATTTTGGTCAGAAAAAAATATTTATTTTTTTGCGGTTTCTGACGCAATTTCCAGTAAGAGTGGCAGGCAGAATCAGATCCAGTATTGGAATTGGCACAGGTGAAGCTCAAAGGAAGATACTGTTTGTTTGCCCTGAGGTTGTCAAACTCTAATGAAGAGATTCCTAAAGTCTTTATATCAGTGCTGTCAAACTCATTTGAGTTCAGAGGCCACATTAAGCCAAATTTGATCTGCAGTGAAACAATAACAATATAATAATACAGAAATAATTTCAACTCCAAACTTGTACCAATGCTTAAGAGCAAAACACATACAAAAAAAAAATCTTTACACTCCTTTAAAACAATGTGAATAACACAAACAAACAGACTTTTTTGAAGAAAACTGAGTTCAATTTGAACAATTTACACAACATTATGTCTGAGTTTATCATTTGCACATGTAAATTACACCTTACAGATCACAGTGGAGCTACAAATACACAAAAAGACAGAATATTGGTAAATCCTTTAGCATTAATAACATTCCTGTCATTTTAACCTTCGAAAGTTTCCAGGTCCTGGTCCAGAATCTTTCATTCATAGTGTTCAACATTTCATTCACAGAAAAAACTTCTCTATGTATGAATGAGCCTAAAAAAGAATCAACTGTTTGTTCTGCAGAATGCCCTGTCTGAAGAACTGTCCAACATGAAGAAGCTCCAGGATGATCTACTGGCCAATAAGGTGAACACACATTTGTAGTTGAAGTCAGTCGACATATTCTCTGTTCTTCAACAGCTCTGTGTTTTTAGATTAGATTCAACTTCATTGTCATTAACCGTGTACAAATACAGAGCAACAAAGTACAGTTAGCATCAAACCAGAAGTGCAGACAGTATGTGAATGCACTATACACACACACACACACACACACACACACACACACACACACACACACACACACACACACATATATATATATATATATATATGTATAAACACATATACAATAGTGCAAAAATAGTGCAGTATAGTACAAATGATAGCCCTTATGAAACTAAATATAGTTCTCCATATACTGACTATCAATATATTACTGCCTGAAATTTTACATTAAAAATATATGTATATTATATGCAGAAAAATAAATAGTGTAAATTTATTTATTACAATAAAGTAAAAAAAAATACATAAGGAATTGTCGCTTTCCATATATTAAGTCATATTTGACAATATATGATAATAATAATAATAATAAATTTAATTTGTAGTGCATTTTACATCTGAAGCAGATCTCAAAGTGCTACAGGTTCAGCAAATCAGAAGCAACAACAACAGCAATATATGTATTCATATATGTTAAATATATTTAGTAATACACACTTAACGATATATGGATGAACATATACACACCTGGTGGTCTCCTGTAGCGCCTCCCAGAGGGCAGGAGGACATACAGTCCATGTGCTGGATGACAGGAGTCCTTAGTGATGTCTGCTGCTCTCCTCAGACTTCACTGCCTATAGATGTTGTTCATGTCTGGAACTGAAGCTCCTGTAATGTGCTGGCCACTTTTCACTACCCTTTGTAATTCCTCTTTCTGTGCTTTTTCTACGTCTAGGATCAGCTGATCGCTGAGCTGGAAAGGATCCAGCTGGAGTTAGATCAGCTGAGAGCCAGACCCGGGGGTTCTTATTCCAGGTCGGTTCCGTTTCAGTCCATGCATGCGCTGTGTGTCTGTGATCGTGTCAGTTACTGTCCATAAATTGCTCAGTGTTGGAGGCGTTGAACGATCACAGGCTGAAACAACCTTTATCATTTCATTCCTTCGTCATTTCAAACCAGGCTGGTGTTTCCTCCACCAAGGAGGTTATGTTTTTGCCGGCATTGGTTGGTTTGTGTATAAGATAAGTTAAAAACTTATGGATGGATTTTGATGATATTTTCAGGGTACGCTGAACGGAGAACTGGAAATGATTAGTTTGGTGGTTTTAAACCAATGACACAAAATTATGACCAAACAATGTTGATGCGGTCAACCATCAACGGTCATCGGTTAACATCTGACACAGAACCAGCGCTAACACGACTCCTGTGGTTAACACCAAAGAGCATATGAAATGTATTATTATATGACACATTAACAGATTTGAAAACGGCTTTTTAAAATTTAACCCAGAGAGAACATGTGTAAATATTACTGCAATATGATAGAAAGAGTCTCTTTACAAACAATATAACAAAATAAAAGCCCAGACACTCACAAGGACAGAACTAACAGGAAGACAAACAGGAAACCACAAAACGAGACAATAAAAGTCTGGATTGTTACAACATCCCTAATCAGACGCTACGCAACAGAACCAACCAAATAATAAATAAATAAATAAATAAATAAATAAATAAATAAATAAATAAATAAATAAATAAATAAATAAATAAATAAATAAATAAATAAATAAATAAATAAATAAATAAATAAATAGTGATTTTCTTTTTTCTTAATCATGGTCAAAATTGCGATTTCGATTAAAATTCCATAAAATGTGCAGCCCTACTTCTAACCTACAGCAGTGATCCTTTACTCTGACTGGACTCACTGTAGTTTGGCTTTTTGTGGGCGTGTTGTGTTGTGTTTGTTTTTCTGTGTGGTTTCTTCTGTAATTACTGTTCTAACCTGACTGGTCCTGTGGCAGTGACACTGGTTCCCTCTTATCTGCTCCTCCATCTCCTCAGTCGCTCTCTACCAGGAAGTGCCCTGGAGCTGCGGTATTCCCATGGGGGCGGGTCCCTCCCGGTAGGTTCCACCACACACCTGGATCCCTTTGGCAACGCCTCCACCAGGGGCGTGGTCAGGCAAAGTCACCGGGCCCGCTGGAGCTCCGCCCGAGAGGACTCAACCAAGGTGACCACAAACATGCCTGAGTCACATGACCATTACACTTATCACCATGGATACAGTGACCTGTCAGTCATCCACAACTCAACAAATAAGAATGTTGTTTGTAAACTAGCATTGTGCTCGTTGACATGAGAGTTTTTACTTCTGTTTAAGCCATGCTTTTTTCAGAAAAATATTTTCCTAAAAAATAGTACATTTAGTCCTATAGTGTGGAAAGTTAGCTCGAGATTGAGGAACTTTAGCCCCGTAGTGAGTAAATGTAGTTCTATAGTGACTACGTTTAACTGTGACGTTTGGAGGCAGATGTGAGTTTACTGAACGGTCTGTGTTGTTGTTTGTGTGCAGTACCCAGACTGGGAGAGCGGGGGTCTGTTGGGGACGGGCTTCGAGCCGGGGGTGGACATGGGAGGCTGCTCTGACGACGAGGAGGACAGGGAGACTCTGTTTGGCTCCGAGCTGCTGTCCCCCAGCGGACAGACGGACGTGCAGACCCTGGCCATCATGCTGCAGGAACAGCTGGAGGCCATCAATAAGGAGATCAAGTAAGAGGACGAGTGTGGGACATGGGGGTCAAAAAGGGCTCCAGTCTGGGCCAGGGGGTTTCAAATACTGAATGTGAGGCCTCCCCTGGGGGGCACCAGAGGACTTCAGAGGAGGCGCGACATGTGAAAAAATAAACCTGAATAAAAATGTATAAACATGATATTAACTAACTACAGTACATATTAACTAACTACAGTACATATTAACTAACTACAGTACATATTAACTAACCACAGTACATGTGGTTAACTAACTACAGTACATGTGGTTAACTAACTACAGTACATGTGGTTAACTAACTACAGTACATATTAACTAACTACAGTACATGTGGTTAACTAACTACAGTACATGTGGTTAACTAACTACAGTACATATTAACTAACTACAGTACATGTGGTTAACTAACTACAGTACATGTGGTTAACTAACTACAGTACATATTAACTAACTACAGTACATGTGGTTAACTAACTACAGTACATGTGGTTAACTAACTACAGTCACCATTGATAAGAGATAGGACAAATCAGGTCAAATGCGTGCAGGGGGCGGGGTTTGTTGTGCCTGAGGGGGCGGGGTTTGTTGTGCCAGGTACCACTTGTTTTTGTTTTCAGTCTTGGTCTTACTGGTGTTTTGTCTCCAGACTGATCCAGGAGGAGAAGGAGAACACAGAGTTACGGGCGGAGGAGATCGAAAGCCGGGTGAGCAGCGTGGCGTTGGACAGTCCTCCCATTCCTCCGTCCTCCCTGGGGAGGGACAGCACAGGCCGAGGCTTCATCCCCTCATCCATCACCTCCTCCACGCTGGCCTCCCCCTCCCCTCCCAGCTCTGGACACTCCACACCTCGCCTGCCTCACTCCCCCGCCAGAGAAACAGACAGACAGGTACTGGTCAAAGAAACAGATAGACAGACAGGTACTGGTCAAAGAAACAGATAGACAGACAGGTACTGTACAGAGAAACAGACAGACAGGTACTGGTCAAAGGAACAGACAGACAGGTACTGTACAGAGAAACAGACAGACAGGTACTGGTCACAGGAACAGACAGACAGGTACTGGTCAAAGGAACAGACAGACAGGTACTGTACAGAGAAACAGACAGACAGGTACTGGTCAAAGGAACAGACAGACAGGTACTGTACAGAGAAACAGACAGACAGGTACTGGTCAAAGGAACAGACGGACAGGTACTGTACAGAGAAACAGACAGACAGGTACTGGTCAAAGGAACAGACAGACAGGTACTGGTCAAAGGAACAGACAGACAAGTACTGGTCAAATAAACAGATAGACAGACAGGTACTGTACAGAGAAACAGACAGACAGGTACTGGTCAGTTTGGGAACATCCTGTTCCTATCAGTGCTTTTATCTGCAGGTCCAGCCCTGATGATGTAAACGCCTCCTCCACACACACACACACACACACACACACACACACACACACATACACACACACACACATACACACATATACACACACACACACACACACACATACACACACACACACACACACACACACACTAACACACACACATACACACATACACACACTGTTTCTCAAGTCAGATTGAAACATTTTCCAGAAATGGTGTCAATGTTAAAGGGATTATCCAGAGTAAAAATAAGTTTAGTTTAGTTTTTTAGATGGTTGTTAGTACATACAGTTAACATTCAAATCACACCATTTTTATGAACATTGAGCCTAAACTGTGTTTAACATGGAAGTGATTAAGACATGACTTTATCACTGACACCAAACTTTATTTTCAGACTAACTCTTCTAAAGTTCTAAACATCACACTTCAGTGGTAGTAAATAGAGGGTCCCTAAAGACAAACCCAAGTGTCCTCAGGTCTTCATGTCCTCAGATAGTGTGTCCACAGTTACTGATCTACACACATGGACCTCTGAGTTCAGAAGACAAAACAATAACCTGTTTATAAGCTCAACTTTACATCAACTTCATTTCAATTTCTAATAAAATACTGGACTATGTTTTTTTTTTTTAAAAAAGAATGGAACAAAGTCGTGAATTTCCAGAATGTCTCGACAATCGACTATTTCAGGATTCCTCCTAAGACGTGTTATGTAAAGCTAAAAATAACGTTTCATGTCAGCGAAAAAGACACTTCCATGTTAACACAGTTTGGCTCAAAATTTCTCAATGTTTATCCAAAAAGTGATTTTAATGTCAACTATATATATTTACTAACAATCATTAAAAAAATGAGCTAAACTGATTTTTACTGTCAGACAAATTGATGAATTTCAAAATATGGTGCAATTTCTTAATTTATTGAAAACATTTTTATCTTGTTTATTTCATTAGTGGGGACAGAGTGGGATTGTTTTGTTTGTTGCATATTGTAAATAATTGAACTTGTTTGTGTCGTTACAGAATAGTAAGGATGACGATCGGTCCCTGGCGCTCCTGGACTCCACGCCTCCTCCCACTCCTCGTGCGCTGCGACTGGACAGGATGACGCTGACACATCCGGGGGCCCTGCTGGACGACCCCCGGGAGTTCCGCAGGTAAAGCAGCAGCCGCACATGAAACCAGCAGGGCCGTTTCCAGCTTTGTCGGGGGCCTAAGCAACATGTTGTTTTGGGGGGGTCATGTTTTGTCAAACTGCCATAAAGATGTTTTTTAAACCCTTTAAATATTCAAATAAGATGGAACAAACTATTAGACTCTATGAACAAAACAGACTACAGTTAAAATTCTGAACAATCTGAAACTGATAAAAAAACGATAAGAAAAGGAACAACAATCATTTTCTATAAGTCAATAATAAAACCCTTTTGAGTGTTTGAATTTTCCTCCAAGCATTTTAATCTGCTGAGGACTAGAGTTTGTTTTATGACCATTTGCATAGTTGCCTTATATCTAGTTACGGCCCTGCATGAAATAGTCAGTATGTGAAGCTGAGCTGTCCCTGCTGTCCCTGCTGTCCTCCAGTCTGTCAGCAGATGGCAGCAGCTCCAACAGCAGCCAGGACTCACTGCACAAGGCCAGTAAGAAGAAGAGCATCAAGTCTTCCATCGGCCGCCTGTTTGGAAAGAAGGAGAAGGGAAGGATGGGTCAGCCTGGACGGGATGGATCTGCATCCCTGGGTGAGAAGAGACAGAAGAATGACACTGTTCAAAATATACAGCTGACCTGAAGTCTATTTGTCTCATTTCTGTCCAAATAGCTCCTCAGACTGAACATCTGTATTTTTATTATTAGTATTAATAATAATAATTAATAATTAAACCCACATCAGTTCAAATCAGTGATGCAAGAGTCAAAGGTTTTATATATACATATATATATATATATATATATATATATATATATATATATATATATATATATATATATATATATATATATATATACCTATTTTTCCTGGATTTACAAATGAATATATATTTCAAAGTCAACATCTAAGGACCACAATGGATATAAGCCTTCAAGCTTTTTCGGGGATATCCTGACTCTGTTCTTTTTTCTTTTTTTTAGTTAAGTATGTGTTGGGGATTTATTTTTTACTAGATCATGTATTTGCTTTCATTTAAGAATTGAGATTGTCAAATAAAATCAATCAATCAAACATCAGAAACTTAATTTATGTATTTTTTTTAAATCAGCTAATCTGATGTTTTCCCACATTGTAATAAAGTCTAATACTAGTTATTACTTTAATTATTACATCATGGAGATAATGTGCAAAAATGTATTAAAAATAGATCATTTTGTCCATCAAGAACAGCAAAGTTATATTAATAATATTAATGTCAGTTTAATAGATGATGTATTAACACACAAACCCATGGGTTTAAAACAGAACAGCTGTGGAATAACTGTCCACTGTAATGACCTGTACATGCATCAAAGGGTTCAACTTTATGGTTTAAACTATGGGATGGAAATGTTCAGATGACAGTCAGAGCAGGAAATATAATATATAAGAACTGATTCATAGACAATCGATCTGGAAAATCTTATTTCAACAAGTCTTGCCAACATCAGTTATCATTTTCACTCGCTCCATTGACAGATTTTTTTTCTGATAAAACTAAGTGTGAATGAAAGGAGTGAAAATGCTGTTGTAAAAAACTTTGACCGTGTCTGTGTGTCTCAGCTTCCACCCCCTCTGAAGACCTGGCCTCTGGAGACCCCATGGGTATGAACAAGACCGGGACTCTGGGTCCTGCAGATAAGGACCGCCGCAGCAAAAAGAAGTGAGTCCACCAAGGATGTCAGACGTTGGTTCTGTTTGGAGTTTGTTTGTGGTTACCATGGTAACGTTGACTTTACTGCACGTCTGTGTGTCAGCCATCGACTCCAAGTGTGATTTCACAAATCTAATCAGGAACAGGTAGACATGAACCAGTCATGATGAGGACAGAATGTTCAGAACTAATAAAACTAATTGAATTATTTTAGTTTTTTTAATCAACCTTTGAACATTAACGTCGGGTGATTTTTTTTTTTCACAAATGAATTTCATCAGTGAAACATAATTCTGTGATTTTGAGGACATCACAGGCTGCTGTATTTGTTATTATTGCTTTAAATATTAGTTTTTTTACCTGTTGTTCCATAGATTTCAGTGTGATTTTACCTCCATGTTTCCAGATTATTCCCACTATGACCACATTATGATGAATGTGTGATGTGACATGTTCCTGTTTGATCCTAATGAAAAGCGTTCACTCTTCCTCCTCTTCCCAGACATGAGCTCCTGGAAGAAGCCTGTCGCCAAGGACTTCCCTTTGCATCATGGGATGGACCCACTGTTGTGTCCTGGTTAGAGGTACGGTCACGTTACTGTGAAAGGTTTAAACCAGGGCGCCCAAACTCTACACCAAATGTTTCTCTTTGTTTTAATGTAAAAAAATAAAATTAAATTAAAATTAAAATAAACAATACCATTAAATTATGAAAATACTTCCTTTTTTAATCAAATGTCCAAACAAAAAAGGTGTCCATAACCTGAAAAAAATTACATTTCTGGAGAAAAATCAATGCAATTTTAAGAATATTCTGCCTTTATGAATTAGTTTATCTGAGGACCATTTAAAATGGGAGGAGGAGGTGTTTTAAGAGACAGTGTCTGGTTTATAAAACTGATTTATCTTATTCTGATCTATCTATGTTGTTTATTTTGTTCAAATTGGTCAATTTTATCAATTATTTTGTTGATTTTATCTATTTTTATCCAATTTTCTTGATTTTGTTGATTACTCTGTCAAATTTGTGTTGATTATTTTGTCCAATTTTTATTGATTACTTGGTCCATTTTTCTTTGGTTAATGTCATCTATCTATCTCTCTCTCTCTCTCACACACTCTCTCTCTCTCTCTCACACTCTCTCTCACACACACACACTCTCTCTCTCACACACACACACTCTCTCTCTCTCTCTCTCTCTCTCTTCCTGCAGTTGTGGGTGGGGATGCCTGCGTGGTATGTGGCAGCGTGTCGGGCTAACGTAAAGAGCGGTGCCATCATGGCCAACCTGTCAGACACAGAGATCCAGAGGGAGATCGGCATCAGTAACCCGTTGCATCGCCTCAAACTGCGGCTGGCCATCCAGGAGATGGTGTCCCTGACCAGCCCCTCTGCCCCCGCCAGCACCCGCTCTGTGAGACCCCCCCCTCCACACACACACACACACACACACACACACACACACACACACACACAATTTAAAATATACAGCAAAAGACAAATACAATTTAATGTGCTGTGCTGGAAGAGGCAGAAAGCCTGATAAGTTTATAAGGAGCGTCCACCAAGTAGTATGAAAACCAAGGCATACAAAAGTACATGAAATAAAATACATAGGCCTACATAATTAAATACAAAACAGAAAACTAAACAAAAGATCATTAAAAATGAATTCACATATGGGATTAAATTAGATCAACAGAAGTAATTTAAAGAAAAAAATAAATAAAATATCTACAGTTATGGAATAAACTAGTTAATACATCTCAAGAAAATACTCTCTCAGGAGTCTCTTAAAACATTTTAGTGAAGTGCAGTTTCTAGCTATGTGTGAGACCTGATTCCATAATTTGGCACCTCTGAATCTAATACAAAATTGTCACTTGTCATTGTCAATCACTTAATAATAATAATAATAATAATAATAATAATATATTTTATTTGTTAGGCGCCTTTCAGGACACTCAAGGTCGCCTCACAGACAAAATCAATAAAACAATACAGTTAAAATAAAACAATAAAAACTTCTATGTTAACACAGTTTGGCTCAAAATGGCAAAATCGAAATTTCTTAATGTTCATCAAAATGGTGTGATTTTGATATCAATAATATGTATGTACTCCCAATCATCTAAAAAATGAGCTCAACTTTTTTTTTTTACTGTGGGTAATCCCTTTAACTTTAATTATTTTCAACTGGAATTAGATGTTTACATGGTTCATCTGAAATAGGAATTAAGATTTATTCTGAATTAAACATGACAGGAATAAAAACTCCCATCTAACCAGGGCTAATGTAGAGAAGTTTATAGTATTTGTTTTTACTGAGGATAAAGGAACACTGCTTTTCTATTACCGATGTGAAGCAGATGTGAGTGATTTAAAGATTATTGGAAACATTAATGACATCCATTGGGGATTTTTGAGGAAACAAGGAACAGGACACACAAATAAATGTAATTAAGGACATGTGATATGATCCCAGGATAAAATGCAGATGCTATTGAATTAATATTAGAATGGAAACAGTGACAAAATGTGAAAAATAAGACTTTAATTTAACAGACACAGGGAATGGGAACAAAATACAGCTGGTAAATGTGAAAATAAATGTATAGAATGTAGACGTGATCCAAAGGGAACTGATAATAAATGTATAGATGCTGATAAAACTCTGCGCCAACACATGGAACTTCCCAAATCTGCCATTTCCACTTTGTCACAAAGATAAAGCAGATGTTGTCGTTAAACTATCGCACACACGCTGTTCATTTTTACGTCTGCTTTTCTTTTCTCTCAAACAAGAAAAATAAAGACACAAATGACACAGAACCATCTTTTTACAAGTGGTTTTGAGTCTGTGTCTGACTGTCCCTGTTCTTTTCATTTATTTTACATTCATCATATACGTCAGATTCTTTTGAAAGGAAAAGTCACATCTTTCAGATTTGTCAGTTTACAGCATTCACTCACTGCTTCTTATTTAAAATGGAATAAAACAAAATGTGTGATAGTGACCCTCCCCTAAAACAACCCAAAACAAGCTCTACTTTAAATGTTTTTTTAATTGTTATTATTAAGTTAAATGTATTTATTTCTTACTTTGAAACTCACTCGGTTAATTTCCAGGTGATGCAGTCTGTGATGTTTGTTTTTATTATTTTTATTATTATTATTATTATTAATTTAAATTTTTTTCTGATATATATATATATATATATATATATATATATATATATATATATATATATATATATATATATATATATATATATATATATATATATATATAGATCAGAAAAAAATTTAAATAAATGATAATAATAAAAACAAACATCACAAAATAATTTCTTTTTTCACCATTAATAAATTTTTTTATTCTTATTTATGTATTTATTTGTTTCCTGTTTGTTTCCTCATGCCTTGTCTTTCCTCTCGTCGGCTCCATCACAGTCGACCAGTAACGTTTGGATGACCCACGCAGAGATGGAGTCCCTGAACGCAGCCACCAAACCTCCGGTCAGTACCTGCGCTCGTCTCTTCTGTCTCTGTCTGGCTTTTACGTCTGTTCAGATTATTTGTTTTAGTTTTCAGTTGTGGGGCGTGTGTTCTAGTGTGAATCATGTTGACGCGTGTCTCTCCTCCCCCTCTTTTGTTTTTATCTCTCTCTCTCTCTCTGTGCTGGTGTTTCCAGGCCTTAGTGTTTCAGCAGCTTCTTCTTCTCCCTCTGGTTTCAGTGTGAACTGCTTCCAACTAATGACCCGTTCACTAACACACTCTTCCTCCCTTTGTCCTTTTCCTGCTGCTGCTTCTTCTCTCCTTCCTCTGCTTCTCCTCCATCCATCCATCCATCCATCCATCCATCCATCCATCCATCCTTGCTCTTGACCTCACTGCCCTTTCCTTCACCACCTCCACATCACTCTCTGCTGCTCTCCCTCTCTCTCTTTCTCTCTCTCTCTCTCTCTCTCTCTCTCTCTCTCTCTCTCTCTTTGTTCTCTCTCTCTCTTTCTCTTTGTTCTCTGGACATCTCAGGAGCTGAAAGAGTTCAGCTGGGATCAGGTAAGAATCATCTGCACCTTCTGAAACAGTTACATTCAGGCCACATCCACACATTAACGCAATGTATTATTTTTTCACTAGACCGTATGACGAAGGTAAAGATGAATGTAACGTACAAAAACAGTGTGTTCAAAGCTCATGGAATCAAAAGCATTTATCATTAATTTATTAGTGTATAAATGAATGATATAATTCAACAGGTTCTTAAATATAACTGACTGGACATTGTCAAACATAACTGACTTGTTAAAAATAAACCTGCTGTCAGTCATTGAAGCCTTATTTCATTGTCATTCTATTATATTAATGTCACTTTACATCACCATGGCCTTCCTCTCTGTTTAGTTTTGGTGGTGTACAGGAAACTGAGTAAAAATAAACAGTATTGAATGAGTCAGTACTCTAATCAGGTTCAGATGAATATAATAAAAAAAAACTATATTCCATCCTCATGGTGCTTAGATTTGCTAAAACACTCCACATGAAAGAAAACAATAAATAAAAACACACCACCAAGAAATATGTCCAATAAAATGAACCACATTCAGCTTTTTGACTGTGCTGCATCTGAGTGTCATAGTTCAGGACATAGCAACACAATCAGCAGCTGCGCAGAATGACCTTAGTCCCGGCCAGGGCCGGACTGGATCAGGATTTCAGGCTGGGAATATCCTGCAGCATCCAGGCCAATTCCAGCACCATGGAGGCGAAAAAGAAAAGAACAACAACTTTTTATTTGAGGGGGGGCAGATTATTTACCTTCACATGTTTCAGTTGTTTCAGTTTATGCTTCACATCCACTCATTTAGAAATAAGCCAACAGAAAGTGCTTAAACCAGTTACACCAGTTAGACCAGCTAACCCCGTTAAACCAGTCAAACCAGTTAGACCAGCTAACCCAGTTAAACCAGTTAGACCAATTAAGCCAGTTAGACCAGTCAAACCAGTCAAACCAGTTAGACCAGTCAAATCTGTTTGACCAGTGAAACCAGTTAGACCAGTTCAACCAGTTTGACCAGCTAGACCAGTTAGACCAGTCAAAACAGTTAGACCAGTCAAATCTGTTTGACCAGTCAAACCAGTAAGACCAGTTAGACCAGTTAGACCAGTTAGACCAGTTCAACCAGTTAGACATACACACACACATGGCTCTTGTGACAGTCCAATAGTAAAGGTACCTCCATAATAAAAGGCTTGATGGGGTTTTGAACCCCCAACCCAAGCCTCCAAGGCAGCTTGGCCTGGAAGGCACTCCCTGCCCCCCAACGGCTCTCGCCAGGGCCAGACTGGCAGACCATTGAGCAGGCAGACCACCAGGAAAAGTCCCAGTTGTCTCGTGTGCCAGTCCAGGCCCCAGACCGTTCCAATCTAACATCTACCAGCGCAAAATGCACCCCATAAATAAACAACAAGAAGGCGTGTGTAGGCGTCTCTGCTGCTTGTTTTGTTGGTTTAACATCAGTAGATTTTTCTTCAATAGCACCAGTAAGCTCAGCAGCGACTGCAGTTCTGTTACTACCACTGCTCGGGTGTTGTCTCTGTCAGCTGCTATTTGTTCTGGTCATGTGGTTGTGACGTAGATTAGAGGAAGAAAAACAATCTCTATTTATCAGTCAGTTTAACACATGTTAACATGCACTACACACTGACATGTTTCCTCTTCTTCTAAGCCATCATTAGAGGTTATGAACAGTGAGCTACTCTATCAGGCCTGGAGAATGATCATAGGCTTTTCACTCTTCACTCCGTTTGACCCGTCATGACAGTAACATATTGACTTCGTTGTTTGAGTGTGACACTCTGGAACCCGTTTTCAAAAGATTTCAGTTTGGGACACCCCAGATGCCGTTAATGTGTAGACACAAGGCCCAAATGATAACAAATAACTATGGATACACTCGAAAATGGTAATGTCTGGACGGGGCCTCAGAGTAGAGTAGAATGACTTTGTGTGTATAATGAACGCTACTATATAGAGAAACTAATACTACAAACTTGAAAGTAAGACACGAAATGGTAATCTAAATGTTAAAATGTTGTCAGCTAACATATGTAGGAGCATTTGTACATATGTGTCTGACATTAACAGTCCGTATAATAGAACCATGTTTATTTATAGTCTACAGTAGATATGAAGCACAGTATGAATCATCTTGATCATCTCCTGGTCTCCTTCAGATCTTGGCCTATGGAGACATGAACCATGAGTGGGTGGGGAACGACTGGCTGCCCAGCCTGGGTCTGCCCCAGTACCGTAGCTACTTCATGGAGTCCCTGGTGGACGCACGTATGTTGGACCACCTGACCAAGAAGGAGCTGCGAGGACAGCTGAAGATGGTAGACAGCTTCCACAGGTATGGCTAACAGCTAACACAAGTACAGCTAACGACTAACAGCTTCCACAGGTATGGCTAACAGCTAACACAAGTACAGCTAACGACTAACAGCTTCCACAGGTATGGCTAACAGCTAACACAAGTACAGCTAACGACTAACAGCTTCCACAGGTATGGCTAACAGCTAACACAAGTACAGCTAATGGCTAACAGCTTCCACAGGTATGGCTAACAGCTAACACAAGTACAGCTAACGGCTAACAGCTTCCACAGGTATAGCTAACAGCTAACACAAGTACAGCTAATGGCTAACAGCTTCCACAGGTATGGCTAACAGCTAACACAAGTACAGCTAATGGCTAACAGCTTCCACAGGTATGGCTAACAGCTAACACAAGTACAGCTAACGGCTAACAGCTTCCACAGGTATGGCTAACAGCTAACGCTAACCCTAGCCCACACTGGCAAAAATAACTACACAATTCACAGCAAATGGGTGTAAAACTACAACATAAAAACCAAAGTGGGTTATTTGAAAATACTTTTGTACGAATGATTAACACTGATGATGCACAAATGTGTCCTGGTGATGTGCGATTTAATCTAAAAAAACAGTAGTTGCATGTTCTCCCCGTGTCTGCATGGGTTTTCTCCAGGTACTCTGGCTCCTCCCACCATCCAAACACATGCACTGATAGGTTAACTGGTTAAATAGTTAACTGGTTAGTCTAAATCACCCATAGGTGTAAATGTGAGAGTGACTGTATGTCTATATATGTTCAGGCCTGAGATGAACTGACAGCTCATACAGGGTGACCTCTGACCCCGCCTTCACCCACTGTAGCTGGATTAGGCCCCCAGTGACCCCTGTGACCCTAGTGAGGATAAAGCGGGTGCAGATAACGAAAACAGTAGAGGAACCTCTGAAAGTGTATTTATGTTAGTGTGGACAGTTAATATGTTAAACTAATACTAGTGTGTGTGTGTGTGTGTGTGTGTGTGTGTGTGTGTGTGTGTGTGTGTGTGTAAAATAGCATATTCCATGTTACTCTCTTTACAGGATTCTTCTTGTAACCACAGCTGCCTTTTTTTTTTTTGTTTTTTGTAAAGACAAGAAGATTTTTTTTGGTGCAGTCTTGTGTCTTTTGGAACCAAATCTCTTGTCATGTGACTGCGTCCTCATTTCCTTGCGTTGACTGGGTGTTTGTGTGTGTGGTGTTCAGAGGCGTTCAGGGACATGTGTGGAGCTCAGGTGTGTGTTCTCAGGCCTTTTTCAGTCCTGTTTTAAAGACCTGAAGGGTCAGCGGTGGAGGCTTCTGTAAGGACAGGTGAGGGTTCAAACATGACCTCAGGTAACCTCTGCATCACTCACCCGGGTCTCTCTCCTCTGTCTTTCTCTCTCTCTGTTTCTTTCTCCCTCTCTCTCTCTCTCTCTCTCATCTGTCTTTCTCTCTCTCTCCCTCTCTCTCTATCTCTCTTTCTGTCTCTCTCTCTCTCTCCATCTCTCTTTCTTTCTCTCTCTCTCTCTCTTTCTCCCTCTCTCTCTCCCTCTCAGGGTCAGTTTGCATTATGGCATCATGTGCCTCAAGCGTCTGAACTATGATCGCAAAGAGCTGGAAAGAAGGAGAGAGGAGAGCGTCCACCAGAACAAAGGTGAGTTTATTTTAGTATTATTAGGTCAAAGGTCACAATAAAAGTCATCGTCAACATTTGGATATAACTTTTGCACTTTGTCATCTGACAGATTTCCAATGTGCACCAAAATGCTGGTCTTTCAATTCTGCATCTTGTGTTTATTGACCTATTGTTGACCCAAGAGGTCAGAGGTCACTGTATCAATACCTATAAAAGTAAAGTGGACTATAATTGAAAAACCAGCTGAGATCGACTTATTGACAGATAGGAAACCTAGTATGGGCTTTAAAATGGCCCATTGAGTCCATTTGCTCATGCAAAATGAAACAGAATTAATATACATTAAAAAGAATATTTAATTGACATCCCTAATATACTGTATACAGGGGTGGGGGAAAAAAATCACACCGTTAACATTTTATACATTTTCCAATATTACCATGAAATATTTGCAGAATATTTCTTTTTGTCTATAGTTTATAAGAAATAAAATTACTAAATTGACAGTTTTCACATGTTGATGACATCATCACATGTTGATGACATCATCAGCAGAAACTGAATGTTTCTACTAAAACATCCAGTTTGGATCTGGACAGAACTGAGCATGTGCAGAAAGAGCATGTGTGTTTGATGAACAGATCAATACTGGGCAGACTAAGTGATTTAAGAAGGATTTTAACAAATGCATGGGGTGTCTTAAAAACGTTTTTCCACCACTATATATAAATTTTAGCTCTATAACTATATCTATAAAATCCTTCCCTTTTGAGGCACCCCACTAGACTATCAAAGTTTGGCTTCAGGAATTAAAATAAAATGCAGTTGACTGTGGCTCAGCCAAATAAAAACCCTCTTAAATGTGATTCTTTTAAACAAACACAGATTTTTTCGGCCTTTCCATGTCTCCCTCGTGCCCGGGGGAGGGTTTGGACCACCCTCGCCCCCACCCCCCTTTCATACATAGAACACATTATAAACCACAACTTTCTTGTGTAATTAGGCCAGTTAATGATTCCATAAATGTCTACATGTTCATCCATTAGTTCTGGCTGAGCTGTGGTTCCACATGTTCTACATTTACAGTCAGTTCATCTGTTTTTCCCACTGAGGAAACCTGTGAGTTTAGTGAAGGCTGAGCTGTGCAGACCAGACTATACATCACTATAGGAGGAATTTCACTGATTACACGTGATATTTAACAGCTTATATGACCGCAAAAAGTTTAAGTCAGTGGCCGTCCAGACGCACACCACACTGTCCACATCATGTTTGAAAAAAAAAAGAATGTTTTGTCTCACTGTGTGTTGTCTGTGATGCTGCTCATATCACTCAGGTTAGCTAGCGGATGCCTCTTCAGATGGCAGTGCCATTTTTTTTTTAATCTAAGGTGAAGTATTTGCACACATGCGATGTGTGTATGTCACTCTTTTGTTTAGTCAGACCCACCGCCCCCTGTTTTACCTGCAGCAGCCATGTCTCCTCTGGTTTAGGTCTGACTGGTCTGTATTTATGCACCGAGGGAGAGAAAGAATAATATGGCTTGTGCTGCAGGAGTCGAATAGTCGACGTTTCTGTTAATGCCCTAATACACACACACACACACATACATATATATATATATATATATATATATATATATATATATATATATATATATATATATATAGTAACTAGTATTGTATTTTGCTTCCAGCAGTTTTAGTTCAGGCTTTTTTTTCTAAATCAGTTGCTTTTTGACACCTGTTTGTCTCCATACATCAGTTCCATCAACGAAACTGAGTAAAAAGTTAAATATAATACAATAGATATAATTTATTGATCCCATAGTAGAGAAATATGTTTGTAACAGCAGCAGCATTCACATAAGAAGAATAAAAACAAAGTCAGATGCAAAACAAAGATGTAAGGTACAGTGTCCTGGTAAAGTGTAAATGCAGATAAACTGTAGAGAGCAAAGTAAACTCAAAAATTTAATGACAGTATTATTTACAGAAAGTACAGTGTGTAAACAGAAAAAATTGTGTGATTATTATTAATTATATAACGTGATGACTCACCGTTCCCGCCCTGCTGGTCCTCACCTTCTTCTTTTTCCCAGATGTGATGGTGTGGTCGAATGAGCGTGTCATGTGTTGGGTGCAAACCATCGGCCTGAAGGAGTACGCCGACAACCTGCGTGAGAGCGGCGTCCATGGGTCTCTGCTGGCTTTAGACGACACCTTCGACTACACTGACCTGGCCCTGCTGCTGCAGATCCCCAACCAGAACACACAGGTACAGGTCATGCTGCTGCAGATCTCCAGAGTTTAATTTTATTTTGTTTAACATATTCCATGTGTTGGGACAGTTTTTAGATTAAATAACAAAATTATTACATTTTGGACATTTATTTCAAATTGCAGGATTATTACAAAATGCAGCTGAAGACTGTGTAAATGTTGACACGCCTTTAATAATGCCAGATCATTTATTATTGCTTCAATAAGTAAAGATTTATTACTTTATTGATTTTAAAATAGTGAGCTATCTGTCAGCTGATCTCAGATTTAGCAAGTTCTTTAATTAAATAGGAAATATCAGAACCAAAATGCATTTATTAACAACTTACTACCTTTTAAAACTTCAATGGATGGAGAATTTAAGGGGAAAAACTGTCAACAACTATCAACATTTATATTAATGGAGTTTATCTAAGCATTTTTTAAAAAGTTTTTTTCGGCTATAAATACAAAAAAAATTCCTGATAAAATGTTAACTGCTTTTTCCCCCCAGATAAAAGTGTATTTGTTTAAACAGTCTATTAGTTTAACTTCCAATGGAATTAAAGCTAGATACAGTTGTTAATGCATTAATTTTGGCAGCCCTAAAAACTATACATTAAAGTCAGCTGAGTAAATTAAATGCTGTACTGTATATAAAGTCAAATACCAGACTGCAGAGGTAGGATTTTGGTTTACATTGGAGGAGTTGAACACGTCCAGCTGTTCTCAGGCGGACCGTTCCAGACACTCAGAGGATCAGATCTAAAGGCTGTTTTAGTCATGAACTTTGGAACAGACTATGAAATACATGTTCTGTCTTCTCTTCTTCTTATCTTTGTAAATACTCATGCCACAAAGTTCTGAATCAGCTTTAACTGATTATCACATTTTTTGGTGGGACCAGAAATCAGAGCTTTAATTCCATGTAACTTCTAAACCGTATAACAGCATGCATGACTAATGAGCATGTTTTTAAAGGCTGATTTTGACTGAAGCTATTCCAAATCACCTTATTATTCAACTAGTTTCCTTCCAGAACCAATATATTATGTAACTGTTTTCCCACTTTGCATTAGATATAAAAGGCTAATTGAAACAGTTAGTATTCTCTTACTATTACTGGAGGGGGTGCTTTTTCCCATAAATCAAGATATTTTTTGTTTATCCCAAGCAAACAAAATCTTCCAATGGAACAAGTGAAAATTATCTTGGTAAGATTTTATTCTTTTTATGAGGTTTAAGAACTTATTTTTGGATAATTGATCTTGAACGTCTTAGTAGTAGTAATAGTTTAACTAATCGCTCTTAACATATCTAGTTAGCAATAGTTTCCTCGGCAAGACCCACCTTACCCTGCCTCTGATTGGCTCATCAGTCCTCATGCTTTAAATTAACCAATCGAATCAGTGAAGGCAGAGAAAACTAGCCAATCAGAGGTAGAGAAAGGCGGGGCTTGGCTTTACCATCCTGGGGTAGGATGGGGGCAAATGCGACTGAATGCTATGCACCATGGGGATTTAAAAGTGAGTAGACTCAACTTCAATCTTACCAAGATAATTCTATGTTCTACAGAGCTATATCGCGTTGGTTTTGATGACCGGAAGTCTAAGTCGGTGCGGTGTGTTGTCACTTTCACTCCATTCACCTGGAGGCCATTTTTACACTTGAAGGGTACGGAAGTTAAACGGAAGTTAAACGGAACTACACAGTTCTATACGTTGTCAATCACTAGCTTCAGTGAACGTTTGGACCGCTGATCTCTCCGTTATGCCGGAGTTAACGAACAATATTGTTGAAAAATGGGCGTGTAAGGACTGTAATATTCCTCGGGCTGTCTTCCTGAAAGGCGACAGTAACTGGGGTGAAGTTTACATAAAGTTTAAGTAGGCTAATGGCACCGCTAGCATATTATCAGTACTGACAGCTTAACCACAACATGGAAAGAATAATTTTGAAATAGCATATAGAATGTAGTGTTATGCAATTACACATTCATATTTTCTTATTTCATCATGACATTAAGTTGATTAGATGGCTGTTAACGCTATTTATCATTGATGCTAAGCTTAATGCGTTAGCTAATGCATTTCAGTGGACCTTTATCTTACCGTGAAATATGGACCAGGATCCCTCTTTATGTTTTTGATCCATTCACGCCGAAGTGCCTTACCTTTGGGGAAATTATGTAAGGTCTGTCCATGGTACGATTGTTTCTTCTGAGGATGTACATTTCAGGAAGCAGCAGTGAGACGCTATTGCAGTCGGGGAAGTGTACCCCTGAATGTCTTTTGAACATTCCAGGTGAATAAGGCCCATAGTGCTGCTAAATAAAGTCAACAGTGACAGCTGTACAAAGGACAGGTTCTACTGACATAATTGTATCTGTAACTATAGAGGTGTGTGTATCCCGCTAGCTTGTGAGGCTAATGGTAGCTAATCGCTTATGCTAATAGCTAAAGGTAGTTAATCAGTAGCTGTCAGATGAATTAAAGTAATACTTTAAACTCTGGACAGAGACTTCTTTGAATAATGTTTATGGCAGATGATTAATGTGATTCTTTAAGGACTAGAAATGAGTCAAATAAACTTGGTCAGATTTAGATTTTTTTTTTTTTTTTTGCAGTGTGTTGAGTCCAAACTAATCTCTGAACTGTGCATCTCTTCTGTCCTGCAGGCCAGGCAGCTCCTGGAGCAGGAGTACAACTCCCTCATCTCCATGGGAACCGAGAGACGGCCTGACGAGGTCAGCATGTTAATCTGGCTGAGAAAACAAAAATACAGATTTAAGAGTGTGTTGATCCTTTACCTTCTGGCTCTGCTGCGTCTGTGTGTCTGTCAGGATGGAACTAAGACGTTCACCCGCTCACCCTCCTGGAGGAAGATGTTTAGGGAGAAGGACCTACGGGGCGTGACCTCTGACTCCGCAGAGACCCTGCCTGCTAACTTCCGTGCCTCAGCCATTTCCACGCCCTCCGTTACCCTGAGAAAGGTTCAGAGTGATGGTGAGTACGACCCTTGACCTCTGACACTTTGGCTCTCATGTTCAAAGGGGTGTTCCAGTTTAGCGAAGAAGCCAGATACGTTACCAAGGATCAGTCACAGAGTTGGAAAATAACCACATTCCACACTGTAAAAAAAGATTCTGTGGGCTGGTGAAGACAAACTATGGAAACCAGTTACACTTTAATCAGCTTTAATGGTTTCTAGTGAAACTATTATAACTAATTAAATTCTACCTATTTGTAAACATCTACAACAATCTAATAATATCTATGCCATAATCGAATGTTTGAATTTCTTACATCAAGCAAAAACAAATCTGCCAGTGGAACCAATGAAAATGATCTTGGTCCAATTTAGTTCAATCAGATTAGTTCAATCAGATTAGTTCCACATCCATTGTCTATAAATCAGTTCTTCTATCTGACTGCATAAACCTGCCCATTATTTTTCTGCTGCTGAAACTGTGACATTACCCCAAGATGGGATGAATAAAGTATTCTATTCTATTCTATTCTATTACCATTTTCACTTGGTCCATTGGCAGATTAAATTTTTTTTTTACGTTTTTTAGCTTAATTCAAGATTTTCAATAATAATATAAAAAAAAAATATTAAAAATTCAGGACCTACGATGTGATTATTGTGCACATGTACAGGGTTCCTGCGGGGCCTGAAAAGGTCTAAAATTCAGAAACTTAAATTTTAGAGCTTAAACTGTCTTAAAAACACCCATATTTTCATCCCAGGTCTAAAATTTAATTTACTCAAGTCTTACTTTTTTTTTTCTTACGTCAGCTCTATCCATTCCAAGAGAAGTGTTTGTAGAAGAAAAAAAAAACATGTCTCATTAATTGCTTTTGTACTAATTGTTTTAAAATGTAAAGGGACTTTGCAGACACCCTGTATCTTAAAGGTAACCCTCGCAGCGCTGGTCTAGGTCTACTGCAGCTGCAGGATCAGGTGCAGGATCATTCTGCAGATGTGACTGGAAATGAGCCGTGCCTTTACATCGTGATTTCTTGGAAATGAGCCTCGAACAGAAACATTTGTTTTCATCTGACATACAGTAAATGTTATATAACCCACTGCAAATGCAAAAGCTCAGTCACGTAGCAGTTGGTTGTTTTCATGCTACTCTGCCATTAGCTTGGCACTGGAATTTTCTGTTTCCTTTCACGTAAAGACACGGTCAATAACAAGGAACAGACGCTTCAAAGTGCAGAGGAAGACTATTATCCCAAATTCCACCTGTTAATAATTGTGCTTCTGGAAGGTCACTGTTGTTTTGCAGAATCCCATAATAACCTGTTGTGTGTGTGTATGTGTGCTTTTCCTTGTGTGTGACACAGCCAGCTCTGGTGCCCGGGGTGAATCTGCCTCAGTGAGGACGTACTCCTGTTGAGGGGCTGAGGTGAGAACTGCCCCTTGACCCTTTCACTACCAACAGACTGAAAAAACAAGTGTGTGTGTGTGTGTGTGTGTATGCAACATTAAGGGCTTTATTTAAATCACTTTTGGGTTGATGTTGAATGGGTTTAGGGTGGTGGAGGTTTCGGCAGAGTTAAATGACCTAACATGCATAAACGCTGTTTCTGTCCCAGGGCGCTGACTGGATTTGGGACTCGAGGACCCTCTCGCTCGTCCATGGAGGAAAAACAAAAGCAATGAATCTACCCATTGAAGTTGATCATCAGTGTATGGATCTGAAGTTGATGATCAGTGTGTGTGTGTGTGAGCGTTCTGCAATAACAGAAGCAAAAGGAAGACGTGG
Source organism: Siphamia tubifer (assembly GCA_020466265.1). Taxonomy (NCBI): domain Eukaryota; kingdom Metazoa; phylum Chordata; class Actinopteri; order Kurtiformes; family Apogonidae; genus Siphamia; species Siphamia tubifer. Next base: position 40,077,228 of record CM035790.1, read on the forward strand.
GGACATGAATGTATGGATGCATTTACCACTAAACTGGGAGAGTTGAATGACATCAGCTGTTTTTTCTCTCTCTCTTCCTGTCTTCTGTCTTTCTATCTCAGAGTGTAACTGTTGTGCGGTTACACACAAAGAGTCAAGAAAAGGACAGCACCGGTGTCCCCCCCCCCCCTCCCCCTACACACACACACAGCAGAGTTGGGAATATCAGGGCTCATTTTCCTTCCTTCAGATGAAACCACTTGCTGCCATTTATTCTCTTGTCGTATAAACAACCCAGTATCATGTCGCCTTACAAGTTGTGCTCAACAACAGTTGTTTTTATTGTCAAAAGGGGGTGGGGGTACAAGGGGGGCAGGATGTAAAACCATCAGGGGCAGGATGTAACAAAGGCTGGATGCACTTAAAAAAAATCTAAATCTGACCAAGTGTGTGTTTCCACTAGTTATCTATTCTACCTGATTCTACACACTTTTGTTTCCACTATAACAAAAGTACCCAGTCCCATGGTACCTTGTCCTACATTTTTGGTACCTACTCTTCTGAGGTTCCAGTGATATCTCAGTGAAAGTACCGCTGGAACCGTACCATACACTTCTGTCTTTGATGGATGACGAAAAATTCTGCGTGAGCTTGACGGCGCCTTGCAATGACGTCCAGGTACAATAGTATCTGCATGGAAACACTCTCAAGGAGTAGTTCCTGGTATCTGAGTAGAGTCAAGTAGAACCGATACCATAGTATCAGTATAGTATCAGTTCTGCCAGATTCTACTCACTTTGGTGTGTTTCCACTATTAAAAAAAGTAAGTGGTCCCATGGTACCTGGTACTAGATTTTTGGTACCTACTCTGCTGAGGTTCCAGTGATACTATAAGGTGACGTGTCGTCAGCATAGACACTGATTAGTGGAGTTGTCTCTGTGTCATTGCGTTATCAACCTGCGACCGCCATTTTTTAAAACACTAGATTGTCAGTTACAGTAAACAGAGCGGTCAGTTAAGCTAGGTTCATACGGTGAAGATGAAGGAAGAAGATGCAAACGTGGCGTCTCCTCTTCACTTTTTCATCCACGTTTAGATAAGAGTTTTCAGGAGGAAATCTTTGTTTACATGAAGACGCAACGATAGGCGAAATTTCACTGGATATGCATGTCAGGCCGCTAGGTGGTACTGTAATAGAACGCCGGCATGTCTGCGAGGATGCAGAATCTGTTGTTTTATCAGCTCGGTGCGTTGAGTGTGGCGTAAAGCTGCCAGCAACGTGAACATGTTGTGCATTTCTTACCATTTTGACGGAGACATGACCCAGTATTTCGTCAATTCAGGCATCCCAAGCGCTTCTGAGCATGCACATGACCACCAAGCGTTTTCGCAGAAAAAAGCCTGTCAGTTCAGACATCCCCACTCAGATGTGCAATTGACTTTGACGCTGGATGTAAGTAATACTTTGAAAGTATATTTATTTTACTGATTTGACTTTGATCAGTGAGCATATAAGCAATCACATGCATATGATAGATTGGATATTGACGGAAGTAAGTTTTGTATCATATGAACATTATGCACATGAGTTGCCTGGGTGTTATTGTTCATGTTAGTTCAACAGATGAAAACAATAGTCTACCTTTTGAGTAACTAAATTTAAATACAATATTAGAAAAATAATGTATTAAAAAGAAGTCTACCTATAATGGGAGCATTTGATGATATCAATAGTAACGTTTCCAAATGCAAAGTAACATATTTTGACGGAATAATGTGAATTTGTAGAGATAATTGTCCATTTTGGCTGCTGGTAGCTCATTTCGACAGGGATGCGCATTTTGACAGAACACTGGCTCGTCTTCAAAACTCCTCACTCAGATTTTTACATTTGTAGACACCGACAACGCAGTTGCTGAGCAAACAAAAGACACTTCCGATAACATATTTAGTCGTTTTCACTCACAATTGTCCTCGTGTAAACGGCACCTCAGATTAGTTCCAGATCTATTGTCTATAAATCAGTTCTTCTGTCTGACTGAACAGTTCCTCTGTAGGTGATTCTGTCTCATTTTAATCTGATCACAGACTTAAACTACAGAAATGACACTAATGCACTTCAGGTCATATTTATATTTTTACAGTGTGGATGGTTGTAACTCAATGACACCGGTGTTCTCCTTTCTGCTGACGAGTTGCTGGTTTGGTTGGTGTCCAATGACAACCATTGTGGCTCTATTGTTGGCCTCTACGGTCCTCTCAGAGAGGGGGGGGGGTCTAAGTGTCCCCAATTGGTTGGAGTGATGTAGTAAAACATGTCTGAATTCAGGCAACTATTTAGCCCAACCACATCAGAAGGACTTTGCTTTTTGTCCACTGGCACCCTGAAAGATGATAGGCTTTGTAATCTCTTTTGAAGGATTCCCATTATAGAGATCAAAGACACAAAGGTGGATGGGATAGGGTGGGACCCCCCCAATCCCCATCCAGAGGGTGGGACCACCCCATCCAGCTATTGTGTTCCATGATTTCATGATGTCTTTGAGAGGAAATCCATAAAGTTAACACCGAGCACCATTTTCTAACGAGGCGTGTTTCACAAAAGGCGATAAGTTACAACAAATGGCTTTTGTTAAGATTAACAAAGACACTCCTGACACTCTGTAGCTAACACTGGGGACTAGCTAACACTGTGGAGTTTGCTCTGACAGCTGCTGTTTTTTAACTCATGTTTGGGTGTGGAATCCAAAAGCTATCTCAGTTTTTTTTCTCTCATGTCAAGTTTTTGAACTATCGGATCTAAGTTTTCGTCAAACATAGTAAAAAAAAAAATGCTGAACTTAAACAGGTATGTGCTTGTCCTAATCACCGAGTTTTGCAAAATATGCTTGTTTGACAAATGCACTGCTGTTTTCCCTCTGATTTGAAATGGTCAAACTACCACAAATGCAACAAAAGGAGTCAGGGTTGTTTAGGCTTTTACCAACAGAAGGATCAGGAGCAGACATGACCTGGAACAAAGCAAATATAGACCTACAGAAATGAGACTAAACTGGAATAGTTACGAGCTCTGAAAACTAAGAAAACTGCATAAAACCAAATAGAAATTACAAGGATCACAAGGTTCGAAGAAAAGCAGCACAAATCCTCTTTATTCCTAGGGTTAGCAAATATTTATAGTACTGATCTATTAGCCTTTATCATGTGGCGGCCATCTTGAAAGGAAAACGATGCTTGAGGGGGTAAACACGGAAAGTTAGCATGATTTAACCTTTAGCTACAGCTGTGGATAGACAATTGGAGCAAAACATCATCCAAGGATCGATTCACCAAATGAAAGGGAAGGACATGAGGAAAAAGCTAATAGCAGTTTGCGCTAACTGACTCTAACAGTAGATTGTGCGAGTGCAACATTTATATTCTGGTATGAATTAAGTGACTTTCTGTAAACCAACAAAATGTGTTTATACTGAGTGTTTTCCTGATTTAGTGTCAGGTACTAGTAAACTTTCTCCATGGTAAACATTAGCTTGTTAAATGTTATCTCTTTAGCTCGTTGTGTCTGTTGCACTTGCAGGTGAAACACAGATGCTAATACTAGCTAGATAATGTGGTTCCAAACATATTTTTTAATCATTCAAATCTCGGCAGGACTTCTTTCTTTTATTGGACTTCTATTCTGGTGCACAGCAGCATGCTAACTAATGCTAACTACGATGACACGACTAAAGAAGTTTGTACTGACACAAACTAACGCTAACCACCCCAGCCTTGTTTTGATTCAAAGATGGCGTCACATGTGAAATAAGTTAATTGGGAGCTGCACACATCTCTCACCACACTGTTTCCATAGTAACTGCACACAGCAGGTTCATGGTAACTGTAGATGAGTCCAGTCATAATCATGTATAAAGTCTGACTAAAGCTAATCAGGTGAAGAGCGTTTATGTGGAGAGTAAAACTGTGGATAAAAAAACTGGATGTGATAGAAAAAAAATGATATTTTGGAATACAGTTTATTACACAATGAAGGAAAGTTATTTTATTATGGAGGTTAATTACAAAATGCAGCTGTGTAAAGGACGTCTGGTTAGAAAATAGCGTCTCAGGTTGACAGATGTTCAGACTTGGTGGAAACGTCGCTCCACTCCGCTGTGGTACAGTTAATGATCATCAGCGTAAGGTCTAATGTAATCCTGATGATGGGAGAGGAGGCAGAGAGATAAAACAGCCACTGAAGGAAAAGAAAAAAGGGTGAAAAAGACAAAAGAATGGACAGAAGCGGGTCATTTTACTGCACACAAGCCATAACAGAAAGCAGGAACTACATCTTCTGTGGGGGGGGGGGTCAGAGCGAGGGAGGGAGAGCCCGAGGAAGGAACGCCCAGGAAACCAAACCTTTAGCCTCTGTGTTTACGATGCATGTCAAACCACAATGACCTAAAACATTTTTTTGGTGAAGATGATATGAGGTGTGGATAAAAAAAACAAAAAACAAACTATATATCTGTATGATAAACCTATGGGGTGGGGTTGGGGGGGAGCCTGGGGATCAATTTGTAAAATGTGTGTATTTTTTTCAGTTGTATTTTTCATTTTTTACGATAACTATTTATTTTCTTTAGGTATGTATTGGATAAATGTATGTACATGTTCTGTTCCTTCTTGACTTGATTTGAACTAGTTTTAAAAGTAAATATGAAACATTGAAAATGGTCATAAATGGTCATTCAAATACGCTACTGTATGTGTACATTTTGAGAACAAATTGTGCAACGATTTAACAGATTTCCATGATTCAAGTGATAGTAATACAAATTGAAAATATCATCTGGAAAATAAACAATAATGATGATGATGATAATGGTGATGTAAAAGAAAAAAATTAAATAAAGCGATCCAGAAGGGTCTGCTGATCATCAAATGTTTTTTTTTCCATCATTGGAATCCACTTTGACTCCAATTTTGTTTAAGTTCAACCCCAGGCGACTTTAACTTCTGTTCCCATTTGATCAGTGTTGCCAAAAAGAATGACAATAAGTCACTATCAGTTCGCTGAAAAGTCGCAAGACATCACTAGATTGCGTTGTGACGTCATCTCTGACGTAACCACGCCCATATAGGATGTAATGTAATCACGTGGTCAGGCATAATTGTCTTTTTTTTTTAAGTGCTTCACCATATTTCACCATTAGATAGCGCTGTTTCACCACTTTTCAGTTGGTTTGGTTTGATTTGACAACACTGTCAAGTGGAAATTAATTTGTGCGGCATTTTTTGAAAATGTAAAAACAGGAAATTACTAGGTTGTGTTGCGTTATAACATCACACACGACACACTGATCTCCAGAAAAACTGTTTGAATGTCTATTGAGCTCCAGACATCACATGACTTTTATGTCTCAGGACGCCATGTTGGTAGTCAACATGACGACTGCGGTGCCACTGTTAGCATTGTGGCAGTAGACATCTTCGCACCACCGGAGTGCACTTCTTACTTCAATTTCACATGAAATTCAGATTTTTATGCAGAAATTGGACAGATTAAATATAAAGGACCCGTATAATGCCCCTGGGGTGCTTTTCAAAAGTATCTTGTCCTCCGCTGAAGAAGACATCTCTGGTTTCCTGTATGCTAACATCTACAGCTACCTCATCAGCTCTAATCAGTTTAGTCTGGGAACTCTAAGAGCCTGGAGGTTTACAAATGGACTCAGTCTGGCTTCGTTTCAAACATTCAGTTATGGAATATTAAATCCAAAAACTGCAGCATCATCACTTGAAGGGTAAGTGTTAAATTATCCCACTTTAATAGGAAGTGCCTCATTAGCATGTTTGTGTATTAGCTGTGTTAGCTACAGCCGTACAGTCGCCGACACCGCTCTGTAACCTCGGAAACAAGGGCTCCTTGAATTAGTTTCCTATCCGAAAAGAAAAAAAAACTCACCCTTTTGTTGAAGCTTCCCATGTGGGTGGTGAGAACAATTGTTATAAAACAATATAACGACCATTTTAACCAACAATGGAATAATAACTTCGGTGCCTTTTGTATCAGCTGATCGTTTGTCAGCTGTTTCTCTGACTCCCACAGTTATTTGTGCTGTAACTACATATTTATTTGCAAGTTTATATTTTTGTGACGTCTGCTAATTTACAAACGACGTTACTGCCAAGATGTGGATACGTCAACTTTTCTGTCACATGACCAGCCTGTGACATCAGCTGCAGGAGCTCAATTGTGAAATACAGAAGCTAAGGCTGAAGCTAATGCTTTCTACACATTTACCTGTACTTATATTTTTACCAAAGTACATTTCTACACAATTACCTGTACTTATATTTTTACCAAAGTACATTTCTACACATTTACCTGTACTTATATTTTTACCAAAGTACATTTCTACACAATTACCTGTACTTATATTTTTACCAAAGTACATTTCTACACATTTATCTGTACTTCTACATCAGTGTTGGTGGACACTTTAGAGACCAATACTCTGTTTCCAACCAGTTAATTACTGTAAATAATAAATATCCTTTGCTGTTAAAGTTGAAACACATGTTGATCAGAAAAGAATCTGCTGAGTACAAAGATCCTTTATTACCACATGTAGCAGACAAACAACAAACCAGCAGAAGGTCAAATCAGTTCTTTTAGCTTCCACATATTTGACAAAAGCCCAAAGTTTGACATTCATGAAGCACATTTAACACGTTCCACAGATGGACATCCATGGGCTTCAGCAGCCGGAGTCGCCTCCTGTTCAAACGTGCCCATGGAGCGTCACATCATCTCACCCTTCACACACTGTCATACACTGCAAATTTTGGATTTTGTAATAAACTCCCTGTGAGTCAAACACTATTCAACTTTAGTGTACATATGTGACCAACACATATACTCCAGGGCTGAGTAAAAGTTAAAAAAAAATTAAAATCATTTGTTTTTTTGTTGATCTTGAACAGTTGTTTCTGACTTAAAATGTTCCTCCTCAGTTTTTCAAGTTCTAATCTGATATAGAGTAAATGGAACACAAAAAAATGTTCGTTTAAATATTAACTCACACCCAGTGTTAAGAGGAACAATCAAAATGTATTTAATTCAATCCCTTATATATTATTATGGAGAACTACTACTGCACAGTTTTTATTTTTTTACAATTGAACCTCCTTTAGCCCTTATGAAACAAACATATATGGCAATATATTGGGGAAAAAATGCATTATATTCAAATATTTATTCCCATATATGGAAAAGTAGAGTGTATATTATCCAATATACTGCAATGTATGATTTTGATCATATATTGACAAATATAAAACATATATTGCACTGAAGACAAAAGCTGCCTGATATTTTTACAGATAGTTTTATTGAAATTAAATTTCTTTCTACATATATAATGAAGTTTATTACTAAATATATAATTGTGTTTGTGCTTGTATTCCTATCTTTATGGGGACATTGATATGTTTACACAGTCACTATGGGAACCAAAATTCAGGTCCTCACGAGGGTTAAATATAAATAAATAAAGGTCCCCACTAGTAAAATAGAAATGATGTGGCCCACACATCATTTCTATTTTACACATTATTTTTTTTCTGGAAGTCCTCATAAAGCATGAGAGACAACAGGTGCAAAGCAAAAAATGTATTTTTCAAAGGTTTGAAAATGTTTATTTTTTTTTTCATTTTAATGTTTTTTAATGTTTATTTATTTTAGTTATTTTTTCATTTTGTATTTATTATTTTAAAATACTATTATTATTTCTATTTTAAATTATTTTTTATTAATTCATTTTCATTTTATTTAATTTTATTTTCTAATTATTATTATTTTATCTTAAAAAAGAATGTGTTAACACTCACTACCCAATGGCTACTCGATTACAAACTTGGTCCTCATGAGACATGGAAATGACAATGTGTGTGTGTGCATCCATATATTATTAAGTGTATTACTAAATATATATGAATATATATGAGTACATATACTGTCATATATGTCTCAGTATATGGAAAGCTTATGTGTTTTTTAACTATTGTAATGTATTGACATAATATTTTTCTGTAAATTATATACATATATTTTTTTGTTTAATTTCAAACAATAATATATTGATACTCAGTATATAAAGAAATATATTTTGTTTCATAAGGGAGGTCATAATAGTGTAATTCAACATGTGTAACATAGTCAGTAAATATTCTGTGGCATGGCTGAAGCTTTGGACAGGAAGTTAATTTAAAGTTAAACCAGTTCATGCTTTTGTTTTAACAATAACTGGAAAAGTCATTCAGTTATGGAGCTGTTTTTAAAAAATACAAAAAGGAGCATAAAACAGCCAATGAACATCATGATACACATACACTCAGAAAAGTTTGACCATTTTCAAATAATATATGAAATAGTCGATTGTCTAGTGTAGAGTTAGACGCTCTAGAAATTCACTCCTTCATTGTATTCTTAAAAAAACCATCATCTTAGCAGCCTGAGCTGTGCTGTTCCATACAACATTTCAATTTGTAATGAAATACTGGACTGTGTTTTTTAAAAAGAATGCAACAAAATTGTGAATTTCCAAAGCGTCTAACTCTGCAGTAGACAATGGACTCTTTCAGTCTTCGTCCTCAGTCGTCTCATGAACCCAGAGGTCCAGTAACTGTGGACACACTTGGGTTTGTCTTCAGGGACCCTCTACTTACTACCACTGAAGTGTGATGTTGTTTAGAACTTTAGAAGAGTTAGTCTGAAAAAACATGCTCTAATCACTTCCAATGTGAACAAAGTTTGGCTCAAAACGGTAAAATTGAAATTTCTCCATGTTCATCCAAATGGTGTGATTGGAATGTCAACTTTATTTATGTACTCCCAATCATATATAAAATAACAAAACTGGTTTTTGCTACAGATAATCCCTTTAAGTAAATTTAAACATAATAGTGTATTCCACAATAATGAAATTATTAGTTGAATTATTTTGGATTTTTTTAAGATTTAGCACATGTTGAGTAAATCCCCAAAATATTTTAGGGTGAAAACTGTCCAATATTTACTCGTTGTCTTGAAAATACTAATTCAGTTATACCAAATATCTGCAAAAAGGATAATTTAGACTTACTAAGGTGGAATTAATTCATATTTCCTAAATATCTGGATAATATAGATTTTTATGTTATTGACTTTACTGATAAAATAGAATTCATTTCTACTCAGTGATTTTCAACTGATATTATTCAAACAAAAATGAGTAAAATGCATTTGATAAATAATTTAAATGCCATTAACTCAACATAACAATATACCAAACTGCACAAAGTCTTCTTTTTCGTGTACACTTTAAGATCATTTATTTTGTTAATATTAATTAAGCCCAGTCACACTTTTTAGAGTGTATGTCCATACAATACATGTTTATGTTGGCCATTTTTTCCCATTTTTTAAATTCAGCTTTGTTCTTGCTAATGTGTTAAACACATAATGCGTGGCTCTTCTGGTCACATGACCGATGAACCATCACTGATGTTAAACATAAACACCTGAAGAAAAGTTAAAATATAATGAACTCTCAAATATTACTTTGACAATTAATATTCCTCAACACACACTGAGTGTGAGTAAATTTGGATTATTTTATTTTGAAAGCTGTCAGATGATCAATCATCTATGGATGTGGACACATGGTGTGGTTTCCATGGTAACACTCTAGTAGACATAATCCAGTAAAGTATTTAGGTCCGAAACACATGTAAAATGGTGATTTTTGGAGCAGAATACTTACTTTGGACTTTATTTTACCATTGACAATGGTACATTTGAATTTTAAATATTTATTTTCATCAATTTTTGCTTAAATATGTCATGTGGGTAACACTTTATAATACCTACACACAATCCACTATGTATATAAATATATACTGTATAAATACTGTATATATATATATATATATATATATATATATATATATATATATATATATATATATATATATATATATATATATATATAATGTATAAAATAACCTGGTAAATCATCATAATTAAAATATTAGGCACAATTTTCTATTATTAATAAATACACTTTATTAACTGAATTTCCGTGAATGTGTCGTCCATCGTGGTCAGTGTCCTAAAGTATGGAGGGAGCAAGACAGAAATAAAGTTGGGAGAGTGGAAGCTACGGAAACATACAAACAAAAAAGTAAAGTTTGGATTTAGATTTTTAAAGATAATGAGCAGCTCCCAGTGTTTTCGTTTCCAGGTGTTACAGGTTGTCGACCCCTGGTTTAGATGCTGCGTTAGCGTTGATAACTTTTGAATGATGAAGCAGAACAAACATATTTTATAAACATATTAACTTACAAACAATGACATGGAATTTTAACACAGAAATAAATGTAGGTATGTGAGTAAGGTCAAAGGTCATGTGATGTTCATGAAGACCATTGACTACTTTTTTTAAAAATGCGGGTCGAAAAGCGGGTCTGGTGGGTCCTTTTCAAATATGTTTCTTGCGGTCCGAGTTGCGGGTAGGCTACTTAAAAAAAAAAACGGTTACACATCGGCCCGCGCATCACTGGTACATAATGAACAAACATTAACAAACAGGTAATAAATGGTTAATACATAGTGAATTATGTGTAGGTATTATGAATTGTTACCAATATGTGTATTTGAAGGATTCACAATGAACGCCACAAACTCAACACTTTCACTCATATTTGTTTGGGTTTAACTATCAGATTTTTCACTCCATAATTTGCTGTGTATAAGAAGGGGGGGCAGCAGTAAAGAAGAGCCTCAGTAGGTGGCGCTCCTTCCTCTTCCTGGATAATTCCAGAGACTGGAATTATCATCAGACATTGGAGAGAGCGACCACTGCATGAGGGCACTTCTATAAATACACACAGATATACATAGCTTCATACATAAAGGTATACTGGTGTCATATTATACACAGATACTGTAAAAAGGAATATATTAATATCAAAGACATACACATGCTTACATACTAATGAAAATAACTTAGATTATGTCAAGATAAATCATACAAAAAAAAAACAGTAAAATCTCTATATAAGACAATATTCCCTAAGATCTAGTATTGAGGTCTTCTTGTTTTTTTCAAAAGTCATTGGGGGTTTTATTGGAGGGAGGCGGTGGAAACGAGCAAGAAAAACTGGAGCGAAATACAAACAACTTCCATCGTTTTTATCTTTTTTTTTTTCAGGAAATGACTTCAGTGTTTTAATTGCGATAGTTTTTTTTGGGGGGGGGGTGTTAAGGTTAGTTTTACAAATGCAGAACTAGTCATAATTTATATCAACTGAAGAGGGTGTGTATTAAATTAGTCCAAATCCATTTTTTATTGTACATTTAAAAAGAGAATTAGTCCAGAACTGCAAAATTATAAACCTGACCTTCAGTGTCATTTCTATAGTTTAAATAAATGTGTCATCAGATTAAACTATTCTTGGTCATATTTATTTAATCAGGTTAGTTCCAGATCTATCTTTTATCTGAACAGTTCCTCCATAGGTGATTTTAATCACATTTAAAATAGAAAAGTCCTCTGAGAGCGCAGACCCCCCCCCTAAAGGAGGTCCACCAAAGAGGCTATGTTTTTGCTAGTATTTGTCTGTCTGTCTGTCTGTCTGTCTGTCTGTCTGTCTGTCTGTCTGTCTGTCGGTCTATCTATCTATCTGTCTGTCTGTCTGTCTATCTGTCTATCTGTCTGTCTATCTGTCTATCTCTCTCTCTGTCTGTCTGTCTGTCTGTCTGTCTGTCTGTCTGTGTACATCATAACTCAAAAAGTTATGGACAGATTTTGATAAAACTGATGACACAAGGACCAATCAATTACATTTTAGTGAAGATCTGGTAGAGATCCTGGATCCTGGATCACTTTGAAATTTTACATTGAGGTAAATGGAGAATACAATTCAAAGTGATCCAGAATCTAAGATCTCTTCCAGATCTTTACCAAAATCTAATCGATTGGTTCTTGTGTCATTCCCAAGTTACCCTGAAAGTTTCATTGAAATCCATCCATAATGTTTTGACTTATGCACAGACAGACAGACAGAAGGACAGACAGACAGAAGGACAGACAGACAGAAGGACAGACAGACAGACAGACAGACATAACTATAGAAATGACACTAACACTAAAGGTTGGGTTTATATTTTTTTCTAGTATGGCTGTTTGCCGCTCTCTCTCTCGCTCTCTCTCTCGCTCTCTCTCCTCTTAGCCCCTCCCCCTGCCCATTAAGACCTCCCTCCCCAGCGCCTGATTGGCTCTGGACAGCAGCACGCAGACGCAGGACGAGTCGATGCGGATCCACCTCCAGCCCGTGCGGTTGTTGGCGTCTTTGGTGAGCGCTCGCACAAACGACTGCTTGGCTTTGCACTCGCTCACCCACTGTTTTTTGTCCACGCCCAAACACCCGGCGCCGGCCACACCCGTCCCCAGGGGCCGCGCCGGCCCACCCCCCGCCTTGGGCCTGATGCTCTGCTCGGCCTGACGGCATCGTGTCTCGTAGAAGTACTGT
>CM035790.1:40094765-40357265 GCA_020466265.1 Siphamia tubifer
AACTGTGTTTGTTTGGACCAACGACTGAGAGGAGGTGTCATCACTGGCCATCACTATGTGTGTGTGTGTGTGTGTGTGTGCGTGTGTGTGTGTGTGTGTGTGTGTAAACTGAACAGAAAATGATGCTTTGATAAATGTGTTATAATGTTCATCAAGGGTCAAAGGAAACATATTAATGTCAAGATCTTCTTGTTTTAAATCAGTCGTTTTACATTAGATACACATTTATTGTTTCTTTAGGCAAATCCCTCAGGAAACAAAGGTATTAATAGCAGGATAAACAGAATATACACATAATAAATACTCTGATAACACTGGTCTACAAGTCAAATGCTTCTAGAATCAAACTAATGAAATGTCCCCACATGTGAGTAAAACAGAATAAAATGCTTATCATCTATGTGAGACAAGTCACACCATGGGGACCTCTGACAGTATGGGGACAAAATTCATTTCCCCACAAGGGTTAAATATAAATAAAGGTCCCCAATAGTAAAATATAAATTATGCGGCCCTATAAATATATTCATTTGTTCTTTCAGGAAGTCCCCATAAAGCATGAGGGAAATAGGTGTAATGTATTTATTTTTGTTTCTATTTTGACAAATAGATTATTCTTATTATTTAAATTTTTTTAATTGTTATTTTTAAATTGTTCATTCATTTTTACTTATTTTTTAATTTAGTTGTGTAACTTTTATTATTTCTTTTTGATTATATACATTTATGATTTACTCGATTACAAACTTGGTCCTTATGAGACATGTAAACAAGTATGCGTTTGTGTGTGTGTGTGTGTGTGTGTGTGTGTGTGTGTGTGTGTGACAGGACAATCACCACACCCTAGACATGTTTGACACCTCCTCCCTCTGGCTTCAGCGCCTCCTTGTCATTCAGACAATAAATCACAGCAGAACTGTGTGAACTTCCTGTTTGCTTCTGCTACTGTTCAGCTGTACCTGGATCTGACAAACACACCTGAGCTGATCTGTGTGACTGAAGAGTACGATAGACGAAACAGACCGTGAACACACCCCCTGAAACGCAGACGCCACAAACACGCTCAGCAAAAAGTGTCTTTAGTTACTGTGGGGATCATAAGTTTACATACACTGGTGTTCATAAGTTTACATACACTGGGGTTCATAAATTTACATACCTTGAGGTTCATAAGTTTACATACACTAGGGTTCATAAGTTTACATACCTTGAGGTTCATAAGTTTACATACACTAGGGTTCATAAGTTTACATACACTGAGGTTCATAAGTTTACATACACTGGGGTTCATAAGTTTACATACACTGGGGTTCATAAGTTTACATACACTGAGGTTCATAAGTTTACATACACTGGCGTTCATAAGTTTACATACACTGGGGTTCATAAATTTACATACCTTGAGGTTCATAAGTTTACATACACTAGGGTTCATAAGTTTACATACACTAGGGTTCATAAGTTTACATACCTTGAGGTTCATAAGTTTACATACACTAGGGTTCATAAGTTTACATACACTAGGGTTCATAAGTTTACATACCTTGAGGTTCATAAGTTTACATACACTAGGGTTCATAAGTTTACATACCTTGAGGTTCATAAGTTTACATACACTAGTTCTCATTCAGTCCATTTACAGTCACGTTACGGCGAGTTATTGTCAATAATCAATCTAAGGACTTAATTGGAGTTGATCAGAAATCTCAGTTTATATGAATCCAATTATTGTTGGACTCCCAGACACTAGGCGGCGCTACACACCCTTTAATGTTAGCATTCTTCCAGTTGGTGCCGTAGAAGAAGAACAATCAGTAAAAAACAAAAGCTCAGTCAGATTTGAAGCAGATGTAGTAGGAGGACAACAACAACAACCATGAAGATCTGGACCACAACCATGCAGCAGCTCAGTATATTTGGTACAAACTGTTTCAACCTCTGATTTATTACAGTAACGTACATATACAGACAGATACATTCATTGTGTATATATTGTATATTTGTTATATTAATATTTATTCAGTTGATTCTCATATCCTATTGAAATTTTTATTGCATAATGTTTATTTTTACTGATGAACTTTTTTATTGCCTTATTGACTTTGATTTTAACACTTTCATCTTGAGTAGGAGCTTTTGTAATGAAAAGAAATTTCTTCTTGGGATAAATAAAGTCACTCTGCTTCTTTTGTTTGGTTGAATTAATATTTCACAACCCGATTCACATTATGCCTGTTGCACTTGCAGGTGAGCTCTGATGCTAATGCTAGCTAGATGATGTGGTTCCAAATATGTTTTTTTTAGTCAAATCTAGGCAGGACTACTTTCTTTTCTGGGACATCCAACCCAGCACACAGTAGTATGCCAACTAATGCTAACTAATGCTAACGAACAGTACCACGGCATGACTAAAGAAGTCTGTAGTAACACAAATCAATGCTAACCATCCCAGCCTGGTTTGGAATCCAAGATGGCATCACATGTGAATTAGGCTAATGGTAACTGCACAAACACATTTTCATGTAGCAGTAGATGGTACATCTGACAACAGTTAACCAGCGGAATTTTACTTATCTCGAGGGTACGCTGTGGAGAGAAAAAAAATTGGACGTGCTTGAAAAAAAAATTGACTGACATTTTTAAATCAGCATGAAAATCTAACTCAACTGGACTTTGTTTGGTTATAAATCAAGCCAACACTATGACACCTGGTCTGAGTGTATGTTTTAGTAGGATGGATGGTTTTCTGCTTCTTAAGGGCTTTGGAAAACTCACACACCACACAGAAGGCAAAGAGACTGGAAGTGGTTTCTGTGTGAAGCAGCAGCTTTAACAGTAGCAATAACAGCAGCAGTAACAGCAGTAGTAGTAGCATCAGTAGTAATAGCAGTAACAGCAGCCATAACAGTAACAGCAGCAGTAACAGCAGGAGCAGTAACAGTAGCAGTAACAGTAACAGTAACAGTAACAGTAGCAGCAGCAGTAACAGTAGCAGTAACAGCAGTAGTAGTAGCATCAGTAGTAATAGCAATAACAGCAGCCATAACAGTAACATCAACAGTAGCAGTAAAAGTAGCAACAGCAACAGTAACAGTATCAGCAGCAGTAACAATAGTAACAGTGGCAGTAGCAGTAGCAGCAATAACAGTAATAGCAGCAGTAACAGTAACAGCAGCAGCAACAGTAACAGCAGCAGCAACAGTAACAACAGCAGTAACAGGAGCAGTAACAGCAGTAGTAGTAGAATCAGTAGTAATAGCAGTAACATCAGCAGTAACAGTAGCAGTAAAAGTAGCAACAGCAGTAACAGTAGCAGCAGCAGTAAGGGTAACAATAGTAATAGTAGCAGTAGCAGCAGTAACAGTAACAATAGTAACAGTAGCAGTAGCAGCAGTAACAGTAACAATAGTAACAGTAGCAGTAGCAGCAGTAACAGTAACAGCAGCAGCAACAGTAACAACAGCAGTAACAGCAGTAGTAGTAGCATCAGTAGTAATAGCAGTAACAGCAGCCATAACAGTAACATCAGCAATAACAGTAGCAGTAAAAGTAGCAACAGCAGTAACAGTAGCAGCAGCAGTAAGGGTAACAATAGTAATAGTAGCAGTAGCAATAGTAACAGTAGCAGTAGCAGCAGTAACAGTAACAATAGTAGCAGTAGCAGCAACAGTAGCAGTAACAGTAACAATAGTAACAGTAGCAGTAGCAGCAGTAACAGTAACAATAGTAACAGTAGCAGTAGCAGCAGTAACAGTAACAATAGTAACAGTAGCAGTAGCAGCAGTAACAGTAACAATAGTAACAGTAGCAGTAACAGTAACAATAGTAACAGTAGCAGTAACAGCAGTAACAGTAACAATAGTAACAGTAGCAGTAACAGTAACAATAGTAACAGTAGCAGTAGCAGTAGCAGCAGTAACAGTAACAGCAGTAACAGTAACAATAGTAACAGTAGCAGTAGCAGTAGTAACAGCAGTAATGCTTTATCAACACACTCCATTTGCTACAATCACACGCATCATTTGCGTTCCCTGCGAGGGGAGACAAGGACCAGTGACGTTCTTCCGGCCTTTGGATCAGACCCAGGTGCTGAAACCCTCTGACAAACACTCACAAAACAAATCTATAAATCAAGAACCTGACTTTGTAAATAAAACTCCAGTCAACATTCTAGCCTTAGTTTCAGACTAAGCTCCGTCTGTTTGAATAAAATGACGGAAGCATCAGCTGAAACCACAGAACAAAGCCAATATGAACACATAAAAAAAACACCTCATCCTGAACAAATCCATGAATAAACCTCCTCAACTCTGACATGAACTCTGATCAAACAACACGCTTCCTGTTTATTTTTATTTTACCTTTATTTAATCAGGAAGTCCCATTGAGACCAGAAATATCTTTTGTAATGGACACCTGGCTACGGTATCAAATAATATCCAATCAACGCCAAACACATACATGACAAAGAATAAATCACAGGTTCCAAACCTGTGGCCCGGGGTCTGAAACTGGCCTCACAAGGGATCCAAACTGGTCCCTGGGAATGTGTGGAATGCAAAAATTATACTGAAGATGTTAATAATGAAGGATGTTATAATGACTGCAGGTCAATTCAATGTAAAGTGGATTAGAGTGATAGGTAGGTAGGTAGTAGGTAGGAAGTAGGTAGGTAGGTAGTAGGTAGGTAGGTAGGTAGTAGGTAGGTAGATAGGTAGTAGGTAGGTAGATAGGTAGTAGGTAGGCAGTAGGTAGGTAGTAGGTAGGTAGATAGGTAGTAGGTAGGTAGATAGGTAGTAGGTAGGTAGGTAGGTAAGTAAGTAGGTAGAAATGACTTCATGAGTTTGTTTTTGTTATCACCACATGTGAATAAAACAGGGCAGACATTAGTGCAGGGGTTTCCTACTCCAGTGTTCAAAGAGAACCATATTATCCATTCAAAAATCACTATTATATCTGCATGTCAATAAGTACTTAAAATGTCCTTACAGTTTATTTTTATTGGAACCATTCATTTGCTCAGGGAGGTTCTTGATTTCTAGAAGTTTTTGTGTGAGTGGACTTCTAAAAAGCCGACAGGGAGGATGAGTGGTGAAACATAAAAGAGTATAGAAACTGAAGTGCAGTAGGTAAGTAAGGGCTCGGTTTTTCCTGGTGCATTATGGGTGAAGAAGTGAGACTGGGTTTTTTGTTTATTAATAATAATAGATTGGATTTCTATAGCGCTTTTCAAAGCACCCAAAGCCCGTTACATTAACGATCCATTATTCATTCACTCTCACATGCTCACTCTAATGGTGGTAAACTACATATGTGTCCACAGCATGGGTGTAACATTGTGTGTGGACGCTATGGACGTGTCCATACCAATATTTGGATGTTTGGGAGGAGAAATTACACGACATTCAGGAAAGAAAAGTTAAATTTTTCCTCTCCTCAGTTCCACCTCTCAATGATGGCGTGTCATTGGTGGAGCAAAAGATAATTAAATAAATAAATATATATATATAAACTAGGCTCCGTCATCAGAGCACAGCAGGACAAAATTGAGCAGGTGGCTGAAGTGTGAATGCTCAAAAAACTGACCTCAATTATTAACAGCCCGTCACACCCCCTTCAGCACCTTCAGCCACAGACTGATCCCCCCAAAATATAAGACTGAACACTAGTGGAAGTCTTTTCTGTCAGCAGCAATTAGATTCTTCAATGTGCAATAATTATCTTTTTAATGTGTAATAAGGAGTCTAAGTGACGCGATTCGATTCCCGGTCGATTTCCGGGCAATGGGGCCTAAGTGCCATAAAAAAATGAACACGAGTCAATGGAGGGATAAAAGTAATTTTCTGGTCCTGTTTGAAATGTGCTACGGTTTTCACATATGATGTCTGTGAATTTTAAAGATACATTTTCACATTGAGAGAGCACTCACTTTGGACAGGCATCCAAAGTTACGTTAGGTTTTATGTGAGAGTAAGTAATGGACTACAACGTTCGTCTCACAAATATGACGTCATCACCAAGCTTCACCATCAAACTCTTTAAAAATGGCTGTGACTTTGGCGAGCTTCACCTCCTTCTTTCACTACGAAGGCAAGAGCATCAAACGTGGAGAAAACCCACTTTAAATCGGGGCATGTGGAAAGTGGCAGCTACTCCGGGGGAGAGATAGTTGGTGGAGTGAGAGCCAGCATGCGGGACAAGCTCTCGTCAGCCGGGAAGCGGTAGAAGGAACATGTGGAAATGGTGTTGTGATTACACCAGGGCACAAAGCACACAGACATTTTCAAATGAAAAATAGTAAAGGTGGTATACGGTTTAGAAAAGTTTGCAGGGAAAGATTATTCTGTGACGTCAGCTATGCGACGTCTGATATGTAGTCCAAACAGAGTCCAAATAATGACATATTTTTACACGCTAATAAATCACAAAACACGTATCAAAGAAACTCCAAACGCACATAATTGGTTATGATTTTACTTTAAGTACAGCAAATGTGTGATTCAGGACATAAAGTAAAGTGGAGCAGAAAATAATTATTTTCTCCTCATCCACTCATGTTACATTTTTACGAATTTAGGCCCAATGGAAGGGGCGGAGACTTAGGCTCCCTATAGTGATTTTTGTACGGATAATATGGTTCTTTTTTAACCACTCTGTCTGTCTGTCAATATTTTACATCTGAGCTCAGTTTGCTCTTCATTTGTCTGCACATGATCAATCCAAAAAGAAAATACCACACACGCACGCACACACACACACACACACACACACACACACACATATATATATAACAAATATGTACATTTGTTAACTGCATGCACATAATGAAATTATGGTGCTGTCATTTTGTAATTGTAAATAAACTAACTAAAGTGAATTTAAGAGGTGCCTTCACAGGTCGTACAAAGTACAATAAAAGAAACATATAGATCAGTAAATACGGTTCAACATTACTGTTGATCACATTACATGGCTTCACTAGAAAGTGTACAATACAAAGTTGAAGTTCTTAAAAGCATGTAAGTATGTTAACACTTAAGTAAAACCATCAGTATCTTATTTATCGTCTATTATTGAAGGCTTTTCTGGAACCGTCAACAGAACTATGTACAGAACTGGGAAGAATAGCTCTGTTAATGCAGAGAAAAGGGAAACAATAGTTATTAATTTTATTTTATTTATTTTTAATTAATTCATTAATTAATTTTCTTTTTTTATTATTATGTTTTTATTCAAAAAAGAGGGAGATATGTACAGCATGCAGGACTGGATTTGAGAAGCAGTGACTGTTAATGAGGCAGAAGAACAGGTGAAGAACATCAGCTGATTAAAACTAGTCCAGCATTTGACAGCAGATCACACACACACACACACACACACACACACACACACACACACACACACACACACAGAAACAACTGGTACCAAACTGCTTCAAACAGCTGGTGAGGACATGAAAAGCATTTTGCAAAGGGTGAAGATGAGGGAAACTGTTTGGAAGTGTGTTTGTTTTTGGCTGTAATGCTGCATATTGTTTGGAAATGCTTTAATTTTGAAAATATTAAGTGTAAGCAAAGTGCTTGCTATTTAAAATATGCTTTTGATGTTTATAAAAAATGTTAAAATGGTTAACAATGTGGTCTGGTAAAAGATTTAATTTGAAGACATTGGTAAAAAAAATTCTCATGAAGTGATTTGTTGCATTTTTTAATATATAACTTTTTACAAAGGTGCTGGTTAAATAAATGTTTCAGTCGTTTACTAATGCATTTGAATTGTTTTGAGGTTGGAGTAAAAAACAAAAAAAGCAAAAAACAAAACAAGCAACAGTCTGGTTCTGCAGTTAAGATAGGTGTCAAACATGTGGCCCGGGGTCCAAAATCAGCCCGCTAATGGGTCCAATCCGGCCCCTGGAGTGAATTTGTGTAATGCAAAAGTTACACAGAACATATTAATAATTAAGGACATTAAAATGATTTAGCATTAATTCAGTCTGAAATGGATCAGACCATAATAATAATAATAATAAACAATAAATGATGAAGAACACAAAATGTATATCGTTTTAGTGTAAAAAAAAAAAGGGGGGGGGGCAGATGGATAAAAAATATGAACCTGTTATAAAAAAAATGTGACTAACCTGAAATGTAAGTGGAATTTTACCAATATTCTAAATGTTCTGTGTATTTTTAAATCCACTGTTATCTTGAAGGCGTGATGCACATGTATAAATGAAAAACTAAAGCGCATTATTGTTAATATTACACTTATTTTTCTTACAAATTTTCAGATTGTTCATGTTATGTTCAAATACAGTTCATACATGTAAATATTTTCATTATGGGATTTTACTATTTTTGCTCGAAATCTTTAGAGTTCAAATTATTTATAGATTTGTATCTTATTATTTCTATTATTTTACTGGTCCAGCCCACTTTATACCATATTAGGCTGAACTAAAATGAGTTTGACACTGATGCTCTAAACTTCCAGACTTGACAAAAGCACTTTAAACATCTACAGATCACAAACACAGGCTGGAATAAAGGAAAAGGATCTGATTTAAACGCACAAATATCATAGATTCTAACCATCTTATAATAACCAACGTTTTGGTGGATGTGTTTAATGTTTAATTTGTAACTGTAATAGAGATCAGTTTTTAGTTACACCTGTTTATATCTGAGCAGTTGGACTCGTTTAACCACTAACACAATCAAACCAAACTAAGCAACAACTTGTCCTTATAATTTATGATGAAACTGTGTGGTGGTGTTTACTCATCAAATGGAACAAATTCATCATAGCTTTGATATAGAGCATTAGCTTTAATATAGAGCATTAGCTTTAATATAGAGCATTAGCTTTAATATAGAGCATTAGTTTTAATATAGAGCATTAGCTTTAATATAGAGCATTAGCTTTAATATAGAGCATTAGCTTTAATATAGAACATTAGCTTTAATATAGAACATTAGCTTTAATATAGAGCATTAGCTTTAATATAGAGCATTAGCTTTAATATAGAGCATTAGCTTTAACATAGAGCATTAGCTTTAATATAGAGCATTAGCTTTAATATAGAGCATTAGCTTTAATATAGAACATTAGCTTTAATATAGAGCATTAGCTTTAACATAGAGCATTAGCTTTAATATAGAGCATTACCTTTAATATAGTACATTAGCTTTAATGTAGAACATTAGCTTAAATGTAGAACATTAGCTTAAATATAGAACATTATAATGTAGAACATTAGTTTAAATATAAAGCATTAGCTTAAATATAGAACATTAGCTTTGATATAGAACATTAGCTTAAATATAGAACATTAGCTTAAATATAGAACATTACCTTTAATATAGTACATTAGCTTAAATGTAGAACATTAGCTTAAATATAGAACATTATAATGTAGAACATTTTCTATAATATAGAACATTGTTTTAATGTAGAATAAATCAAAAATAATTGCAGGGCCTGTGATGTGACTTATTGCGCAAACATACATTGTGACGTCGATGCTCAAACAATATATTGTGCAGCTCTATGTGGGATCCACCTGTGGGATCCACCTGTGGGATCCACCTGTGGGATCCGCTTGTATGTAAGTGTCTTCCATTTCAGCGCTCCCTCACTGCCAAGTCAAACAACATGACAAGTGCAACAACTGCCAAAGTAAAGCCTGAGTCAAATAGCTTCAAGTGATTCATGACCTTTTAACAACAGATGACAGATGTTTTATTGGATTCAATTAGTCTGAAAAACTGTCGTGTTTCAGTGACTGAAACAAAACAGCTGCAGTTTAATCCATGTAAATTAATGCATAAATTACCCCCAAAAGACCCCGTGCTAGTTTTCTGCCAGTTCCTAAAGACATTTGTCTCTATTTCACTGTGTCTTAAGGGACTTAACATTTTAAAAATATTATTATGAGTAAATATTATATTATTTCTTGGTGTAAATCCTGTATTTTCTTAAATTTAATTCCCAGACCATGTAGATATTTGTGAAAACTCTGTTACATTGAAAGTAAGATATATTAAAACAAGAAGAAAAAACAAAGATATTACAAACAGAATATTTAAAAAGTGTCTCCGTCCACTGTCATTGGTTCAACTCCTTAAATTTTACTAGTGAATCAATGTTGTGGGAGATGATGGTGTTTCCATGGTAACTACGGAGCCTCTGAACGACCAAATATGGTCATGTCTGATGACCGTGAAAATATGAAAAACTGTATTTTACAACAATTAAGTACATGTATTGATAGAATTAGTGGATCAACAGGTATTTATTCTGTCTATATATGGTTTGTATCACCAGTGGTTCTTTAGATTTTTATGGTTTAAAATGAAAAAATTTGATTTAAACTATATTACATAATTAAGTAAAAGACGTTTGCATGTGCCCTCATTTAATTGAACAGATATTTGCTCCATTATGTAACTGCAGCAAAGCGACTTCCACCATATAAATATGTATTTTTTAGAAATTGTGCCTAAAACTATTGAATCAAGAGTTTAACTCATAAATACTCAAACAGCCACCAGCAACACAGAGCATCTACTGATATGAAATATGTAATATTTGTTGATCCATTAATACTATTAGGTCATGTCAATAATTGGTGTAAAATACAGTTTTTAATATTTTCATTGTCATCACATGGGTTCAAATGGGTCAAAATTTCTAAATTTGGTTCAATGGGTTCAAATGGGTTCAAAATTTGAACCCATTTAGATGGTCAGTTACCATGGAAACACCATCAACTTCTACAACATTAATTCACCAGTAAAACCAATGACAGTGGATGGAAACACTGGGTTTATGTTCAGTTAATGAGAGACTTAACTGAAAAAAGTCACTTATTCTTTAGTTTTCCTTGTTTTCGATGGAACAAACCTCCAGTTTAATCAAAGCTTTAATGGACATTTTCACTTGATCAACAAATTAAAACATAAAACTAAGGTGGAATTTCCTTGTAACTTATATGCATTGACAATTAAGTATATTCTGTTGTATTCTGATCACATTTTATGAAACCATAAACACATTTGATTTGTTTTTCACTGATTTTTCAGTTTTCCTTGTTTTCGATGGAACAACCTCCAGTTTAATCAAAGCTTTAATGGACATTTTAATTGATCAACAAATTAAATCACAATGACATTTGATTAAATCATAATCACATTTTATTTGTTTTTCCACTACAGTATATACTTTCTGTAAATAATATATACTGTAATCATTACATTCTTTACTACTTTACTTTGCACTTTTGGGTTATTCTGTCTGTTTTACTTGTATTTTACCATGCAATTTCCCAATTGTAGGATCAATAAAGTACTTCTATTCTATTCTATATCATGGAAAGCACCTGCTTTTGATCGGAAAATGTAAAAATACTGAGGATACTATTACAATAGATGGTGACAAGAAAGGTTAAAGTGACTTAAAGGGTCTTTATGGCTTAAATAAAAGATGTTTGCATGTGCCTCATTTAATTGAACAGATATTTGCTCCATTATGTAACTGCAACAAGATAAGTTCCACACTTAATACACATATAAATGTTTACTTTTATAATAAAGTGTATTGAACTTTTAAAAATTGTGCCTAAAACTATTGAATATAAATACTCAAACAGCCACTGGTGACACAAGGCATCTACTGATATAAAATATTTAATATCTGTTGATCCATTAATACTATTAATGCATGTCAATAACTGGTTGGACGTTCAGTTACCATGGAAACCCCATCAACTTGTACACCATTAATTCACCAATAAAACCCATGACAGTGGATGGAAACACTGGGTTTATGTTCAGTTAATGACAGATTTGACTGAAAAAAGTCACTTAATCTTCACTTTTCCTTGTTTTCGATGGAACAAACCTCCAGTTTAATCAAAGCTTTAATGGACATTTTAATTGATCAACAAATTAAAATCAGAATCACATTTGATTAAATCACAATCACATTGTATTTGTTTTTCCACTATGTACTGTCTGTAAATAATAAATAATACTGTAATCATTACTACTTTAATTTGCACTATTCAGTTATTCTGTTTGTTTTACTTGTATTTTACCATGTAATTTCCCAATTGTGGGATCAATAAAGTACTTCTATTCTATTCTATGTCATGGAAAACACCTGCTTTTGATGTAAAAATGTATAAATACTGAGGATTCTATTCCAGTAGATGGTGACACGTTATTTAAGAAAGGTTAAAGTGACTTAAAGGGTCTTTATGGCTTAAATAAAAGATGTTTGCATGTGCCCTCATTTAATTGAACAGATATTTGCTTCATTATGTAACTACAGCAAAAGGAGTTCCACAGTTAAATGAACATATAAATGTGTACTTTTATAATATAGTGTAGTGAACACACAGAGTGTGAGGCCTGCTGGTGTGATTGAAAACTCATACCGTTTAGGTGAGATCCGGACCCCGCGTCCTTCCAGCTGACACCACATTGATTCTACAGTCCTGACGCCAGTTGCTCAACTGGTGGAAGAAAACAAACTCTGAAGACACGCAAGTTCACAGAGCAAAAATTAAATAAAATAAAAATAAAAGCACTAATAATCACACACGTTTTTTTCTTCTCTTAATAGTCCGTGACATCGCATGTGCGCCCCGAAAACCGACGAGGAAAAAAAAAAACTTTAATAGTCAAAAGCAGAACAGTGTCCGGTGAAGAAAATATAAATAAATAAATAAATAAATAAAACCTTAAACTTGATTGAACAGCAGAACAGTGTCCGGTCCTGTTCTGTTCTGTCCCGGTGCGCTTCTTGGACTCAGGAAAAAAGACACATGGGGGAAAAAAATAAAAACAAAAACTACGTTAAAATCAAACTTTCCACAAACTGTAATTATTCCATTAGTTAATATTCCTTCCGCGGGGGTCAAAGAAAAGTCATGTCAGTTCAAAAAATGTCAAGGAAGAAGTGAAGAGGTGAAGAAGTTTGCCAGGCGTTTTAAGATCTCAACTCCGCCTGAAATGCGTAAAGTAGCTTCAAAGTGTCAAGCTCACGTGCGTGCAGACCAAAAACCCCGGTAGCGGAAGTTATAAAATAAAACACTTTGTATAGTTTTCAACAGACGTGCTTTTATTTGTATGATACATCAATTCACTTCCGGTTGAGTTATTCAGATTTACGCTAACTTGACGCATCTAACTTGGTTTCTCTTGGGAAGCGCAAAGACGGGACGACTTTTTTTTTCTTTCCAGTGTTTGAAAAGAGACACGCTGCTCAACGTGTTACATCTGTCAACGTGGATGCAACTAAATCTGAGAAAAACAAACACTGGAATGCGATGTCAAACTTAAATTCTTGGGGGCAATGGTCAAAAATGATCCGAAATGTAAATGTGTTTGCGGGTCCTTTTTCCTGAGTCGTGAGGCGCGCGTGACAGAGATGTTTGACATTTTCCTCCCCTTCCTTCCATCCCCGCCCCAGTTCACGAAAAAAATCCCGGATAATTTACCAGTAATGAGGTGTAGTTGGTGGGAATCCAAGTAATGTGAGTTTATTATGGTTTGGAAGTGATTGCAAACACGCAGTCGTCAGACTGGGTGGTGTCATTAGGGTCCCGCGTGCGCGTCTGCAAGTGCACGAGCGCAACATAATCCCTTTTGGCTCAATCAAACCTTCCGTTTTAATGTGAAATCCGAGTCTGCCCTTCAGATCACTTCCTCTTGGCTGTTTTTTTTCCTCCCAACCGTTTGGCAGGTAAATGCCTTGCTCAAGGGCACTTTGACAAGTTGATTTGCATGTGAAAGTGATGACTTCATTGCTTGGTCTCGTATCTTCTTTCATTCCTTGTGAATATTAGTTTAGGTCAGTGTCTGCAGATTAAACCACAGCAACAAATGCAACAGCTATTAACATTTTTAAGTGTAAATAAATAAGCCGGAAGTACTTGAAATACATTGACGAGGTTGATCTTTTAAACAGACTTAAAATAGCATTAACTCAGCAGAAGTGGAGCGATCCAACAAGAAGATTAAAGCAGATGCAATAAAAGTGGATGTTTTTAATCAGTAAATCCGAGTTTATGCTGCCGGAAGTGACGGCTACAGGTTTGTCCCTGAATGCATCCAAACCTTTATTATTTATACTTTAATTATATCTTATTGGTGTTCCATCTACTGTGTATTTCATTAACCCCCCCCCCCCCCCCAAAAAAAAAAAAAAAAACATATGTGAAAACTGTCTGTTTTTATTTTCCTCAATTCCGATTCATGAGCAAATTAACACCACGTATATAGACCTAGATGACCCACGTTTACAAAGACCACATGAACTGCACCATTGAAGAAAACTGTTGATTTGAAATGTTCATTTAATTAATTGAGCCTCATTTATATTATTCATGTGGGAATGACGGTCACAAATTCCAACGCAAACTTTTTTCTGTTTTTTTTTCTGGTCGTCATCATTCATGCTTGAAAGGGTTAATGTTGCTGTAGATCAGAGGTTTGTGTCAAACTCATTTTAGTTCAGTTCCACATTCAGCCCAATATGATCTGTAAAGCGTCCAGACCAGTAAAATAATAACAGTGAATAACACTCAAATTACATTATGATAATGTTTACTTCTATGTTTCCCTCAAAATGTGAAGAACATCAACATCTTGACATGTCTTTAGAAAAAAATTGAACCATTTTCTGCCTCAGTCTATCAGTTTGTCATTTGCACATGTGCAGAACAACTCACATTTCAATTACAAATACACTAAACATTTAGTAACAGGCAGAATATTTGATTTGATTTGAATGATTTATTTCGAACATGTGCAAAGTGCAACAATAATCAATACAGCAATAATAATAATAACAATGACATGTCCGAAAAGGAGTAGGATGAAGCATAAGCTTATTTAATCCTACCCCTTCTTCACTTCCCCAATAACCTAAATTCATCTTATAGCAATATAGTGCATAGTACAAAAATTATCATAATAATAAAATAATAACAATAACAATAACAATTATAACAATACCAATAATCAATAACTGAAGTACTAAACATAGACATATATACAAAAAACAAAACTAAAAAAAACTAAAAACAAATGAGCAGATAGGAAAGTAGGTAACAAATAGAGTTTTGTTTTTTTTTTTTTAAATAAAATTACACTTATTTCTCTTCAGATATTTCAGCTGGTTCATATTTGTTCAGGTTTTTGTAAAAGGATGGTTTGTCAATATAAAGATTTTCATGTAATTTGCCTTTTTTACATTAAACATACAGTTTAAAAAATACAGTTTTCATTATTTATAGGTTTGATTTGATGAGGATAACAAAAAGCTCATATGAGACACAAGAAAAAACATTCTATAAAAGTGTATGCAAGATTAAAAATCAATTTAGTGTACAATGAGTGTATGCAAATAAGACAAAGAATACCTAAAAACTCATACAACAATAAATACATTTAAGTAGTCCTTTAGGTCATTGTGCTAAAAAGCTCCTTTTTAGTGCTAATTTTAAAACTGTTATTAGACGCCATATTTTTTAATATGTCCAGGTAGGTTGTTATGGTAATTATGATCATATTTGACTGCTCTGACCCAATGTAGATCTAATTAAACTGTATGAAGAACCTGAATTCAAAAATTTTTTACATCATTCATATATTCATTGTTATTCATCTTATGGAACAGATTGTACTCCTTAGTGGGCTGGCTTTGGGCCCCAGGGCCTTATGTTTGACACCTGTGCTGTAGACGGTGTCAGAGTAAGGATGTGGCTCCAGAAGCAGCACATGAAGGTCTCCTGTGCTGTGTTCTAATATCCATACTTACCACCCTTTCCACACTGTCTTTGGGTGTGGAAATCATCCCATTTATAATTATGTCAAAGTTAATTCTACAGCAAATACCCGGATGACAGCCTCAAACACAGCCATTTTTTTAAGTGTGAAGTTATGTAGACTTTTCATTCTCAATGGCCACCATATTGTCTACGTATTAACTGTGTAGCATAAATGATGTCATAAACTGACCAAGAACTGCATGAATTAAAGACATGGTGGATGGATTCATTACAGAGTAGTAACTTATATTAGAATAAATGATCATATTGTAACTGATGACTTTCTACTCAATAATGCATTAGAGTTTTTGAGTAGTTTGTCCATCACTGCTGGTTAGTCACTGGTTAATGTAGAAGGTAAACTTCACAGACAAACATTCTTCTACTTTACAATAACGTGACACATACATGGTTTTACACACCAGTGTATTTTCAGCCAAAAGAAGGACACGCTAATGGCATCAGCGACAACACATTCTCCAGAGCAGGGGTTTTCAATCCTGGTCCTCAAAAGCTACTATCCTGCATGTTTTAGATGTATACCACCTGATTGAAATGACAAACCTCTCATCAAGCTCTGCAGAAGACTGACAATGACCGTCAGGTGTGTTAGAAGAAGGAAATATCTAAAACATGCAGGATAGTAGCTTTTGAGGACCAGGATTGAAAACCCCTGCTCTGGAGGAACTGGAGATTCATATTCATGAAGAACACCTTAAAAATAGCATCTATTTTGGAAAGAAGAAAAAAAAGTTTATTTTTCACGGTTTCTGATGTAATTTCTGGTTAGTGTGGCAGGCAGAATCAGATCCAGTGTTGGAGTTGGAACAACACTTACCTGCTGAAAAAATGTACACTTAGTAAAAAGGAAAATGTACTGTGTGTGAGGCCCCATCCCATTTCTCCCCCTTAAAACTTCCACTTGGTTTTAAGTGCCCTAAAAAGTAAATTCCACTCATCAAGGGGAAATAATTCCCCCTGAAAATGGGACACCACTCGCCAAGTGAACGTAACAAACGTGCTTACGTCACACGCTGACAAGTCTACCCCGCCAAATATGAAACCACCCCTCCGCGAGACTGACAGCAGCTGACTACTATTTACACGGAGGACAAATGTCGGTCCCAGCTGTGTTACCTGTTGTGTTGGTTCTGTTTATTTACCTTCGGGATGCGCAGAGAAGAAATGCGGCAAACAGAAGACGCATTCACCGTCTACTTTGCCTTTCAGTCTTGTCTCAGGTATGTTGATTTATTTAAATATTCTGATGTATTTTTTCTTCAATAGTTGGCGATTTATAACATTAACGTTAGCATTACCGCTACATTACCGGTCCAGTTCCTCCAGCTGCGGCCGCCATTTTTGTTGTCAGAAATCAGTCGGCTCGCTGAACTCGCAGTGCATCATGGGTAATTTCATCTTCCACTCAAAACGAAGTCCGCAACCAACCTCACTACATTTTGAGGGTTGATTTTAAGGGCAAAATCGCACTCCCACTTGCTCCCCTAGGTAATGGGACACCCTACCCCTACACATGAACGCGCAAAATCTAGGGTTAGGGGAAATTTTAGGGTTAGGGGGAGAAATGGGACAGGGCCTAAGTGTCCTCATGACACTATGAATATTGGAACACATCACAAGGTCCAGTGACCAGGCCCATTTGATATTATGAGGGCGTGATGTTGTGTTTAGATGGTGAGAAAAGAGATGATTCACAACAGGTGAATTCCTGACGTTGTACTGATCCATTACTTGTCATGTTATCTGTGAGTGATGGAAAGATGGACAGGCTGGTACATGAGGCTGGTTTTCTGCAGAAGTGACTCTGAAGAAAAGGGCTTTGTGTTGGTTCTTATCTGATCCTATGATGCCAATCATAATTCAGACTTTAGTCAAAACTCTGTCATTAGAAGGTAACAGAATGTGATAAAGGAACATGGGAAGCTACTGTGATTTTAGGAAACCTGTCAAAGTCAGATAGTGGGTTTTCAGTCTGTGCCAAAGAAAACTCTTCATTAACTGTAAAACATAATATTATAATAGTGGAGTGTGGCCATGTTTCCTTCCACCTCTGTAGACTGAGAATAGTGCAGAGTTGTTTAGGAAAACAAGGACCCACTGGACGACTAAAAGCAGGGGCGTTGGTAGGGTATGTTGGGGCTCCAAGTAAGAAACACCTGGGGTCCCCACCCCACCTGTGCATGCCACAAAAAATATATTTTTTGAAAAATGTACAGGACATCTGAGATGAAAACTGAATGGAAAAAATAGATGAGCTTTTCTTCCTCCTCGTCTCGTCGTCTCCCGCTTATCCGGGTCCGAGTCACAGGGGCAGCAGCCCCAGCAAAGAAGCCGAGACTTCCCTCACCCCAGCTCCCTCAGCCAGCTCCTCCAGGGGACTCCTGAAGCGTTCCCAGGCCAGCCAAGAGATATAATCCCTCCAGCGTGTCCTGGGTCAGCATCAAGGTCTCCCCTCAGATGGACATGCCCAGAACACCTCCCCAGGGAGGCATTCAGGAGGCCTCCTCACGAGGTGCCCGAGCCACCTCAGCTGGCTCCTCTGGACATGGAGGAGCAGCGGCTCTACTCCTAGTCCTCCCGGATGTCCGAGCTTCTCACCCTATCTCTAAAGTTGAGCCCTGCCACCCTGCGAAGGAAACTGCTTGTACCTGTGATCTCATTCTTTCATGACCCAAAGCTCATGATCATAGGTGAGGCTCGGAACGTAGATCGAGCAGTAACCAGATCGATTCAGCCCATTAGCATTGGCACCACCTGTTAACCTCACGCTCCATCCTTCCATCACTTGTGAATAAGATCCTGAGGTACTTGAACTCCTCTACCTGAAGTAGAACCTTCCCCCCGACCCATGAGGTCACTCTACTCTTTTCCAGATGAGAACCATGGCCTCAGACTTGGAGGTGCTGATCTTCATCGCAGCTGCTTCACACTTGGTTGTGAACTGGTTCAATGAGAGCTGGAGGCCGTTCATGGTTTTTGTGTTACAGTGGATCATGAATTTATTTTATCTGTCAATGTTGCCCATCAACGTCAGTGGGCGGGGCTAACACGAATCTAGTCAAATCCACTCCATTGGGAGTGTTGGAGCCAGAGTACAGGTGCCTGGTTAATTTTTTGTTTAGACCAGTGAAGACATGTGCGGGGAAGGTCCAATAGAATCTGACTTGGTTAGTCCCACTTCTAAAACTCCAGTTCCATTCCATTCCAGTCCCACTATGGTGTAAACAGGACTGAGAAAACTAAAGAGATTAATCCAACTGAGGTGATAATTAGAATTTCTCTAAGGGACAGTAAATGGGCTGAGCGTTGGTACAGAGGTGGACTTTCCAGACTTTGTAGACTTTTCAAAGCCTGTAGACCACAGGTGTCAAACATGTAGCTCGTGGGCCAAATCCGGCCCGTGTAAGGGTCCAATCCGGCCATTAGGATGAATTTATGAAAAACAAAAATTACACTAAGATATAAATTATTTTAGTTCATGGTACACATTCAGACCAATCCAGTCTCATAATAACCTATCACTATTCACAAGTAAAAAAGTTGTCTTTGTAAATGGAATTTTTTTTCTTTTAGTGACACGAAAACAAAGTATAATTTCACCAAAAAATCTCAATAATGAGAACAAATATGAACAATTGGAAATATCATAAGAGAAGTATGTAGAATTGTAATAATATTCCACTTATTATTAAACATTTTGTGTATCTGTAGATCCAGTATAATCTCTAAATTAGGATGTATATGTGTAAATGATAAACTAAAGCCTAACATTGTTTGTTTTCTTAATATAATTTTGCTTTTTTTTCTCTAGAAAACAGAAAAAAGTTTGTAGTTGACATTATTCATATATTATTATGGTTTTTGTTTTTTGTTTTTTTACTGGTTCAGCCTCTTGAGATAAAATGTATCTGAATGTGGCCCCTGGACTAAAATGAGTTTGACACCCCTGCTGTAGAACTTCCAGACCTTGTAGACTTTCCAGACCTTGTAGACTTTCCAGACCTTGTAGACTTTCCAGACCTTGTAGACCTTCCAGACCTTGTAGACCTTCCAGACCACATTGAACCTGAGATTGTTGACTTGTTGTAATGTATGCAGACATGACCAATAATAGTCATTTTCCCGATAAAGGGTTAAATGATTCTTTACAGGAATTTTGTCAGAGGGTTTTGTGTTGTGCAAAAATAGTTTCTGGTTGTAAATGTAGGTTTTGTCCTCCATGTCTGAACTTGTCGTGCATGCACTCAGATAAACCTTTATGTATATTTATGCTTCAGCACTGGTTTGTCCTGGAGTTTGATTCCAATAAACACACAGATGTTTGATATGAGTGAAGACGCTTCAACAGTCAGTAAACAAAAAACTGAAATGATGGAAACAGGAACTGGAAACAGGAACTGGACACAGTGGCGGTCTTTGGAGGACACAGTGGAGGTCTATGGAGGACACAGCGCAGGTCTATGGAGGACACAGCAGGGGTCTATGGAGGACATAGTAGAGGTCTGTGGAAGACACAGTGGAGGTCTATGGAAGACACACAGCGGAGGTCTGTGGAAGACACAGTGGAGGTCTATGGAGGACACAGTGGAGGTCTATGGAGGACACAGCAGGGGTCTATGGAGGACATAGTAGAGGTCTTTGGGGGACACAGTGGATGTCTATGGAGAACACAGCGGAGGTCTATGGAGGACACAGCGCAGGTCTATGGAGGACACAGCACAGGTCTATGGAGGACACAGCGGAGGTCTATGGAGGACACAGCAGAGGTCTTTGGAGGACACAGCGCAGGTCTTTGGAGGACAGTTGAGAGGGTCCTCAGAGCTGATAAATGGTCTCCATCCAGACCAGGGTCCAGTTCTATTGAAGGTGGCGTCCTCTGAGCCTCTGTATGTTGAAAGGCTTCGTTGAAAAGCAGAAGCATAAAGTGGTGGATGAGCAGAGGGGGAGACTCTGCCTCCCCTGCCTCCCCCTCTCACTTGCTCTCTCACATGCTATCTCTTTCTTTCCTTTACCAAGTAGTGGTTTCCATCTCCACCAAAGGCCTTTCCCCCTGAATGTTTAAAAAGATGAAAGGATAAGGAGAAGAATGGAGACAAAAGAGGGGAGGCTAGTGTTACCTCCCTCCCCCTGAGAGAGACTTCATGAAAGAGTTTAGGGATGGGAGAGATAGGGAGCGGAGAGGAGACAGAGAAAGACAAGGCCGTCATGAAAAGAGGGTTTTCAAACTTCCAGCCGCTAAAACGGGTCACTTGTGTAAAGAGCGGCAGACTGAAGTGCAGTCTTCACTCAGGGACGGAGACATTTAACACTGTCAATACCCTCCGATGGACGAGCGCTGATATACTCGCACTCATTGACTGATCGCACAAACACACTCTGTACTATTGTCTCTTTTGCCTCCTAACCATTCACTGCACACAATAGCACTGCTAACATTAGCTTTAGCCGCTATCATTAGCTTTCACAGATTCCCTCACTTCGTACTTCAGCTTGACTTTAGCATCATTTGCCATTTACTGTACCTACAAACACACACATCTAAACACTTATATACACATATATACACATATACACATATATACACATATCTACACATATATACATATATACACATATACACATATATATACATATATACACACATATACACATATATACACATATATACACACATATATACACATATATATATATACCACATTACATACACACATATACACACATATATACACATATATACACATATACACACATATACACATATATACACATATATACACACATATATCTCTCAACACAACAACTTATATTTTCTTTTCTCATAATATACACATATATGTATGTATATACACATAGCTGCCAACACTCCCGTTTTTCCCGGGACTCTCCCGTATTTCAGACCCATCTCCAGCCCCTCTCCCGTTTTATAATTTCTCCCAGTAATCTCCCATAATTTATTAAGTCAGAACGTCAAAAACAAAATCTGAAGACATATCATTTGTTCTCCAGTTGCCAGAGATCATGGATGGAACATAGAAACATAATTTGTTGACTGACAACTCATAGATGCATAGTTGATCTGTGCGCAGGTTGAAACTTCCCCCGGAAGTGAGATTTTTTCTCCTAGGATGACAACGGATTGACTTACATTCACCACGCCCCGAAATCATTTCATTGGTCGCCCAACTCGACAGACTCACGCAGCATCACTGACTGATCGGCTAACATCAGATTAGCTAGCTAAAGTAATATGGAGGCTTTAGCTATTTCATTTTTCAATTTTTGTTTTATTCATCATACTTTCATGCCCACACTGCAAGCAGCCAGGAAAGGAAGAAGTAGAAGTGTGTGTGTGTGTGTGTGTGTGTGTGAGGTTATAGTAATAAATTAATAAAGTTAATGGGAATTTAATAATACATGCAATCCATTGAAAGTCATAATTATGACTTTTTATCTAATGATTATCCATTTCTTATTTCATAATCTTAATCTTAATTATGAGTTTTTATCTCATAGTTTGGATTTTTTAAGATTATAATTATGCTTTTTTTTTTTTATCTCTTATTTATGCTTTTTTAATCTCTTATTTATGACTTTTTCTTAAATGTCTTGTCCATACCCACTAACCTGTGTACTATGACTGAATAAAACACATCATCTACACAGTAAGTCACTTTTAAATGATTTATTTTTGGATATTTTGACATTTTTTCAGTTTTTTTCCTCCTTAAATAAGCATTACTTCATCCACAGAAAAAAATAAATAAAAATGGTGTTTTACTTTTTACTTTACAACAGTTGAGAAGTTGTAGTTTTTTTGCTTCAGTAAATGAGTTGAATCAGTATTTCTACTTTTACCAGAGTATTTTTCACACCAGTAGCTGTACATGAAAGAAATTATTTCAGTTTAGGTCAATTTATTTTGAATATGCAGCAAACAAAACACTATTGTCCTCACTATTGAAAACAAAACAAAACACAAAAAAGGATATGTACATGAAAAACAAAACAAAAAAACATGACTTTATTTGCATATTTGAAAAGGAGTGGGAGGAAGTAAAACATATTTAATCCCACCTCTTCTCCACAAAACAGTCTATGGTTTAACTTCCTGTTAACATAAAATGTATATGAAAAAAAAGTCCTTTGGATCAATTCACCTCACTTATCATCTTCACATGCACATACACATTCATACAAACCTAATTTGACACACAGAGAAAGTAAAAAAATAAATAAATACATACAAAGACATCCTTGACGGTGACACAGAATACACAACTAGTATTCACAGAATGTCTAATCTCGTCCCTATTTTAGGCAAATCTCAAGTTTCTATGACAACCTGTTCTTGAATTAGAGCTAATTGTGTGATTTTGACCTTTCTGCTAAATGTGACCTTGACCTTTGACCTTTTGCAATATTGATCATTTCATTACATGTCTCCTTGCACTGACTTGCACATTGCCCCCACAGAATTGCACATTACATATTTTTACTATATTTATTTTTATCTTATACTATCTTGGTGCATGCTTATATTTTTTTATTTTTTTATACTATATATATATATAATTCTTTTTTTTCCCTCTTCTTCTTTTATTGATATACTATATGTTGAATGTTGCAGCGTTAACATCGAGACAAATTCCTAGTTGTATACTACATGTGTAATATACGAACAATGGCAATAAAACTCTTTCTGATTCTGATTCTGATATGCGTCAGTGTGTGTAATATTATGATAATATATCCAGTATTGATTAAGTTATAGTGTGATATGTCTATGTTTGACACAAACAGTGTTACACACATGTCACCTTTGACCTCCAGAGTTCTCAAAAACTATTGGTCGTAGGTGATAACACCGGTTGTGAGAATTGTAGAAATCTTCATTCCACATCGTTCGGGGTCAAACAGCTTCTGGAAAACAGGGACGACCAGGTTTATGAGGTGTGTTTAAAGATGGCCCCTGACTGCTCTGGTAATTATATGAAGGAAATGGTTTGGAATTATGAGGCCACTCAAAATGGCCTCACAATTCCAAAGGTCTCCTAATGCTGGTGAGTAACCCTGAAATTTGGTACCATAAACCACTTAATGCCTAACACACACACACACACACACACTGGTAGCATTCCTCCCTCTTTAGTGTCACTCACTTTTGCACCCCTCCCTCCATTCTCTCCATCTCCTCTTTGTCTGAACTTGTCCTGCGTGCACTTAGATATTTCCGCCGCCGGCTGCATCAGTGAGAGTCAGAGAGAGAAAGTTGTTAGTGAAGTGTGGACAGGAGTGACGGTCAGACAAAGACTATGAGCACAGACGCACAAACCTGTTGTTCCCATGCCCCCCCACCATGCTGATCACCCCCCCCCCCCCCCCCCAACACACACACACACACATGTTTTACAGGATGTGAACATTCATACTCAGTGTAACTTTTTACCACATTAACAGTTTTACTCATTAAACTGAACCTGAATTCAACTCATTGTTGATTACAATTGTCTATTACACTGTTCAACTTTCGCAGCCTCACTGTTTCACAGATTTTCTTCTAATTTTTTATTTAATTTTTTTTTTTTTACAGCATTTGAATGTACACCCTGTTCTGATTGGCTGATGGACTGTCGACCCTTGTGTTCTGCGTCCTGATTGGCTGATGGACTGTAGACCCTTGTGTTCTGCGTCCTGATTGGCTGATGGACTGTCGACCCTTGTGTTCTGCGTCCTGATTGGCTGATGGACTGTAGACCCTTGTGTTCTGCGTCCTGATTGGCTGATGGACTGTCGACCCTTGTGTTCTGCGTCCTGATTGGCTGATGGACTGTAGACCCTTGTGTTCTGCGTCCTGATTGGCTGATGGACTGTCGACCCTTGTGTTCTGCGTCCTGATTGGCTGATGGACTGTAGACCCTAGTGTTCTGCGTCCTGATTGGCTGATGGACTGTCGACCCTTGTCAATCACTCTTCTTTGTTCAGGACCAAATGAGTTCAGTTTTGACACATTTATATAAATGTTTCATCAGTAACAGTTTAAAGTGTCTGAATGTTTGACACTTTTCTGTTACGACTAAACCCACAATGTCTGTGAAATGTTCTGCACCAACAAAACGACCTGTGGTTAAAGACACCAAAAGGCAGAGGAAGATGAAAACCATCGCACAAACAAATTGGTTTCATTCTATAAAACTGTCTTTTTTTCTTTTAAAAAAAAAATCTACCAAGGTTTGAACTGTGAGAGACAAATGTAAGAAAATGTTAAAGTCTGTCTGAGAAAAGGGTTTTAAAGCCTGAACAAGGAATAATTGTTAAAAAAAAACGTCCAACGTAACCCCTGCCATATTAATGAGGAACCACTGTAAAGTCAAATAACCCAGGACCACATTACATTGTCTGTTTGTTTTTGTTTTTTTAATCTTTTCAACAAATACATTTTCATTCCATCCATCGGAGCTGAACCCAGTGTTGGTTCTGGTGCAGCTCAGATCTGCCAGTCCAAGCCCAAACTATCGGACCTCATGTCATTCAGTGGAAGGTGACATCATCACCTGATTATGAAGAACACACAGAAGAATGAGGACGTTTCCAGATGTCATTTTTACTCTGATGATGATTTGATCTTTTCCCACAGCAGCTCCGTCACAAACACAGTTGTGGCTTTGGCGTTGGACCTCAGATCTGAGTGTAATTGGGAGGTAGTTATTATGGTAATTATTGGAAATAGCAGCTGCATGGTCAGTGATCAGTGCGTCCACCACCACACTCACCTCCCAGAGGAACACACTGTCACTTTATAATCATCTTCAGACACTTTTTTATCTGATAGACTTTTATATTTTCAATTCTCTGCTTAATGAAGCTCAGTCAAACCTTGTCTTCTGCTCCTTTCTTTAGATTCAGTCTCCAGTGACAGAGCTCAACCATCACCACCGTTAACACACACACACACACACACAGACAGACACACACAGACACACACACACACACACACAGAGACACACACAGACAGACACACACAGACAGACACACACAGACACACACACACACACACACACACACACACACACTCGTTTTCATGTTTCATGAGAACCATGTTTGTAATCAAGCAGCCATTGGGTAGTTTGTGTAAACACATCTTTTTTTAATGAAATAAATACATTTTATAAAAAAAAGATAAAACATTTGAAAATTTTATAAAATTAAAAAAAACTATATATGCATAAAAATGTATGAATAAGTAAAAAATTAAAACTTTAATTAAATAAATAAATATAAGTCAATTAAATTTATAATATTTTAGTTTTTATTAAAATGGAAAAAAATTATAAAAATAAAAAGTCTTTTAAGTAAACAATTGAATATGTTTCCATTAAAAAAATAAATAAATGTTTCACTTTGCAGCTGTTTCCCTTGTGCTTTATGAGGACATTCAGAAAAAAAATTCATAGGGCCACATCATTTCTATTTTACTACTGGGGAGCTTTATTTATATTTAACCCTTGTGGGGACCTGAATTTTGGTCCCCATAGTGTCAGAGATCCCCATGGTGTAACTGTGTAAACATATCAATTTCCCCACAAAGATAGGAGTACAAACACACAGACACACACATGCATACTTTTTTATATATATATATATATATATATATATATATATATATATATATATATATATATATATATATATATATATATATATATATATATATATATATATATATATATGTATGTATATATATATATATATATATATATATATATATGTATGTATGTATGTATGTATGTATGTGTGTGTGTGTATACATATACATACACACACACACACACACTGAACTACAGCTGCATATGTTTCCAATTTTAGCTCTAATGCTTCTGTCTCCACAATCTGACCCAATTAGCCAAAGCCTCCTGGAAAAGCCCCAGCCATGGTGGCACAGAGGTAAAGGGTCAAAGGTCAGACTCTGATGAATGTGTCACCTCCTGTCTGTCTGTCTATCTGTCTGTCTGCCTGTCTGTTAATCAGTTTGTCTTCCTGTCTGTCTTTTTGTCTGTCTGTTTATTTGTCTACCTGTATATCTGGTTATATGTCTGTCTGTCTGTCTACCTGTCTGTTTGTTTGTCTGCCTGTATGTCTGTCTGTTTATCTGTTTGTCTGTCTGCCTGTCTGTCTGTCTGTCATCTTTAGCTGCTGTTTAACTTCCTCATGGACATATTTGGCACAGGTGGAGGATTTTACACTAAAAGGAACCCGAGTCTGAAATTAAATTTCACAGCTTAGTAAAGGTCAAAGAGAATGAGTGACAGAGTGTGGTGCCAGACCACACACACACACACACACACACACACAGTACTGCTCTGACAAACAAACAACACATGCGGCTACAAGTCTTTCCTGCGTGAAACTGAAATGAGTGTTTGGAATGTTCACCTTCAGGAAAACGTCTGGGGAGGGAGAGGGAATGTGAGCGCTGCATCAGAGC
Organism: Siphamia tubifer; assembly: GCA_020466265.1. NCBI lineage: Eukaryota > Metazoa > Chordata > Actinopteri > Kurtiformes > Apogonidae > Siphamia > Siphamia tubifer. The sequence goes on from CM035790.1 coordinate 40,122,110, forward strand.
GCTGAAGGCCTCATTAGATGAGTGGAGGACCTGGTGATTCTGTCTAATGCTTAAAGGTGTCATTCCACTGAAAACCACTTTTCTCCTTTTGGTATCTGATGGCTCACCCAGACTTACCAACACTCCTTCTACAGTGGTTCGTCTCCTCCACTGGCTGCATACTGCATTTACACTAAACAACAGGAACCAGGGACACAGACAGAGGGACTATAGCGTCACCCATGTGGGGTTAAGCCTGTCCACGGCAGTGAATCTGAAGTAGCATTAGCATTAGCATCTACAAGAGAAGACAGCGCCACAGTAGCTGCTGCACAAACTGGGAAAAAAATGGCGGATCAAACTGGTTCATGTGTCTCTGTGGAATTAAAGCCTTGTTTTTTCCCTTCACGTTTTCAGAACAAGCAACAGCACAAAACCTAGCAGAATGTTACTTAGGTAAAGCTAAATACATACACAGTGAGAGGGGAGGGGGGAGTGTTCCTTCACACATTCAGAGACGCCTCGTGACCCCGTATGAGGAAGTTGTTTGACCTCAAGTCATTTTTCTACTATGAAAAAACAGCTGGAAACTAAACAATCTGGACGTTTTTTTTTAAATAGAACCAACACACAATGTATTCAATAACAATGAAGAACACAGTAATATTAATGAAATAACCATAGAATGACTCCTTTAATGAGAAACAGCTTTGAACGGGTGTAAAGTGCTGTGCTGCGTTCACTGACCCTCTACTCCATGGCTGTGTCCAAAATCACCCACTACCCCTTACCCCCTACCCCCTACCCCCTACATAGAGAAATAAATGTTGTGCGCTACATAGTGAACCCAGTTGAAAACTCTTCGTACACTACTACTACACTGTTTATTGCATCATCACAGTCGAACAATAAAAACGTAACAGTGTCGTCTCACAAAATTAAAAGGCTTTTTATTTATTTATTGTTTTTACTGTCTGTGCAATAAAATAATAATAAAAAAAAGAATAAACTTGGTTCACAACTGTTTTACTGTTATTAACTGTTAACCATCTCTTGTCTGGTGCCTGTCATCTTAACGTTTACTGTCACTGAACAGCTCCTGTAGCTCTGCCGGTATGACGTCCAACCTCAATCTGTCTGTGTTGCTTTAAACCCTTTAACCCCTGATGCGTCAGTGCTGACACCTTCTGAAAGGATTGGTTTAGTTTCAATATTCAGAAAAAAATTTGTGTTTTTTTTACTGAGGTTTGTTCATAGATCTGATATATGGAAATAAACAGGTGTCAAAAAGCAACTCATTTAGAAAAAAGAGAAAGACAAAACTACTGGAAACAAGTTACAATATTATTTATTCATTTATTTATACTTCTTTTTTATATTTCTACATTTAATATTGTATTTTATTATTTTTCTTCACTTTTGTGTCTTATTTTGTTCATATTACTTATTATTTTTGTTAATTCATTATACATTTTTGTCTGTTATTGTCCATTTTGTTACTTGTTTTATTCATTTTTGACTGGAACTGTTAAAGTCTCAGGAGTTAAAGGGTTAATCATAAAACTTTCCGTCCTTCATTTCGGATACATTGAGTGACTATATAGTTATAAATAGTTCACTAAAGATTTGGAGACCCCTACAAAACGGCATAGTCCCTATTGTGTCCTATAGAGGATTAGGGAGTGATTTGGGACACAGCACTTGTCTGTGTTTAGGTTCAGTCATGTTTGGTGGCGCTGCTGCGGTGCGTTCACTGACCCTCTGCTCCATATGTGTGTGTACAGAGTCTGGGCTCATTGTCAGTTTGTGGAGCAGCTTTAGGCGCCAGCGTGCAGCCGAACACACACTCTGCCCGGCTTGTTTACATGCTCTGATCACTCTCTTCTTACTGCACTTGTCTCTCTCTCTCTCTCTCTCCCCAGATCACCTCTCAGTCACTCCTCCTCCTTATCTGCGCCTCCTCAGTGTCCTATTACAGGCCTCCATCCACCTACAGAAGCTACACTTTCATTCACTCCACACACTTTGCTTCCAGTCCAGCAGCTTCAGTAGTGGATCATCTAGTTTCAGTTCCTTCTCCTTCTGGCCTCCTCACACCTCCACCTTCTACAGCTTCATCTTGTTCTGCTCCATCTCCTCTCTCTCTCCTCCAAACCCCTCACCTCCTCGTTCCTGTTTCTGTCTCTTTTCTTGCCAGAGGGAAAATGTTTCCTATTGTAAACGTTACTCGCTCTTCAACACCCTGTTGTCTTGGATTTCAGACACAGACTTTGTGTTTGAACTGCCCTGGCAATTAGTAGAGGATCAGTTTACGGAGCACCTCCTGCACAAAGGAGGCAGCGGCCCCCGTGGTAGCGGCCCCTGCTTCCGTGTGGCCCTTGTTCCCGTTCCCGTCTGGTCCCTGTTCCCGTTCCCATCTGGTCCCTGTTCCTGTCTGGCCCCTGTTCCCATTTCTGTCAGGTTCTGGTTCCTGTTCTCATGGCCCCTGTTCCCATCCATCCCCTTTTCCTGTTCCTGTGTGGCCTCTTCCATGTGTCACACTGTGTCCAGTGTGCGTCAGCTGTTTTCGTCTGTATGTTCACTTACACATGTGACTAACGCCAGATTTGATTATTAATAATTCTGTTAAAATGAACAGATTTATCTCAGATGAATCCATCATCATGATTAATCAGATTAAAAAATGTAACTTAATTCAATGGAACAGATGTTTACAGTTGTTTAAATTAAACTGTTGCAGCTGTTGAATAAACATGTTGATTGTATATATATATATATATATATATATATATATATATATATATATATATATATATATATATATATATATATATTGCTACATGTATTTTGGATATTTTTTTTTTTTTAAATGGTGTTTTATTTCTGTATTTGAGAAAAGTTTTTTAACATGTATTGGAATTTTCATTGTTTTTGTGTGTGTGTGTGTGTGTGTGTGTGTGTGTTTTTCCATGCTTGAGGGGTGTTTTGTGCCTGGAACTAATTGTTGTAATATTATCCTCTAAATTTTGCATTTCTTCTTAATCAGGTATTTTTCTATATTTAATTGAGTGATTATGTAGATGTTCCTAAAATCTCAGAGCGAGTTCAAATGTAGAAACTGAGAAAATGGAAGATTGAGTGACTTTTTCAGCAAATCTATCATTAACTGAACATAAACTAACTGTCTCCACCCACTTTCATTTGTTAAACTCCATGGATTCTACTGGTGAATCAATATTATAGAAGATGATGGTGTTTCCATGGTAACTATGGATCATCTTAACGTATCCATAGTTATTCATGTATTTTAAGACAATCATTTTTCATGTGTTGATAGGATTAGTGGATCAACAGGTATTACATGTTTTAGATCAGTACATAGATGATCATGGATATTTGAGTCTTTATGGCTTAAATTTGTCCACCACCTAATAATGCTTTTTCCAATCCAATCTATTTTTATTTATAGAACACAAAATTTAAACAAGTGCTGTGTGATAAAATAAACATCATAAAAGCAAAAAATACTCAGATAAAAGTGAGAGACACAACCGGACAAAACATGCTAATATACGACAAGCTAACAGGAATTGAGCCAGAGCCTGTGAGTTAAATTAATCTGTTACCATGGTAACCTACAAAGTTTCCATGATAGTTGCCTATATATTCCCATGTAACACAAAATATTACTTTTTGAATGATCCTGTAAAAGAGCAGGAGTTTTTAATGATATTTTTTTAATTTGAACCCTTTGATTCATACTGGTCACTCGTGGACAGTTATTCTACAGCTGTTCTCTTGTGTATTCATGTTTTTTTTTCAGTTCATAGCATTACTAGTAACTAGTAACAGTAACTAGTTACTGTTACTGTTGTTAATACCTGATCTGCAGTAACATATTTATGTGTAAATCAACTGCTTGTTGTTATTAGACTGTAATTAACAGTCTCTTCTTAAACAAAAAAATTGTGTTAAAATGTTTTGTTTCATAATGTTCTGATATAACATTTTAAATAGACTTTTTTTTTTCTTCAAAGGCTAAACACATGTTGTCCAGCTGAGTGGGTATTTTTGTAATTCCATAAAAAAATTGGTTAATTAAAAACATTTTGATCACATATGTTTTCATGCCTAAAGAGGAATAATTCATAATTCATAATTCATGCATCAAAGGGGTAACTGTGAACAGACTTTGCATATGAGTAATGACTCCTCATAAACTTAAGTCATGTTTAACATGAACGTGGTGTTTAGATTTTTACCAACTCCTCCTCCAGAGTTTGTTCAAGGTTACTGATTCCAGAGGCAATTTGTTTTTTTCATTTGTTCACACCTGAATGACCTACATCTGGTTCCACTGCCATTTTGAACAATTATATTGTAACAATGAAGATAAAAGTGTTATAGAACAGTGCATTTATATGTAATTTTTACTCTTTAAAAAATGTCAGATCTCTACATTATCAGATCTGGCCCTTTCTATAGGAACAAAAAAACAGTTTGGGCACCCCTGATTTAGGCCAAATGGAACTGAAATTTTGACTGAAGTTGTACAAACACTGTATTTAACAGGTATAATACAGCACGTGAGAAAACTAATGTAGTTCTTGTTTTGTTGTTATTGTGGGTTCTTATGTTTGTTTATGTCACGTTGCTCGGCTGCACTTTGTGAATATTTGATTGTAAGGATGAAGCTGTACAGGTTTCATACCATCAGAAGGAGTGTTTGCATATAAATATCTGCAAAGTCGTCATAACAACAGTCTGTTTGATAGTTGAGAAGTTCTGCTCATAAATCAGTCCTGCTGTGTTCATAAAGCAGATGTACGGCCACAGTCGTTGCTCTATCTGAACTGTGACAGCCTTGAAACTGCTCATCTTTGGTACTTTTTAATATAACCATGTGTCATTATGTGATTAGAGCTGTAGTTTAAAGGGGAAAACTTAGTATGTTCAGTATGTGGCACCTCTACCCTGGGCCTCCATGTACATTTGGGTCCTGGCTGACACTGATATGTGTCAGAGGATCCTCAGAAGGAGGCAGCAGCAGCAGCAGCAGCAGCAGCAGCAGCAGCAGCAGCAGCAGCATTCAGCTTTATACAGGCTGAGCAGAGTCACATCGCCCTCCTGTGGCAGGGAGGGTCAAACATGACGCCAGTACCCCCATCACATCACCTGGAAGTCCAAAACAGAATACTTTCCTGAACCCCTCCCCCCTCCAAAACCAAAAACAAACAATGGGTTACTTTTAGGTTTTTTTTTGTTTGTTTGTTTGTCTGTTTGTCTGTCAATGACTTTACGCAAAAACTACCCGATCAATTTCCATGAAATTTTCAGTAAAGGTGTGAGGTAGTCCAGAATAGATCCCATTAAATGGAGGTCAAAGGTCAAGGACACAGTCATTTACCGTTACTTAACAGCTGTAGCTCTGCCGGTATGGCATCCAATTTCAATCTGTCCGTGTTTCTTTTAACCATAAATCCCTCCATTCTTCGGCCATTTTTTCGTTTCGTGCAATGCATGATTGGATAGAGCGCTTTGGGTGGTGACCATCGATGTCCACTACATTTCACAATACATTGAGTGACTATATAGTCATCAGAAATAGTTCACTAAAGATACGACCACCCCTACAAAATGGCGTGGTCCCTATATAGTGCACTGTATAGGGGTCAGGGTGTGATTTCGGACACAGTCTTAGTTACTATTGACAGATAGTATAGATAAACTGGCATGAGCTTCGAAATGATTGTGAGGGGGCAGGGTTTGTTGTGCCTGACACCACCTGTTAAATATCTGTCCTTTTGCTGGTTGGCGCTAACGATACCGCTAATGATACTGCTAATGATACCGCTAATGTCTGCTGATACCAATTGAAAACCCAGTGATAAAGAGACAGGGAGTGAATGAGGGAAAGGGGGAGGGGGAGGGGAGTTGTGAGGATGAGATGGGGTGAGGGTGGTCAGAGCACCAAGCTGTTGTATTAATCTGCAAATTTTCTCAGATGACGCAAAGACTGTGACTTTCCCTCTGCTACTTCATCTCTTCCTGTCTCTCTCCCGATGCCTCTTGCCTCTTGTCGGATGGGAGACAGCGACACTCAGCAGGTATGCCGCCTTATTTCCTCTTTATTTCCTTGTTGTATCCACACCCCCCCAAATGACTGTGTTTGCGTTCATTCACAGTTCACTTTGGACTATTTATCACTGTTGACACGGTTGTTTTCAGTCCACTTGGCTTCTAAAAAACACTCATTATTTACTGATTATTGAGTTTTTGATCTCTTGTCTTTATTGGAAGCATAGATTGTGCTGTTTTCCATCTGTCTCAGTCATATTTGCGGCGGTTGCATTGAACTATCTTGGACTTCAAACGTTACCTGAAGTGTTGGGTTCACACTGTTCTGCTGGAACATGTGGCGGCTTTACTTCATATCTGTCACCGGCATTGTTTGAGTGTGATGTCTGCTGTCGGAGAGAAGGGGATCAGAGAGATTTAAGAGCGGAATAAGGAGTTTCCAAGACGTCTGTCGACCAAATGACAAGATGGATTTAGTGTACGGAGCCAATGAGCTGTGGAGAATAAAGTCCTGCTGCTGGAAAGAGGAACGATGGAGAGGCAGCAGAGAGGACAGATGAAAAGGAAAAGAAGGGAGAGAGAAGGGGAGGAAGAGGGGAGGAAGAGGGGAGGAAGAAGAAGAAGGGGACAAAGAAGGGATGAAGAAGAAGAAGAAGGGGAGGAAGAGGGAGAAAAATAAGGGGAGGAAGAGGGAGGAAGAAGGAAAGGAAGAAGGGAGTGAGAAGAAGAAGGGGAGGAAGAGGGAGCAAGAAGGAGAAGGGGAGGAAGAAGGGAGGAAGAAGAAGAAGGGGAGGAAGAGGGAGGAAGAAGGAGAGGAACAAGGGGAGGAAGAAGGAAAGGAAGAAGGGAGGAAGAAGAAGGGGAGGAAGAGGGAGCAAGAAGGAGAAGGGGAGGAAGAAGGGAGGAAGAAGAAGAAGAAGGGGAGGAAGAAGGGGAGATGGAAGAGAAAGAAGGAAGGAGGGGGGCTGAAGGAAGAATGGGAGACAGAAGGGGGGAGAAGGAAAGGAAGAAGGGGAGGAAGAAGGAAGGAAGGAGTGGAGACAGAAGGGAGGAAGAAAGGAGGAAGAAGAAGGAGTTAGTAACTGGTGAATGTTTAAAGCTTTAAACAGAGCAGATGTGATGGACAGTCTGTGCTTAAGGAGTTCAAACAACAGATTAATGCACTCAGATTATCATCCCAGAGAAAGAGGGGGAGGAGAGGGGGAGGAGAGGGGGAGGAGAGGGGGAGGAGAGGGGGAAGTGATTGACATGTGGACACACACGCACATGCAGGATAAATCACACCAACATGTGAAACTCAACACAGATATAAGTGTTTTTATCTAAACCATCTCAACAGAGAAAGTGTTTATGGTTGTTTTCCGTTCTTTATCGTTTCTAAAATGAGGCCGTTTTTTTCTTATTAATTTATTATTATGTTATTGTTATTATTTTTTGTTAGTCATTAACTTCTCATCAAGTATTTCAGAATATCCTCAGGTCTGACAAAATGAGCAAATCTTCAACTTCTTTCTAAAGAAAATCTGACTTTTTTTTTTCCTCACTCGTACATAAATATTGACTAAACACAAGTAAAAAAACAAACCCATGTGAATCCTTTTGACCTTTGACCCTGTGTGTGTGTGTGTGTGTGTGTGTGTGTGTGTGTGTGTGTGTGAGTGCAAATGCAGGTCTATGAAGCAGTGAATGTTTGTAGGAATATTTGAGGTATGAGTGCAGGGATGTCAAATTCACTTTAGTTCAGGAGACACGTTCAGCTAAATTTGATCTGAAGTGAATCTGAACCAGTGGAATAATAACAGAATAATACATAAATAATGTCAACTCCAAACATTTCTATATGCTTTTAGAGTAAAACAAACTAATATTTAGTTAACACTAAATGTGTTAACTAAACATGCTAACTAAACATACGAACTAAACATGCTAACTAAACATGCTAACTAAATGTGTTAACTAAACATGCTAACTAAACATGCAAACTAAACATGCTAACTAAACATGCTAACTAAATGTGTTAACTAAACATGCTAACTAAACATGCTAACTAAATGTGTTAACTAAACATGCTAACTAAACATGCAAACTAAACATGCAAACTAAACATGCAAACTAAACATGCTAACTAAGGACACAGACTGACCCATGTGTTCTTCCAAACACTATTGGAGCATCCACATGTGTTTTATATTGACCTTCAGTGCAGGGTTAAGTCGCCCTGTTCACAGACACGTGTCTGATGACACTCACACATATGTTCAAGGAATTAACATTGACTGGGCTTTGAATGGTGTGGATGCTTGACAGTAGAAGTACAAGTACTGAAGTACAAATGTGAAGTACAAGTACTGATACTGACTTTACTATTCAACTGCATCTTTGTTTTGCTCACTTTTTTGCTGACTGTGAACGCTGCTGCTAGAAAACTATTTACCAACTAAAATAATTCTATTGTATTCTATTCTATTGTAAATAAATATTCAAGTAATAATAGAGTCCACCACAAATGATAAGAGGTAGGGCAAATCAGATCAAATTTGTATAGGGGGGCAGAGTTTGTTTTACTGGGCACCAGTTGTTACCCCGCCCCCTGAAGGGGATAAGGGTATTGTGTTTGAGTCAGTGTGTTTGTTTGTTTATTTATTTGTTTGTTTGTAAGCAGGTTTACGCAAAAACTACTGGACGAATTTCCACAAAATTTTCAGAAAAAGTGTGTGGTGGTTCAGAATAGATCACATTAAATTTAGGTCAAAGGTTACAGTCACCAAAAATGTGTTTTCACAATGATAAGAGATGGAGCAAATCAGGTCAAATGTTTTTCTTTGTTGTGCCAGCACCACTTGTTCAGACTGTAGTCTTTTCATTCCAGTTTTACATAATAAATCATTTATGCTACGACTGAAAAACCACCTCTGACCTGCAGGAAAACTGTAAATTAAACAAGTGGTGCCTGGCACAACAAACCCCACCCCCTCACACAACAAACCCCACCCCTCTCACACACCAGTGGTGACTGAGCGCTCTTGCCTCACAGCAGGAAGACCCGAGGTTGATTCCTGGACCTTTCTGTGTGGAGTTTGCATGTGTCTCTCCCTGTGTCTGGATGGGTTTCCTCCGGGTGCTTCACTTTCCCCCATCAGGGTAATATCCTCCGGCCAGGTGATTCTGACCATTAGCCTGGCTCTACAGTCGGAGATGGGTCGTCAGGTGCCGCCCATGGCTGCTCACTGCCCCTCACAGTTTACCCCAATAGCAGCTAAGAAAAGATGGGTGAAAATCAGAAGACACTTATGTTGTACAGTATATAATGACAAATAAAGTACTTTACCATAACTTTATTTGACCTGATTTGCTGTATCTCAGGTGTATGTAACCCTGGTCGTACAGAGCTTCTATCCTCCATGTTTTCGATGTTTCCCCTCTTCCATCACACCTGATGGTCTTTGTCAGTTCTTCTGCAGAGCTGGATGACAGGCTGATCATCTGGACCAGATGTGTTGAAAGACACAAACATCTAAAACCTGCAGGATAGCAGCCCTTTGGGACCAGGGCTTCAAACTGTGACTGTGAACTTGACCTTTGACCTTTGCCCTACAGTCACCAAAATTTAATGGGATCTATTGTGGACCACCTCCCACCTTTCCTTTAAATTTAATGGAAATTTGTCCAGTAGTTTTTGTGTAAACCTTTTTACAATTACATTTTAAACTGATGCTAAAGGTTCTGTTCACAGTAATTACACCTGAGCTCAGAGAATCATCTGCTGCTTCAGTTCATTCATGTTTGTTCACATGTGTTGGACGAGTGTGTTGACGGCGCTGAAGCGTGTGGATGAGGCGGAAAGAGATTAGAACTGCAGACCTCTGCAAAGATCACACTAAACTAACACTAAACAATCAACCAGTGGAACTAATCCTCTGACACACACACACATACACACACACACACACACACACACATACACACACACATACACACATGCTCTTTTAAACACATTTGAACATTGGTGGGTGTGATTCAACTGATTTGAACTAACTACAGGATTCACATATACAGTACTGTAGTTAGTTAACTACATGTACTGTAGTTAGTTAAGCACATGTACTGTAGTTAGTTAAGCACATGTACTGTAGTTAGTTAACTACATGTACTGTAGTTAGTTAAGCACATGTACTGTAGTTAGTTAAGCACATGTACTGTAGTTAGTTAACTACATGTACTGTAGTTAGTTAAGCACATGTACTGTAGTTAGTTAAGCACATGTACTGTAGTTAGTTAAGCACATGTACTGTAGTTAGTTAAGCACATGTACTGTAGTTAGTTAACCACATGTACTGTAGTTAGTTAACCACATGTACTGTAGTTAGTTAAGCACATGTACTGTAGTTAGTTAAGCACATGTACTGTAGTTAGTTAACTACATGTACTGTAGTTAGTTAACCACATGTACTGTAGTTAGTTAAGCACATGTACTGTAGTTAGTTAAGCACATGTACTGTAGTTAGTTAACTACATGTACTGTAGTTAGTTAACTACATGTACTGTAGTTAGTTAAGCACATGTACTGTAGTTAGTTAAGCACATGTACTGTAGTTAGTTAACTACATGTACTGTAGTTAGTTAAGCACATGTACTGTAGTTAGTTAAGCACATGTACTGTAGTTAGTTAACTACATGTACTGTAGTTAGTTAAGCACATGTACTGTAGTTAGTTAAGCACATGTACTGTAGTTAGTTAAGCACATGTACTGTAGTTAGTTAACCACATGTACTGTAGTTAGTTAAGCACATGTACTGTAGTTAGTTAAGCACATGTACTGTAGTTAGTTAACCACATGTACTGTAGTTAGTTAAGCACATGTACTGTAGTTAGTTAAGCACATGTACTGTAGTTAGTTAACTACATGTACTGTAGTTAGTTAATCACATGTACTGTAGTTAGTTAAGCACATGTACTGTAGTTAGTTAAGCACATGTACTGTAGTTAGTTAACTACATGTACTGTAGTTAGTTAACTACATGTACTGTAGTTAGTTAAGCACATGTACTGTAGTTAGTTAAGCACATGTACTGTAGTTAGTTAACTACATGTACTGTAGTTAGTTAAGCACATGTACTGTAGTTAGTTAAGCACATGTACTGTAGTTAGTTAACTACATGTACTGTAGTTAGTTAAGCACATGTACTGTAGTTAGTTAAGCACATGTACTGTAGTTAGTTAAGCACATGTACTGTAGTTAGTTAACCACATGTACTGTAGTTAGTTAAGCACATGTACTGTAGTTAGTTAAGCACATGTACTGTAGTTAGTTAACTACATGTACTGTAGTTAGTTAACCACATGTACTGTAGTTAGTTAAGCACATGTACTGTAGTTAGTTAAGCACATGTACTGTAGTTAGTTAACTACATGTACTGTAGTTAGTTAACTACATGTACTGTAGTTAGTTAAGCACATGTACTGTAGTTAGTTAAGCACATGTACTGTAGTTAGTTAAGCACATGTACTGTAGTTAGTTAACTACATGTACTGTAGTTAGTTAACTACATGTACTGTAGTTAGTTAAGCACATGTACTGTAGTTAGTTAAGCACATGTACTGTAGTTAGTTAACTACATGTACTGTAGTTAGTTAAGCACATGTACTGTAGTTAGTTAAGCACATGTACTGTAGTTAGTTAACTACATGTACTGTAGTTAGTTAAGCACATGTACTGTAGTTAGTTAACCACATGTACTGTAGTTAGTTAAGCACATGTACTGTAGTTAGTTAAGCACATGTACTGTAGTTAGTTAACTACATGTACTGTAGTTAGTTAACTACATGTACTGTAGTTAGTTAAGCACATGTACTGTAGTTAGTTAACTACATGTACTGTAGTTAGTTAAGCACATGTACTGTAGTTAGTTAAGCACATGTACTGTAGTTAGTTAACTACATGTACTGTAGTTAGTTAAGCACATGTACTGTAGTTAGTTAAGCACATGTACTGTAGTTAGTTAAGCACATGTACTGTAGTTAGTTAACTACATGTACTGTAGTTAGTTAAGCACATGTACTGTAGTTAGTTAAGCACATGTACTGTAGTTAGTTAAGCACATGTACTGTAGTTAGTTAACTACATGTACTGTAGTTAGTTAACTACATGTACTGTAGTTAGTTAAGCACATGTACTGTAGTTAGTTAAGCACATGTACTGTAGTTAGTTAACTACATGTACTGTAGTTAGTTAAGCACATGTACTGTAGTTAGTTAAGCACATGTACTGTAGTTAGTTAACTACATGTACTGTAGTTAGTTAAGCACATGTACTGTAGTTAGTTAAGCACATGTACTGTAGTTAGTTAACTACATGTACTGTAGTTAGTTAACTACATGTACTGTAGTTAGTTAACCACATACACTGTAGTTAGTTAACCACATGTACTGTAGTTAGTTAACCACATATACTGTAGTTAGTTAACCACATGTACTGTAGTTAGTTAACCACATGTACTGTAGTTAGTTAACCACATGTACTTGTATATATGCACATGTTACTCTATAAATATATTTACAATTTGATGAGTTTTTTACAGGATTGTTCTCGTAACCACAGCTGCTACTTTTTTCCATAAAAACAACAGTATTTTTTTACAGTGCACTTTAGATTAAAAAAAGTCAATTTATTATCTCGACACATGCAATAATATTTATTCTAGGGAAAGCAAATATCAGACTGTATATTTATCCTCCAGTTTCTGGGTCTTTGAGCACCAAGAAGATAAATACTATTAAACAGAGGAATTACAGATGTAGTACAGCTCTTAGACTGGGGGGGTGGGGGGCTTATATCTGTACATACAGGCAGCATACATCGATTTGATCTCTTATATAAACATCAGTGATTGGCTGAGGATGTGAGCAGATCCAGTCTATAAGAACCTGAGCAGAGCTGTGCTTGCATATGTGCACTCATCAGCAGCTGCTCTGTGGACACATTCATTCATTCTGTTTGGTTTGGCGTCGTCCTGGAAACCATGACCATTAAGAAGATGTGCTGTAAGTACATGGATACATGCTAATGCTAATTGTTGGGTTTCTTTTTTTTGTTTAGTCATAGCTTTGGCAGCTCTTCTAGACATTCATACACCACAACCTAACTCTACACCCCTAACCCCAGGTCTAAACCCCTAACCCAAAGTCTAAACCCCTAACACCAACCCTAAAGGCCTCTGCATGCTCTTGCGGCAAAGTGTTGCAGTGAATTCATCGCAGATATTTGTAATTTATGCCAGTGGGGGGAGTACATCGTGTGCACTATTAATAACATGGAAGTGTGTGACGTCTGTAACTTAGCAACAACACGCGTCCTCAGAAAGCACCCGTGTGACATGGCTTTTAAGACTCTCGCCGCTAAAAACACATTTCCCACATGGAATACCACTCCTCACATCAGACCTTTTCGTGGTCAAACAAACTTATCTCGCAGATTCTTCCACTTCCTCATGCACTCGACCGGATCCATATTCATACGAGTCGTTTTCAACAATGATGCTCGTGTTCACAAGACAAGATGAAAAAGAAGCAGAAGTGCATGTAGTGCGGATGTAGAATGGACCAATCAGAGTCCTCTTTTCTGGTCTTCTCTGTGACACTGTCTGTGGTGGGTTACATTTTCTGGGAGGTGCACGCAACTCTCTGCGATGGGGGATAAAGAATCTGCGATGTGTCACAGGTACGGTATGACTTGGTTTCAGGGTCTAAATAGTCACCAGTCCTATAGGCCCTAACCCCAACCCTAAAGAATCTAAACCTGACCTTTATTATATAATCCTATGTATTAGTGTCATTCCTATAGTTTAAGGCTATGTTTACACGAACCTGAGTATTTTTGAAAACGCAGACATTTGCCTTTATTTGTGCTTTTCCTTTATCCACAGTCTTTATAAAAACTCAAGCAAAACTGAAGCTTTTCAAAAACGTTGTCTTTGCATTTGTGTATAAAGAGACCAAAACTGACTTTTAGGCTAATTTTGCGCCACATAAAGCAGCATATACATCTGGCAAACATGGATACACTTAAACAGCAGCATTTCTTTTATTAAGAGAGGGAGATTGGGAAGTTGGCTTTTCAAAATAAAGCTGATCAAATCATCGACCAGTAGAAACACATCAGGGTTCAGAGGTCAGATATTACACATCTCCTTGTGACCAATCAAAGAACGTGCCCATACCAACACATTCCACACATACCACTTCACCATGCTTCTTTTTCTTCTGTGGAATGGAACAGGAAGTAGGAGTATTGGTTATTCTCGATGAGGCTTCTGATTGGCTTTTGTGGAAATGAGATCTGACTGAATAAATCTGACCACGATCAGTTTACCTACTTTGGTTGGCAGATTTTTTTGTGCTTGATTCAAGATAATTTTGCTTAATTCAAGCGAAAAAAAAAATTACAAATGAAAAATCTCCCTTTGGAAGCAGGTCAAGTGACGTTATTCATATTTATATGTTTGCAGTGACAGCTCATCTTTAGTTCTACTGGACTTTATAATGTAAACACCCAGACAGAAACCATCATAGAACAGATGGATGCAAAACCATAGTTTCTGACACACACATCATCATCATCATCATCATCATCACTAACAAGTGTCCTTGTTGGTCTTCAGGTAGGTGTAGAGGCTGATCAGTGACCCACATATTTTGTTGCAGTGTTGGGATGGAAAAGTGGTGGTAGGTTGTGGTCAGTTTTCTGTCTTTCCTGTCATTTTGTTTCTGCGACACGGTGGATTTCTTTCTCAGACGCTACGTTTACATGATATTTTTTTTAATTTACAGTGATTTATTCTGAACGAAATTAGGAAATTTTGAATAAAGGTTTCCATGGAAACAGGTCTATTCCGCTCTAGTTAATTGGGCTTTAAGTACTGGAGGTACAGAGGGTTCTGATTTGACAGAGCGGCCGCTTAGTGTCTGGATGTCTACTGGAAGGAAACAATGGCGTCCACTTCCTGTTTTGCTTTGGTTTCATCTATCAATATGTTAGACCAGACACTACATGTGATATTTGCATTTGATGGATGGATAGATGTGATGCACAGGCTGACCCAAAGTGAATGTTGTGGGTCATTGAAAAATATTTTAATTATATTCAGGTTGCAGTTGGTTGGGTTGTTTTTCGTTTGAGGTAAACATTAAAATAACCTGGTAAATCATTGTAATTAAAATTTTAGGACACATTTTCTATTATTAATACATATACTTTATTGAACGAATTTCATGAAGCTGTCGTCCATCGTGGTCAGTATCCTACAATATGGAGGGAGTAAGAGAGAAAATAAAGTTGGGAGAGTGGAAGCTCCGGAAACATCCAAAGAAAAACAGTAAGGTTTGGGACACATTGGCTGAGATTTTTAAAGATGATGAGCGGCTCCCAGTGTTTTAGTTTCTGTGGAAGCAAAAACAAATGTCAAATGTCTCTTTGGGTGTTAGAGGTTGTTGACCTCTGGTTTAGATGACATAACATTCATAACTTCTGAACGATGAAGCAGAATGACATTGAATTTTAACACAGAAATAAATGCAGGTATGTGAGTAAGGTCATGTGATGTTCATGAAGACTACT
Organism: Siphamia tubifer; assembly: GCA_020466265.1. Classification (NCBI taxonomy): domain Eukaryota; kingdom Metazoa; phylum Chordata; class Actinopteri; order Kurtiformes; family Apogonidae; genus Siphamia; species Siphamia tubifer. The sequence continues at coordinate 40,137,781 of CM035790.1, forward strand.
TTTTAAAAATGTAGGTTGAGAAATGGGTCAGGTCCACCCTTTTCAAATATATTTCTTGCGGTCTGAGTTGCAGGCGGGGTACTGAAAGATAACGGTCTGTTGCGTGTCATTTAAACATCGACCCACGCATCACTGGTAGATAGATAATTGTCATTGTCACAGGTCTTTATAGTCAGTGCCCTATTTATAAAAACATTCAACTAAAAATGACTAAAAATCTGTTAAAATGTAAAAAAATAAATAAACAATAAATATCTAGCCACATTCACCCAGACATAAACACAGGACATCATACACATGCAATCACCATAAAGAGCGTTCAACAACAACACACAACCATGTCCAGTCTGCACATCACTTCCTCATTCTGGTTCACATGCTTCTTGTTGTTTGGACAGAAGCTGTGTTGAATCTGAAACGTTTCCCAGATGGCAGTGGTTCAAACAGTGAGTGTCCAGGGTGTGAAGAAGTGTTCTTTAAATATGTTCTGGACCTTCTTCTAGCAACAGGAGTGCTGTAGGTCTTCCAGTGTGGGGACATGGCAGCCAATGATCTTCTCTGTGGTGTGGATGACTCCCTGGAGTCCTTTCCTCTGAGCTACTGTGGGTGAAATTTGATTAGATATTAGGGCTGGGACTATATGTTTTTATGCCGATTCCATTCTTTTACAATTTTTTGGGTGCTGATTCAATTTCAATTGTAATTCTTCAATAATCCCGAATTGTCGCTTGTCTTTTTAACACCAGGTCATGTAAAAAAGCTGGATGTTGATGCCCACAGATCACATCAGGAGCCATATTTTCCCCAAAAAATGCACCTCATATGTGAATCAGTTCAGATTTATTCAGCAGTAATATATTTGAACCAGACTTTGGGAAGTAAACTACTACATTTATCTTCACACAACACAAATAGGAGCCTTTAAATGAACATACGTCATATTTCAAAGCCTGGGCTGCATGGAAAATACGCTAATGTACAATATAAAATATATTTTTCCATTATTTATTTATCTTATTCCTGCTCTGCATTTCCCTCAGGATGGTGTCTTGCTAAGTGCGCAGTAATGTTTGTGGTGTTTCGTGGCTTGTCAAACTCAGCCCCTGCCCAGTTTACCTCCTGTATGAGAAACTTCAATGTTTGTGTGTGACTGGGTGTTTTGTGTCAGTTCACAAAACATTTTAGACCTGGGTACATAATCCAAATATTGTTACTTCAACCTTGACTTTATTCTCTTCCTCGAACAGACAAACCTTGAGAATTCGGTTTCATAATATAATATTGTGTACACATAGTATTAACCTTCTGAAATAATACATTAATCATATGAACTACGATCAATTAACAAGTATTAAGAGAATGCCTCATCTCGCCTAAATTTACTCAATACAGAGCTAAATCTATTCACTATGAAACTAAATTTACTCACTATAAAACTATATTTACCCACTATAGAGCTAAATTTACTCACTATAAAACTATATTTACCCACTATAGAGCTAAATTTACTCACTATAAAACTATATTTACCCACTATAGAGCTAAATTTACTCACTAGAAGGCTAAATTTAGTTTTCAAGATTTCCACTCTGGAATGCATCTTCACATTTTTGTGTTTTCAACTCGTAAAAACTCAGTTCTCGTGTAAACAAAAGGCACTTCTGATAAAATTTTTGGTCATTTTTAGCCGCAATGGTCCTCATGTAAACGGCCCCTGAATGTAAACAGAAGCCTTTTGCTTTTAACCTCCCCCTTTTTTCTTCTGATGAGCTCAGTTTGACTTTGAAGCCTCATTGCTAACATGTGTTTCCTCACAGACTATAGGCCTCTGGTTTTCTGCTTCAAAGACCAGACCTCCTGCGCTGTAGACTCTTAATACCTGTCTCATTGTACTCGAACGCAGCATCTGGTGTAAGCTGCCAGAACAAAGCGCCTGAACTTGGTGACTCCAATCCTTGCATTTTATTAGGGATGCTAAGCTGTCATATGATGTAACAGGTGTGCCTCCCACCAGCTGTATCTCTAATTTTCCAATCAGCATCTGTTTCTGCTGTCAATATTATTGTTTTGTTTCACGCACTAAAGCCATGTAGTACCCTATAATCTCATAATTTCACCATATAATGTCATGATTTCACCCTATAATGTCATGATTTCACCATATAATGTTATAATTTCACCCTATAATGTCATAATTTCACCCTATAATGTCATAATTTCACCCTATAATGTCATAATTTCACCCTATAATGTTATAATTTCTCCCTACAATGTTATATTTTCAACATATAATGTCATACATATTTTTCCCATATAATGTTATACGTAATTTTTACCATGTTATAATGTCACCCTATAATCTCAGAATTTCACCATATATTATAATTTTACCATATAATGTTATATTTTCACCATATAATCTCATATTTGCACCCTATAATATTCCTAATATAAGCCAATGGAGGTGCTTCATCCAGTGAGGATGCTTCCTGAGGAGGTGTTCTTAACATGTCCATCCAGGAGGAGACCTGGGGTTGACTCAGGACATGCTGGAGGGATTCTATTTGTGGTCTGGACAGGGAAGGCTTGGGGGTTCCCCTGGAGGAGCTGGAGACAGTGGCTGGGGAGAGGGAAGTCTGAACTGGGGCTGCAGAGGCTGCTGATGCTGCTGAGGCTGCTGAAGCCACTGCTGCTGCAGAAGCTGTTGCCCCCATGACCCAGACCCAGATAAGCGGGAGATGATGAGATGAGATGTAATAATGGCTGAAAATGTCATACAATTTGCACGTAACATTTTCTTACATTATGAATTATTGTGAAATTACTGCTTTATTGGATTTTATTCCATAAAGTGCACATTTTATGACATTTTCAGGCATTATTAAATTTTCAGTTAATTACGATAATTGGGTGTTCATTGTTTTTGAAGATCGTTTGTCCCAGATGGACAGAACTCTGTCATGTCAGCTGTTTTCTATAAGTTTATTATTTATTTCTATAAGTTTATTATTTATTACTGTAAGTTTATTATTTACTTCTATAAGTTTATTATTTATTTCTATAAGTTTATTATTTATTACTGCAGGTTTATTATTTGTTTAGGCGACATTTATTTTTTATTACTGGAAGGTTATTTATTACTGGAAGTTTATTTTTTATTACTAAACATTTATTATTTATTACTGGACGTCTGTTCTTCAGGCAGCTGTGACTTTTCCTGGAGCAGAAAATAATCTTAGTTTTGTCAGAGGAATGTGACAGATTTTCAGTTTCAGGTCCTTGAGTCCATCCTTGGAGCTTAGGCTCGTGTGAGGACACATGCTGTTGCTTCATTAGTGCAGAGCCTCCATTTGACCTGCTCAGAAAACAAAGCTTTAACCTGCAGCTTTCACTGTCACACAACAACACAACTGTCTTTATTCACACTGAATTATTCTGCAAAAATGTTACTCATTTGACAGCACTAGTTTCTACTTTTATATCTGAAAGACAATAAAGTGTAAGTCTGTAAACAATCTAAGGCTGAATACCAGTTCACCCCTTAGCCCTTAGCCTCCATTTTCCACATCCACATGTAGGGGTAGGGGTGCCTCGATTCACCTTAAGGTAGAGGGGTAGGGGGAAGGGGGAGGGCTTTATACCCCTTCAAATGGAGATTTTTCAGAAGCAGATTCCAAATGGAGGGGTACAAGAAATTTCCCAGAATACAATGCGAATCATTTTAAAAATGGCGGCATCTACAAAAGAAGTAAACAAACGTAGTATTTTCACTGTAATGAACTGTTTTTAAGTTGTGATAACTGTTGCATTGTATAAAGTTTGACATTGTTTCAATGTGTAATGGTCATTTTCTCCATAAAACGCACATAAAAATTCACTAGTACGTAAACGTGGAGTAATCGGTCGATCCATAGCACTTCTCCAATTCCACGCAGATATCAGTAAAAATATGGTCATATCCAGGAAAACGCCACAACTGCAGCAGCAGACATGTTTGTTTACTTCTGTTTAAAGCTGTTGTTGTTTTTGCTTACGTAACAACTAGCGGAGCGAACTGATGACGTGGGTGAGTGTTGAAGGGGTGTCCCAATTCATAGGGGTTGATTTTCAAGCCCTACCCCTTATAGCTCCATTTGAAGGGATAAGGGGTGGAATGAGATTCAGCCTAAGTCTACATCTGAAGCATGTGAAGCGTGTGTTTTAATGTTTGTCATGATGGTGGTCAAACATCCTCTGGTTTTTCATCCTGTGAAAAAGCAGCAGACTGTCCATGTCAGTCAAACTAAAGCTGTTTTTACCAACAATGTTCAGCCCAAGAATGACATAAGGATTGAAAAGAGGATTTGTGAAGACTGGAGCAGTAGACCCCCCCCCCCCCCACACACACACACACACACACACACACACACACACACACACCTCCTCCTCCTCTCTTGTGGACTGTTCACTGAGGATTATTTCTGCTATTGAACCTTGGCAGGATAGTCTCCGCCCCCAAACTCTCCCCTTTCAGATCCACTGGCTTTGTGACTTTGGGCTGATGTGTAAATGTTTGAGGAGCCTGGGGGGTGGAGATATGACCAGAGGTAGAAGATAAGAGGAGGGCAGCCCAAGGAGGAGGTAACACGCTTGTCTTTTCCTCCACATCCTTTCTCCTCTGCTGATCTGATAGATTCAAATCATGTCTGGTTGTAATTGTCAGAATGTTTGTAAAGCTGATATTCATACATTTGATAGGCTTTGGCGTGGCTACACGGCACTGCACATGTGTTTATAGAGCATTAATGTGCACATGTGTTTATAGAGCATTAATGTGCACATATGTGTTTATAGAGCATTAATGTGCACATGTGTTTATAGAGCATTAATGTGCACATATGTGTTTATAGAGCATTAATGTGCACATGTGTTTATATAGAGAATAGTCATGAACAGACTTGGGATGTAAAATAGGTTTATAAATGCAGATGAGAGAGAGAGAGAGAGAGAGAGAGAGAGAGAGAGAGAGAGAGAGAGAGAAAGTGGTGATAGGACTCAGTGCCTGTACTTCCCCCAGCATTCTAGCTCCTACAGTAGCTTCGACTGAACTGTGATTTAGTCTATTTTTAACTAACCTGACCATGGGCTTTCTCAAACATGAACGCTTTCAACCTAATTTTAAGGTATAAGGTTTTAAACCATTATGTTATGATTTCACTGGTACGGCCCACTTCAGATCAAATTTGGTGTGATGTGGCTCCTGAACTAAAATGAGTTTGACAGCCCTGGTTCAAAGCGACACCTACTGCGTTTGCGTCGCCTGTAGCCGTACTTCTTTACTTCCCTTAATAATCCAGAAGCAAACCTTGCGAGGACATTCCAGTTGTATTAACAGTAGGTGGCCTTGGTTTCCCCCAGTTGAGTCAGCCACCCAGGATGGCAGCGCACTGGCCACAGGAAAAGAACGCTGTGTTAAGACAGTCTATAAACAAGCCCCCGGTCTTCATACTGGACGCATCAATTCAAGAGCTGAGAGGGTTTCATTAAGTGGAGAACGTGCAGAAGCATCTGGGATAAATGGTGCTGAAGCATGTGTTATCAAATCACTCACTGTTTCCACAGGCAGGATGACGAACCAGGCCACATCCAACCAGTTCAGCGCAAAGAAGGAAAAAGAGGAGAACCAGCCCGATGACAACACAGATGTGGCGTATAAAGATGCAGGTCACTGCAGTCGCAACACCCACAACCTCCTGCTGGGACTCACTGTCATGGGTATGAACTAATATTCTGTCTGTCTGTCTGACTTTCTTTCCTTGTTTCTTTCTCTTTATTTGTATTATTTTTAATATGTTTTTTATTTCATACTTTTTTAAGTTGATATTTATTTTGGGGGGGGGGGGGGCAGAGGAGAAAAGTGTCAAAAACCCTCACAGGATAATATCAACATTACAAACAATACCAACCATGATAACAACAACAATAACACCAACAACCAGAACAACAACTGGGAAAATTTTTTTTATTAATATTAATAATTTTAAAAAACAGAAGAAAATAAATCAGACGCATTAGATGAGAAAGACAAAAACCAGAACCAGAACAGGATGAGCTCCTGTTCCATTCACCCCAGTGCTGCTAGTGTCACTAATGAAAGTTTAATTAAGAAATATGATAGAAAACAAGTGTGGTTTGGTTCTTTTGGAAAGAATTTACCATGAAAACCCAAAGTTTTGACTGAAATGCTTCTTGAGGTTAGTTCTATTGTTCAAAAAACAGCCTTGTGTACAAATATGAACATGCAAAATCCAACTGTAAAGACACAGTGGTTTTCTGCTCAGACATCTTGTTGTTGACTGTTTCTGTAAACACTTTGCTGTGTTTCTGCATAGCTGTGTTCCTTGTCAAAAAGTCACCAAGTGTGTTGTTTTTGTCTGTTATTTCTCAGCCAGATCTAAATCTCAATGTAACCCTGTTTATATTACAGTGGGCGCTTATCATTAGTCACAGGTCGCTTTCATGTCATGAGCAAAAGAAAACAGAAACTCCACCAAAGTGCAATGAACTATAGGATCTAGGGCATTGCGATTTATATATGTATATATATATATATATATATATATATATATATATATATATATATATATATATATATATGTATGAAAGGGAACGCAGTGTTTTATTTTGTGGAAATAATAATAATCACTAGAGGCTTGCTAGTGTTTTGCCAAATTCCTCAGAACAAAATTGTAAATAGGTGGTGTTTAGACAAATGAACACCACAGTCGGCATCTAAAGAACCACTTTCTAACCTGATTTTAAAAAAACAAAGAGACAATAAACTGATGTATTTAAAGAGTTTACAGCTCAAGCGAAGTCAGCTTCACCCTGTCATTTTTTTTGCTTGGATAGGAGCACAATGCATTGTGGGTTATCATGTAGTAAGTAAATGTGTTGAATACTGAATAGAATAGAATGGAATATAATTAAATTGTATGGAAATATGTAGTATGTGGTTTTGAACACAGCCAATGTCGCACTCCTTCTGCACATGCTCAGTTCTGTCCGGGTTCAAACTGGATGTTTCCAGAGCATGACATGATGAAACGTCAAGAATTTCCTTTTTTCCCCCCATTGTAACAAAAAACAGAAACATCCTTTTGTTACTATCTGATGCATTTCACACATATTTAATGTATAATAATAATATTTCTAATATTTGAGATTGTGTGAAATGTTGAAGTAGTCCATTTTTTCCACGCCTGTATTTGTATTTTTTTTACTGAATCAAATGTAGAATTGACAGAGTTCCACATGTTTGTTGTCTCTCAGGTGTTGTTATGGGGGTGGTGTTTGGGATGCTGCTCAGGTACATGATAGTCACAGACACCGCTGTCCTCACCATGGTCTCCTTCCCTGGAGAAATCCTCATGAGAATGCTAAAGATGCTCATCCTGCCTCTGATCATCTCCAGCCTCATCACAGGTGAGTCTTTACACACACATGAAATTACAGTTACAGCACACGTCAGTATAGGTGGATTAGTGACGTTCCATATCACTGATTTCCTTTCCAACCCGATACCTAGTAAAATTCAGGCTGGTATCGACAATACTGATATTTTATGCTACTACATCTAATAAGTCTTTTAAATATTAAAAAGGAGAGTATTTCAAATCATAGCTTCCTTAAGAGTGATGTACTTATGTATTTTAACCTGAAGCATATTGAGGTAGAAAATAGAAATAGACAATAGGAAAACCAGAGGACACAATCATACAAAATATGTTTTTAGCATACCACAATACAAAAAGTAAATATCAAATACACGAATAAAACTGAATATAGAAAGTAAATATTGATATTGATAATAAATGTGCTGGAGGCAGAAAAAAGCCATAAGGCTTCTTAAGTTCACCTCTAATACACCTTACAATACAGAGCGTAATTAATGATAATATCAGTAACACAAATAAGTAAAATATAGTTATTGTTTATATAGTGAAGATGCAAACTTAGAATGTAAAATAATGAGAATATAATGAGCCAATGAGACTTTAACTTAATCTAAAATTTCGATTGGGGTGAAAATAGTGTTTCGAACTGTGAAAAGAGTATATAAGTACAATTATAAAAACATTCAAATTAATTCTTACTGTAAAGATGAAAACGTGCACCTTCATTATTGTTATATGAACATGTTAACTTGAAAATACTGACCATTTCAATGTTTCCTTCTTTAGTCTGTTTTTTTTTTTTACTCAGAACCTCCTACCTTTGAAAACACTCTCTTCTGCACTTACCCAGGCGGAAGAAAAAGTAGTCCCACCAACCGCCTGTCATTTAGACAACATCTCAATAGTTTAGTCACTTTTCACCGTGTTTCTGTTAAGGATATACTTTACCTCAAATTATGTAAGTATCAAAAGTATCGATATTTTAAACTGAGAATCGATTTTAGAGCAGAAAGATCCGGTTTCGGAGGCGTTGATATTTTAGGATCGATCCGCACATCACCAATGTGGATACACGTTTTCGGCGGTGAATGCTAATGATTTTAGCATGTTGGTGTATGATATTTTTTCTCCCAGTAATGCTAAACGCTAGCATGTACGAAACATTATCAAGGTGTTGGATTTCGTCTGATTAATTACACGTGACATCACCAACGTGTTGACAGTGGTAAGGGAAAATAGTCCTTTTAGTAGTTAGCTCACTTTAGCAGTTAGCTAACTATAGCCGTTAGCAATAGCAGTTAATGCTGAAAACAATAAATAGATTTACAGGAACAACAGGATTATAATTTTCATGTCATGACACATTAGGGGGAAAAAGGCCCCACTAAAAACAAGTTTTATAAAATACATAAAAAAGACATAAAAATTTGTATAAATAAATACATTAAAATATATAATCAAATACATAAACACAAAAGACAAATAAATGAATAAGCAAAAGAAAAAAAGAATAAATACTTAAAAAAAAAAAACCAAAGAAATTTTTTTATAAAAATAATAGCAGGAGCTTTGATGTGACTTTTTTTTGCACACGTATATTGTGATATTGATGCTCAAACAATATATTGTGCAGTTGTAATTCAAAGGCCTCATTTGTCTTTGAGACACTAATAGTATCAGGTGTTTTTCAGGGCTGGCTGGTTTAGATGCTCGCTCCAGTGGCAGGATGGGAAGCAGAGCCATGGTGTACTACATGACCACCACTGTCATCGCCGCCATCCTGGGGGTCATCCTGGTGCTGGGGATCCACCCAGGGAACCCCAAACTCAGGGGAAGCACAACAACCACAGGCACCAAGAACCAGGAAGTCAGCAGTCTGGATGCTTTCCTGGACCTGATCAGAAACCTGTTCCCTGAGAATCTGGTGCAGGCCTGCTTCCAACAGGTACCAACAACATCTGGAAAACTACTCTGACACTGTTGTCTATACTGCAGGCCTGTTAACCCTCTTACATGAGTGTCTTACTCTCCACTCTTTCATTCATGTGTTAAAATTTATGTGTTTATGGCATTTTTGTCATGTTAAAAATATTAGTATTATTTTATATTATTATAATTCTATTCTATTCCATTCTATTTGGTCCACAGAAGAATGATTTCATGTTTTAAATCACTTATGTTTTGAAAATTTGAAATGCAAAGTATATATAGTATATAATAGCAATAGAACAATGTCAACATCTTGAGTGAGTCCATTGGTTTTGCTGTTGGATGAATCAAAGGGGTGTCAAACTCATTTTAGTTCAGGGGCCACTTGAGACCAAATTTGATCTGAGTTGGGGCCGTACCACTAAAATAATAACATAATATATAAATAATGTCAATTCCTAATTTTCCTCTATGTTTTAGAGCAACAAAGAAAAAGTTAAATTATGTGATGAAAATGTTCAGATCTACTAAAAATCCTCTAAAACAATGTGAATAACATGAATAAACTGACTCTTCTTCAGAAAACTAAACGCAATTTTAACAAGTTTATCATTTACACACATCAATTACAACGTACAAATTATTTATTAGTGGATCTAGAAATACACAAAACATTTAATACCAGGCAGAACATTGTTAAACTTACACTTCAGAATTTTCAAAATGTTCATATTTGTTCAGGTTATTCACATTTTCCTGAAATAATAATTTATTTTATCGTAAATACAGTAAAATGACATGAAAATGTTTAAATTAGCAAAGAGCAAAATGCAGTTGTATTTATAGGTTATTACGATAATATTTTACTGATCCCACCCATTTTGATCTGCATGTAGAAGCTGACATAAAGTTCTCAATATATTCACTATAATTTTTGTATTTTACAAATGTATCCCAAGGGCCAGACTGGATCCTTTCAGGGGCCAAATCCGGATATCTGTACAGTATATCTGATCCTTTCAAACATTGAAGTTGGCTTACTAGTTGAAATTATTTTCTTTAAAAATACGTTATACTGCAGGGGTCTCAAACATTCGGGCCGGTGGCCAAATGCGGCCCGCCAATGGTTCCAATGCGGCCCGTGGGATGAAGAGCATAATAACCTATTAAATGACTCCATATTTTCTTCTCAGTTCTTTCTTTGCCTATAAATGACAACTTATTTTTTTGCCAGTACTTTACTGCAAAAAATATTAAATATTTAAAATGTTTATATTTACAAACTATCCTGTAAGAATGGGATGTGAATAACCTGAAATGTCCATAGAAAATTACACACAATTTGAACCATGTTCTGCTTCTGTTACTAAGAGTTGAGTGTCTTTGTAGAACTGATTCATAATGAAGCACATGGACTAATGATAAATTGAGGCATAATATTGTCAAAATAGCCCTTATTTTCCTTGTTAAATTTTACTTTTAATTCATTTGGATATTTATAAAAGTATTTTAATAATTGACTTGTTTGGTTTTTTTTTTTACACTAAAACAATGACAAAAATTTGGAGTTGTCATTATTGATAGGTTTATTATGTTTTCATTGTACTGGTGCGGTCCATTGGAGATCAAATCAGGCTGAATGAGACCCCTGATATACTGTAATTTATATTTGAGCAGAGGCCATTTCTGGTGATGTTGCTATTCATCTAACGCTAACTTCAAGGAGATGGTAAAGCATCTGTTGTCATTTGTTTGACTGAGAAACATTCTCAGAAATGCTAAATGATGCGGCTGAACCCTTTTGTCTAGATTTAGGGCAAAGAAATGTCATGAAATGTTGGAAAAATCCCTCTTTGTTCAACCACAGGCCAAAGATCAGGCCATAAGCATGTCTGTCCAAAGTATTAGTGAACAGGCGGACAGAATGAAGGAGGTTTTTATGGACTGGTGATACTCTAGAGATACTGAACATCCTCCTTACTCCATTTACAATGGACTTTACATGTGTCAGCAGGACTGAGTGAAGGCAGGAATTGACTCCAAGGCTCAAAAGGCCAAGGCCGATCCTTAGAGTCGAACTATCTGGAACGTAATAGGGCTTGAAACAAAGCTCCTGAACAGAGGAAATGATTCAACTGTCATTTTGCGTATTTTTTCATCCCACGTTTCTTCAGGAATTTCCCACTGAAATACAAGATGTCTTCTTCCAGGGAGTTCTGGTTGTAATAGCTGCCTTGCAACTAACACATATAAACACATCAAACATAATAAGAACATAAACGAAAAGATAATAAGCAAAAGAATAATAAAGAAAAGGAAAAAAAACAAAGGGAACTGGACTTATATGACTCACACCGTCGACAATAGATCAAGTTAAGCAGCAACAAGATTCTTTCTTAACAGTTTGTAAGTATTTCAAGAGTTTGAAATGGGATGATGTTTCACTCTTCATTCCATCCATGGAACATAAAAAGAAGACACACTTTTGGTGAGCTCTGGCTTCATCATTGGAGGTTTGAGCAGCAGATCTGTGGCTGTTTTTACTCAAGCACAGTACTTGGTGCCAGCAAATTCTATATTTATAAAATTAAATGTTCTAAAATGACATGATATTGCTGACCTTTATGCTCTTATTATCATGTATAAAGTACATGGTCATATAGCCTAGGATCTAGACTGTCCCCAGTGGCCGCAAACTGCATTTGCTACGGGGAGAGTCTAGAAAGTCTAGGTGAATTTGTGGGTGGGATAACCGCTGTCTGTCAAGTTTTCTCTTTACACAACGCCACGCTATTGGATAAATCAAACTTTTGCCATACCCGGTGGGCAAAACTCCGACAACGTCCCTTTTTCTAAAAACAGCTTAAGTGCCGTTTTCTGCTCCTCTCGCAGGGAAAACTGTCATTTTAAATCACCTAGCGTTGCTGCTCGAATGGTTGTTCCTGGTGATGAGCCATGTTGTCTAGCAGCTAGCAACTGGTGTTACGGCAATGTGTGCTAGCTAGCAGCTACGCCTTCTTTTTCTCTTTGGTGTGCTAGCTGCTACGTCTCTGCGACTACAACATTACGTGTCGTATTTGTGTTGTCGTGAGGCAGGGCGGGCTCCAATCCCGCCCCTCGCGATTTGATTGGTCCGACCCATTTTGGATTTTCAGATCCTCGGCTGTCTAGTCTGTCTCCCCCGTAGCAAATACCATTTGCGGCCACTGGGGACAGACTAGATCCTAGGCTAATGGTCATATAATTCTCCACAATTTACAGCAGATGTTACAGTCCAGGAAAAGTGACTAGAAGTGAAGGGGAACTGAATTTTTTAGGAAAATGAAATATAGAACAAATTCAAAAATCCAGTGTATCTCTGTTAGGGGGAACATCTGTGGAATAATCTGGATCCAAATCTAAAAAAGTCTTCTTCAATTTGTGCCTTTAAAAGGATGCATGAGTCCCAGTATAATAACAAAATACAGAACATCATCTGCATAAATTACAATTTAGTTATAATGTAGAACAATGCATACAATTTGATTTTATTGTGATAAATTGATTATGATTAAGAGATATTATCATATTTTGTTAAATATCGCATTTGTAGTTAATTTTAAAGTGAATATAAATATACTTATTTTTTAGTTGGTTATATAAATCAGATTGTGAGATGATTGTGACGTAAAAATAGTGTGTATATATATCATAATGGATGCTTTGTGTTAACGATAAATGGATATAAAAAAAAGTGTGTTATTAGTTTGTAAAAAGGGAGTGGGAGTTTATAAGTTTTACTTCTTCCCACTCCTTTTCAGGTGCAAAAACAATTTTTTGTTGACCATTTTGATTGATGTTTTGATGAGTTTGTGCTCGAAATGAAACTGAGCTGAACTGAGTGGATCAGAGGCTGGAGATTGATCTAACAACGCCTAAAGCAGCAGATGCAGGTTTCTCTGGTTCAGAGGGTCATGTGACAGATTCATGTCAACTGTAGAGCAGTGACTCTGAACAAAGTGCAACAGGAAGAACAGAGGTTTAAGTCATTTACTGTATGTGTAAACATTTTTGTAAGAGGAGAGTCTTTCTCTACAAACAGTATCCACTGTTGAAATAGTGAAATCTACTGGAACACAACTGAATGAACATTGTCTTTTCTTCATTTGTGTTTTCTACAACCCCCCCCCCCCCCCAAATATATTTCTTGCCGTCCACGTTGCAGGCGGGCTACTTAAAACAGCGGTCGGTTGCAGGTTGTTTACACATCAACCTGCGCATCAGCGGTACACATATGAATGGGTGATTCTCAAGAAACGTGAAACTATTGTGGTCATGAGAATGTCTCACCACACTAATGCTAACCGTAGCATTAGCTATTATGACTTAGCTAAATAATGACCTTTGTCACATTCTGAAAAATAATACCCTATTAACAAACACATTTAAAATAAAATAAAAAAATCTACATTTTCATTATGAAATGTCATCAGTCTTGTGTTCATGCAGTTATGAGTCAAATCATAACATTTTACAGGAGCATAAAATAAAGGTGACTCACCTTGTAGCCATTTTGGATCTTCTATTATTACAGATGCATTGTGGATAGTTTCAGCTCATATTCAAATTCCTAGAGCTTTTCAATGCAGTTCTAAAATATATAATGAGAATAATGACTGATGGACATAATCTTGTCTTGAAATATTATGAATATTGTTAAAATTATTATTAAAATAACAAAAAAACAACACTTGAAACGTTTGACATATAACAATGTACTTGTAGTTGTATTTATTTATTTATGTATTTATTGTTATGTTTTCCCTTAATTCAAAGGCCAGAAATTTTGGTTGGGCCACATTTGGGAAATGAGAAATTTCCCAGAAAATGTATGAAAAGTGGAAAAAAAAATAGAATGTTTTAAAATGAACTTGTGTGAAAGAAAAAACATTTTCCTCTGCAATAAAATAATGCTATATATAGGATTTATTTCATATTTAACCACTAGAACCTCAGGACCATTGATTGATTGATTTTTTTTGTTTCATGAGAATCACCCGTATGTACGACCGATTGTAACCCTGCACTTTCATTTGTGTGATGAGTTACAGTACAGTCAAGAAACAGCTACTGTTTGTCCAATCACATCATTTCTGAACCATAATCCAAGTCTCAATCATGATGCAACACTTTCTTCTTGTGTCCAAATCCTCCTCCTCCTCCTCCTCCTCCTCCTCCTCCTCCTCCTCCTCCTCCTCCTCCTCCTCCCTCCTCCTCCTCCTCCTCCTCCTCCTCCTCCTCCTCCTCCTCCTCCTCCTCCTCCTCCTTCTCCACCTCCTCCTCCCCCTCCTCCTCCTCCTCTTCTTCTTTCACTTGTGTGTGCATCTACATGATTAGAAGAAGTTGACTGTTGCCCTTCTGTTACTATTAATCTCTTTACATCTGTATCCTTATGGACCACAGTCAGGCATCTGCTGCTGAGCCTGCCACGCTGCCGAGCTTAGACTGTCTTGTGTTTTGTCCTCTTTCTTTCTCCCTCCCCTGGAGTATTCTCTGCTTTTATTTCTGCTCTGTGCCTCTTCTCTTCATGCTTCTCCACATCTTGCTTGTCTCTGTCTTTGTTGCTTCTTTTGTTTTTCTCTCGTCAGGGATTCATCGTCCTCCTCAAAGACATAATTGCTTTGGCAGAACACATTTCGTCCTTCGCCTTTCACCCTCTCTGTCTCTCTCTCTCTCTCTCTCTCTCTGTGCCTTTGTTGTTTCTTTCTGGGTAAGACCAGGCAGTTTCAACAAATTATTGGGAAGGTTATTGCTCAATACTTTTTTAGAGTTTCAGTATTCAGCCTGAATAATGTGGACCATAATCTGACAACACTCCAAAAAATGTCAGATCAATATATTTTTTAGTCTCTCGTTTACTTGCTTCCACTCTCACAACTTTGTTTTCTCTCCATACCGTAAGATACTTCCGACGTTGTACGTCACCTTCAGGGTAATTCAGTCAATAAAGTGTATGTATTAATAATAGAAAATTGTACCAAATATTTAACTTGACCAGGTTATTTTAATGTTTATCACAAATGACCCGACTGACCACAACCCAAATATTATTAAAAATATTTTTCAATGACCCACAACTGTGGGTGACTGCAGGTGCCCGCTCACTTCGGTTCAGCCCACACATCAGTGGTTTGTACTATACTCTGGTATATACAGCCTATATACTGGGCGTCCCCATAAGACACCATAGTGAGAAAACATAAATAATGTTTCTTTACATAAACCATTTTTATTTATATTACACTATGCTCTATATGACTGACATTTCATTGCTCTTTATTAAAATGCATTCTTTGGGTTATCTGAAATATAAAGAAATACATGTTAGAACCATATATGTATGGAATGTATTAAATCCTATGTATGGAGTTTTATGGGGAGGCCCTGTATATATCCTGTGAATTAAAAATGACAGCCATTTTAAAAATGGCCGCCATATCTCCCCTACACATAATCTACAGTAGAGTGGCGCCACATCTAGAAACATGCAGAATATCCTAATCTATATACAGTATGTGCTAAATTTGCTGCTTCAAGCAATTAAATGTTATTTATATCACACCTTACAACACCAAAAAGGTGCACAAGGTCCTTTCCAAAATAAGATAAAAACAATAAAAAAAAAATTATAAAACCAAGATCAAAACAAAGATAACACAAGTTATAAAACCATAAAAACAAAATAAACAAGATGAAGACAGATGTCATGTCAAACGCTCACCTAAATAAATGTGGATTGAACTCAGATTTAAAAACAGCTGTAGCTCAGTCATTGATTGTAGTTGAGCTGGACATTCCACAGCCTTGGACCAAAAACTGCAAATGAACGATCACCATATTTTTTATATTTGGATTTGGGGACAACCAAAGAGGTGCGATCAGAAGAGCTCAGCATACGACTAGTTTATGGATCATAATAAGTTCAGTGAGGTAAGTGCAGGGTTAGACCATTGATGGCTTTGAAAACATATAATAGAACTTTAAACTGTACTCTGAACTGTACCAGGAGCCAATGAAGAGAACTGGGCTGATGTGGGAGTGTTTGAATGTGTTGGACAGAAGACGACCTGCTGTAATTGATGGAGGAGACGGTGGTTTAGTCCAGTGTAAAGGACATTGCAATAGTCCAACCTCGAGCTAATAAAAGCATCTATAGCCTTTTCGAGGTCAGCATAAGACAAAAATGCCTGGAAGAAACTATCCTTTACTACTGACTGTTTGTCATATTTAAGAAAGGTGTCAAAAATAACACCCAGGTTTTCACCGTAGGAGCTGTGCAGTGCTTTTAGACCGATTTGAACAATTAGTTTGCTGCGCCACTGGAGCGCTGTGTTCACTGCACCAGTGTCAAACTTTTGATTCACAACCATAAGATGAATTCCAGCACCTGTTTGACGTGCAGATCAATCTGAGTGTGCTCCTGTCCTCCCTCTAGGTTCAGACGGTGCTAAAGAAGGTGCCAGTGGCAGCACCCAACCAAACAGAACCCCTTTTAATCAACAAGAAGAAGCTGGAATATAAATGGGGCATGAATGTCCTTGGTAAGTTGACAACAATATCATTTGGAAACTTTCATTTGGTTTTGGTTTTTATTTATTCTTTAATTTAGGTTTGTGAGTTCTGCTGATTTTAAGTTGTTTTAGATTCAGTTAGTGACAAAAATATCCAATATTATTTACAGAAATATTGTTTGTTAAAGGTCCCTTGTGCAGAATGATTGTGCACCATGAACCATTCATTAACCCTCAAAGACTTAAAGCAGGGCTGTCAAACATGCAGCCCCAAAAGGGTCCGACCCCTGGGATAAATTTGTGAAATACAAAAATTATAGTGAATATACTGATGATTTTATTTCAAATTCCACATACCGATCAAAATGTGTCAGATCAATAAAAGACTATCATAATAACCTAGAAATACTCACAACTCTACATTTTGCTCTTTGTTAAGTTAAACATTTTCATATTTGTTCAGGTATTTATTCAGGTTGTTGTAAAAAGATGTTTTGTTAATATAAAGATCTTCGTGTCATTTGACTTTTTTATATTAAAACCTGCAGTTTTTATTATTTATAAGTAATTATGATCATATTTTACTGTTCTGACCCAATTGAGATCTAATTAGTCTGTATGTAGAACCTGAATTCAAATAATTTTTACACTTTTAATATCTTCATTGTGTTTCATCCTATGGACCAGACTGGACCCTTTGACGGGCCGGATTTGGCCCCCGGGCCTTATGTTTGACACCTGGGATGAAGAGGATAATCCAAAAGATTATGATAAATCACTTTAAAAAGTTTAGAGCTGGAGATAAAAATCAGACACATTTCTATGTCTCTAAAGGTTAAGATTAGGAGGAAATTAAACCAAAGCTGAGTTTAGTTACAATTTCTACTTAAAAATCACTTTGAAAAACATGTTTTATTTTTAACCTTTCTCTTTTCATGTCATCCTATTTCACCATTTTGTTTAACTTACCTTTTTCTGCTTTGCATGATGAAATCTGCTTTGCATTTTATTTATTTTTTTCTGTCTCAAGGCTTGATTGGCTTCTTCATCACTTTTGGAATATGTATGGGCCGGATGGGTGAGCGAGGGAAGATCATGTGTGACTTCTTCAACATTCTCAATGAAATTATCATGACGATGGTTTCTTTGATCATGTGGTCAGTGTCTTGTTTTGGCTGTGTGTATTTGTGCGTCTATCTGTGCAGCGTGTGTCTGTTTTTGCTCATGCGGGCCAATTGCCACGTTGCTTTGACATTCTGGAGATACCACACACAGCAGTTAGTGACAGTGATGGATGGAAGGCTACTTCCTAAAGGGACACTCTAGCAAAAAAATTCATAAAACTCTGGTACCTGTGTTGACTTATTTTGATAGGCTAACAACACTTCCTTCTGAATAATATATAGCACAGATGGATCAGCAAGGTCATGTGGCTGAAAATCCTGATTTTAATGATACGGTCATACCTCACCTTACCAAATTAATTTGGTTTTGCAAAGTGATTTTTTCATAAGTAGAGTCACATTTTTACCCGGAAAAGGCCTGATTCATTCCAAGGCCCCCAATACTAACCCCTAAATCCTTTAAAAATTATCGAAATATTCAGACTTTGTGTGAAATATGTGTTAAAAGTCGGAGAAAATTATTTATTAAACCATTATAATTAATAAGACATGCAAATCATTTATCATTGGGGTTGGACAAGTATGTCCATGATATGTAAGGGTGAGTGTATAGTGAAGTGAAGTTTGTGGTGCATGAGGGAGGAAGAGGCAAACAAAACTTGTGAAACAACAGAAGTAACTCTGTCCTTTACACATGTTAGAACTCTGTGATGAACAAGGGTAGAAGGTGCACGAAAAGCATTATGAGTATCGTGAACATGCAGCACCCCTCCTAGCCAGAGGCCAGCGGCCCAGCCAATAGCAGAGCAACTCTACCGCGCCACTTTCAAACCAAAATACATGATGCTACAAGTGTATTTACAATTCAGATTAGTTTCGTAGCTTGAATTTTGTTTTGTATTTAGAGACAAAATATTTACGTAAAGGCGTTTCGTAACTTGGATTATTCGTTAGTTGGGTCATTCATAAGGTGAGGTAAGACTGTATATGAATGATTAATGATAAATGGACATAAAAAATGAAGAATACAGAATCTATTGGATTTTTAGTTTGTAAAAATGGGGTGGGAGTTTATGAGTTTGACTACTTCCCACTCCTTTTTGAGTGCAAAAAAATATCTTTGGCAACCATTTTGATTGATGTTTTGATTATTTTATGTGCTTGAAATAAAATTTAACTGAACTGAACACTCTTTCAAAAATGATAAAAATGCTTGACAAAAAAAAAAGTGATGGAAAAGGCGAGGCATGTGCACATGAGAAAGAGAAACGGACAGTAAACACTGAAATGAAGACAGAAGAAGAAGAAGAAGTAGTTAGTGTGTTAGTGAGGGACATGGACAGATGGAAAGTGAGCAAAAGGGAATCCCTGGGACAAGCGGCAGTCTGTGGTATGAAGGGGAGTAGCAGGAGCCGGGGCCCGGAACAATGTTGTAGGTTCCCAGGGGAGCCGGGGTGGACGCTCTCCAAAATGTAATGGATCCACCGACGGTAGACCAGTCACTTGGCAGCAAAGCAGATGCGGGAGGGAGGAGGAGGAGGAGGGGAGGAAGGGCCGTGGGACGTGGAAAGATGCGTGTAAGAGCACGTCTTCACAGTGGCCGGCACTCGCCTTGAGGCTTCGCAGGACCTCCGAAAAAGAGCGCAGTGGCACTCAGAGCAGGGATGGGAAGCAGAGGAAGGGGGGAGCTGGAAGAAAAGCAGCAGGAGGCTTGTGTTGTAGCCCCCCAGGCCGTGTACATGTGCAGCTGGACGCCGAAGGAATTGTGTCCTTGTACGTATCACTCACACAGTATAAACAGATTACTCACAAGCCTATGGAAGGAGCCAAACATAGAGGCCTGTGTTTACAAAAACAGGCATCATACAGAGAACACATCCATCAAATCATATACAAGGCATCCTGAGCCAAACAACTGTCACTGAATGCCATCTTCAACCCCAACTGACTGCAGAGAGCAGCTTGGGATGAGTCCTGCTTTGACTAGGACTGAAAAGGGCTTAAAGGCTGCTTTAATTCCTCCATCACACAGTGCTCGTGTTCATGAAATGAAACAACTGCACTAGAAACACAAACTCAAGAATGTGTCGTGTCCTCACATCTAGGAAACAGTCCACTGTGAATGATGTGTTGTTTTCCTGATATGATGAAATCAACTGTCTTGGATAAATATTTATTGAAATATAAATAATTATTCAATCTTAAAGTATACGGTTTGCAAATTATGAAGACCTTGCAACATACCTAGTGGAAGGATAGTTAGAGGAAAACAATGATGTTCTGGACAAAACAAATAATTAGGGAACTCATCATCAGGTTTCAGTCAGAATATATAATATCAGTAGCCTAGCTGCACTATCGTTATTCATTCCATGTATGGGTCTAGTGGCAGGGGAGGCGGGGCTAAAAGGTTGTTTTTCAAATCCCACCGTATGCAATAGGACGGTACTACAACCAATCAGCGTAATCTTTAGGATGACGTAGTTCACAGAGGAGTCCTTAGGAAGTTATGAATGACTAAACGAAATGGTGGATTATGGATCTTAACGACTGTTGTCGCTTCTGTAAAAAGAATTTAAAGATTGCTGACGTTTTCTCACATTCTTCACTCATCGTTGATAAAAGGAAATCGCCACCCAGTTGGCAGCGTTAAAAGTGATTCGTCGGCCAGTTTCAGGGAAATCTAGCCAAAAGTTACTTTGAGCGTAACTGGACTACTACGGTAGCACGCTAGATTTGCTGCCGCTAGGGGCGTGTAGCACGGCTAGGCTACAATATCAGTTCAATTTATTTCAAATATGCAACAACAAATGGACAAAAAATAAAGCCTTTAATATAATGGTGATAAATAAATAAACTAGGGCTCTGAAATTATTACAATTTTAATCAGATTAATCACATGGTTGCTGTGGATTTATTTTGATTAATCATGATTAAAACACTTTATGTTGGTCAACTGTTTTGTGCCGGGGGGGGGGGTAGTCAAATTTCCCACTAAGAAATGCAAAACATGCTGAAAAAATTTATACAAAATCTTTTAAAAATTTTAAAACTCACCAAAAAGTGATAAAAAAAATCCAAAACATATTAAAAAAGTCTTCTAAAATACAGAAAGAAACACCAACAAATGTGGTAAGCTCCAAAATATATGCAAAAAAATATGACTATATATGCTATTAACATGTTTATTCAACACCTTCAACAGTTTCAACTGAACAACTGTTCCATTTAATTGCGCTAACATTTTTAATCAGATTAATCATGATGGTAGATTAATCTGCATCATTTTGCCAAACCTGGTGATTGTGCTTCTATTGTGTCCCTTCCTTTGTCCCCAGGTACTCTCCCATTGGCATTGCATCCCTGATTGCAGGGAAAATTGCAGCTATTGGAGACTTGGAGGTGGTGGCGCGGCAGCTGGGCATGTACATGGTGACAGTGATGGTGGGTTTGGTGATCCACGGAGGCCTGATTCTACCTGCCATATTCTTTGCTATCACCAGAAAAAGCCCCTTTACTTTCTACTCTGGGATCTTTCAGGCCTGGATCACAGCCTTGGGCACTGCCAGCAGGTAGGACAGCCTACAGGAAGTGTGTTTGTGTGTGTGGACATTCTCTGTTGGGGCATGTGTTAACACATGTGTGTCACATGTCTTTTTACAACATCTTTTCCTTGAGCAGCTGCTGTGGTGACTATGATTGATCGGCGTAGCCTGCGACTTGCTTTCAGTTATTTGGGTTCAATCTGAAAAGGCTAAAGGCAAAATTCAGTTTTTACGCAACTACACTGACGAACCAGGAGAGCGGAGCCAAATGTGTGAGCACTGGCTATCATAGACAAAGTCCATGTCAGACAGATCCTGGGTTGTAAATGTCTAAGCCATGGGATTAGTTATCAGCAGCCAAACTGGCCCCGTTGTATCCCGCCTGGCCTGGCTTGGCTTGGCCTGCCAGGCTCCTGCACTGCTGCTGAAACCAACTGCCATTTTGGCACATTACTGCGGCTTTAGTGAATATGGGTAATCCTATCAACATTTACTCTAATTATATTATGACCCAAGCTTAGCAGGGCTAGGAATCAAATTCCTTTAATTCACATGTTGGATTGCAACAGTGTCCGGCACCAGCTGTTGTAGCAGACACTCACTTGACTCAGATTTCTGTTTTTTTTTTCTCTCTACCCCCTTACCTCTTTCCTCACCTCTGCACTTTTGTCTTTCACCACCTGTCTACCTGTTTTGTGTTCTGTCATCAAACACTGCTCTTTGTACGTCCACACCTTTCCCTCTCTGACGTGGTTCAGTGCAGGGACGTTGCCCGTCACCTTCCGCTGCCTGGAGGAAAATTTGAAGATTGATAAGCGTGTGACTCGTTTTGTGCTGCCTATAGGAGCCACCATCAATATGGATGGTACTGCACTGTATGAAGCTGTGGCCGCCATCTTTATTGCCCAGATGAATGACATCACACTGGATGGTGGACAGATTGTAACTGTCAGGTAGGACTGATTAACATCACATAAGGCGTATAAAACCATACAGCGTACTCACAATCCTTTTTATGGTTTTATGTCAGGAGGTATAGGTTGAAGTTGATTAGGGGTTTATGGTATAATTTTACCGATGTCTAAGGTTATTTATGTCACACAAGGCTTGTGCAATGTCACAATGAATACCACATGTGAAACTTATGTCTCGTGTTCTCTGTTCTTTCACAAACTGAAGGACTCTGATGAATCCTGACTTCAGCCAGTATTTATTCTTTCTAGCATACTGAAATGAGAAGCTGCTCACTGCATCAGTTAGGATTAAAGAACTTGTTGCAGCTGAAACATATTAATCACTGCAGTAATTATCCAATGGAGGGATCTGAACTATTTGCTTAGTTGAATCCAGGTGGAGACTTTTTGTGGCCAGGGTGTATATTAGCTAATAGAGCATCAACAATAATGAGTTGGCTTCAGGGGCTGTGGATTCAAGCCATATTTTGGTCCACTTGGGACAAGTAAAACTAATGAGTTGAGCGAAAGTTTGTAAAGAAGCCGACCTCAAAAATGTGCTTGTTGCATAGATGAAGCCTGGCACCACTACATTAATTATTAAAATAGACTTAGTCTGGAAACTGTCATTTAATTTCCGGTTTCCCAGGGTGTTATCAGCTGCACAAATCAACATACTTCTGGAAGTAATTGGGTAGACTTACCTTAATGTGATCTTCTTCTCTTGACCTTCACACAGCACGGAGATTCTTGGGTGATGATTGACAGATCAAAAATTGGCCCAGTCTCTTAAACATCCAAAACTGTTTCTGTGTAAATGTTTGGGAGATCCTTGTGCGCTTTCTGTGCCTTTGGCTTCCCTACTTTCAACACACGGGACCTCATATACAGTGGACTGATATTTGATGGACATATCAGCAGTCAATCAGTGTAAAGATGATCAGTACACTAATTGGCCAGAGTTTTCCTCTGGTTCCACCCTCTAGATTGGACTAAAACATTTAGGCTTTTTTTTGCAGACATTCTGTTTCAGTGTGTGATATGTGATCGTGAAGAGGTTTACAAGCAATATGGTCAAAACTGTTCCAAAAAAGATCTCCCACCACACCTTTACGTGTCTGGCGTCCACACTTCAAGTCGCGCTAAAGTTGTCTTTGAACTGCAAATGGATTAGAACAGTTTGCAGCAAATTATAGATGATTCCTTTGTTGCTCACCTGCTCTGAATTTCCATGTGATTTCAGTGCACATCAGGTCATGTACAATAATACCCAGAGATGAATGGTAACATGCAGTCTGTTTAAAATAGGCTAAAAAACTAATAAGATGTGCTTCCTCTGTCTGTGGTCTCAGCAAAACATTTAAGTCTGATTGGAACCAGTTTTGTTGGATCAGACCCTGCTTCTTGCGGCCGCGGGATACAAATAAGGCTCACCACTTTGAAGTTGTTTATTGTATGTCTCTCATCAGCAGCTGTTTACCACCAAATTCCAAAATCTAATTGTCAAAAGTGCTGTATGACTATTGTATGATCTGTGGTGACATTTTTATGTAAATGGGAACCATGTGTAGCGTATAAAGCTGATGAATGTCCCTCATTATGTCTGCGTTACAGCGGTGTGATAGTTAGTGCTGCACTTTGTCAGAAACGATTGAGATGTAAATGGGATGTCAGGGTTCAGATGAAGCTAGCCAGTGTCCAGACTGGGCTGTCGCCACATCTGGGACCACAGTGAACAAATCATTGTCTTAATTGCATACGTGTCATGACAAGCAGCATTCCTCCATGCATCGACGATGTCGGTCAAAAAAACATTAAAGAAGCCAGAGTCGTGTTGTGGAATTTTTCAATGACTACAAGGAGAGAAAATGTTCAAATCAAAACAATCATTTATTGATCAGACAAACAGTAATTTTGTGAGACTGCTAGCAGCGAGAACAACACACGGAACAAGCAGTGGTCAGATGTTCTGGCATTAGAGTAAAAAGACAGGTATTTTATAACGAACTGGCAACCTTTCACTTCAGCTACGTTCAGACGGTAGGCTAATGTTCCCAAATCTGACTTTTTGTTGCCATTTGACCTGTATCTGACCTTTGACCTGTATCTGACCCGTTAAACACAGTCTGAACAGCACAAATATAATGTTTTTAAATCTGACCCAGCCCACTTTCATATGTGGTACTAAAGCCGATATGTGTCTTATATTTTGAAATGCGACCTCAGTCTGAACGGCCATGTTGCATTTATTAAACTTTTCCACTTACTCCTTAGCCTAGACACACAAGACGCCCCTTGTGGCAGTAAATCTAATGTGCTACTGTAGTAGTCTAGTTATCCTCAATATGACTTTTGGCTACATTTCCCTGAAACTGGCTAATGAATCACAAGTGTAGAGTCAGAGGGCGGGCGTAACAAAGTGACGCTGTGATGATATTGAGGGAAACAACCAGAAACAACCATAGAAGAAGAACAACAATGAGTGGCTATTTCCTTTTATCAAAGATGAGTGAAGAGTGTGAGAAAATGTCAGTAATCTTTAAATTCTTTTTACAGAAGCGACAACAGTCGTTAATCTCCATAATCCACCATTTTGTTTAGTCATTCGTAACTTTCTCTGGACTCCTCCGTCAACTTTCCAGTGTCTAACTATGTCATCCTATACATTATGCTGATTTGAAAAGACAATCTTTTAGCCCCGCCTCCCCTGACTATGACACGACTACACCCATACGTACATGTAATGAATGGGGATAGCGTGGCTAGTTTAATTGCTCCTCTGATTGACACAACAAACGTAAAATCCCAGAGGTACGATATTATGAGTTTATGACTAGTTTAATTTATTTACAATTCACACACACGTAAACATGTGACATCCCACAGGTTGACCTTTGACCTAGGCACTACAATGTTTTCAGTCATCAGGCTGTAGATGCTAAACCTTGAACCAGTCACAGTAAAATTGTTCGTATCTGTTAAAGCAGCTTCTTCCACTGTGTAGAAACTTATGCCCAAAACCACGGAGTGTACTAACTGTATGCAGGTCCAGGGGGGCGGGGCTAAACAATGATAAAAGTTTGGAGTTATTATGTTTTCATTTTACTGGTCCAGCACATTGGAGATCATATCAGACTAAATGTGGCTCCTAAAGAAATTAAGTTTGAGACCTCTGCTGTACACCTTTATCGCATATCACAAGTTTTACTATTATTGTGCAGCAGTGGTTCATGGTTCATGGTGACCAGTGACATTTAAATGACAATTAATAACCCGGTCATACCAAGGTCATTTCCATCACAGTTGTTTTTTAAAATAACTTACTCTTTCTCTCATACAGTAAAACCATCTTTTTTTCTGCATGTTTCTATCTCTGTAATTCCAAATGCACTGCCTTAGTTTGCACAGAATAGAAATGTGTGTTTTTATGCTTTTGAAATGGTGCAGCCGGACAAGTACTGTATGCAGAAAGTTGCAGGTGGTCTTTCTCCACCAAACCCATACATGTCATGGCTCAGACACACTAATGATGAATGACAGCAACAGCTACCAATTACGCAGTCATTTGGCACTCGTGTTAACGACCAGACTTTAATAACAAGTGCTCTGTGTTGCAAATTTAAGGGATTCTTAAAACATTCCTGAGATTAAATGGAAATTCACCTCGGCTATAATCCTGCATATTGGCACTTATTATGTTTATTATAATGCATTAAGAAAAGTAAAGTTTCAAATAAAGTTTTAATTTCTTACCCACAAATTGGGGCAAAGCATGAGATACTTATTTTAATATTCGTAAGACCCTTTTAGTTCGATTCTAAAAACTTTATTACCGTATTTTTCAGATTGTTAAGTCAGGTTTTTTTTTTATTGTTTGGCCGAGGCTGCAACTTATATTCCGAAGAGACTCATATGTAACGTGAATTTATTTTATAATTTCACATGTTATTTTCACACTGATAACCACAAGAGGGCGCTGTTGAGCATGAGCATGTTCTTTATGCTATAGTTATCTGAATAATTATTAATATTACATTAACATATCAGGCAAGTTCTCAGTTCATTGCTTATGCATCATGTAACGTTAGCTGAATGTGTTACGTTAGCATACCGTACACCTATTCAGCCTGTTGTTCTCTATTCTGATTTTATTTTAAATTGCCTTTCAAGATAAAAAGTCTGTTCTTTGTGTTGGATTTGATCAAATAAATTTCCCCCCAAAATTTGAGTTATACTCCAGTGCGAGTTATATATTTTTTTCCTTCTTTATTATACTTTTTTTGGCTGGTGTGATTTATACTCTGGAAAATACGGTATCCTCGAGGGGGCAGTTTGCTGTGCAGACAGCAGAACAAGAAGAATAAAACACAAAATACAAAAACACAAAACATAAAGAGACAGCACACATTCAAACACAACAGTATTCACATCCATTCTTTCCACCTGTGTTTTGTCTCTTGAGTTTCATAGGTTGATACTGATGCACTTCTGACGTAAATGCATAAATTGGTTGTTTTCAGTATGATTTTGTTTGTGGTTCACAAATTTCATCTACCGGTGCTGCTTTGATGAAATGTCTTCCGTACACAGTATCAATTTTCACTTTGCAGATATCAGCACTTTGGTATTTCTTCCTAGACAAATGTTTGTAAAACAGGAGCAGCTTGTCCTAATGTGGAAACCATATCAACATAAATTTCCTTGGAAGCCAAACCATTCTTCTGTAGGTCCTTCACATGCCAAATGCCTTTTTCTTTTAATAAACCGCAGCTATCAGTCAGTTATTTAAAGTCTTCTTCTCGCTTGTAATACAACTGTCCCTCCAAACAAAAAGTCAAATCTGTTATGCACTGGACCGAATTAAAGACACGCTAGGTTTCTGGCATCTGGCATTCATCCTCCATCGTCAATATAAATAAACTGTAAAGCTCCAGCAGATCCACCAGAGCAGCTTGATGTGGAACCTGCTGAGTTTAATTCTATAAAACATATTTTACTGTGACATCACTCTGTGAAAGGAACAAATGGAATCTGCCACAAACTTTCAAGAGAGACACCAACAAGGTTCATACGTTTTGAAAAAACTTGGAAAAGTTTTAGAATTTGAATCATGCAAATTGCAGACCTAGAAATGTTTTGGAAAAGTAAAAAGACCCAGAACGTTTTGGAAAAGTCATTGATTTTTTTTTTTTTACACAGCATAATAATGTGTGATTAATAATTTAAAAAAAAGGATTTTAAGTGCGTCTAATAGTTCGGAGAAAAAAAATTACATTAAAATGTATATGTATATATACATATAAATAATTGCAGGTCTTGTGATGTGACTATTGTGCACACATGTAGATGTATTTGTCACATAAACCATATAAATCTTAATGTTTTTAGCTTATTTTTCCTCTGTCTCAGAGGCAGTTATGTGACTAATTGCAGCAGAAGAATAAAATGGAGAATGATTGTTTGCATGGTTTCTCCCCAGTATGACCGCCACCTTGGCCAGTGTGGGAGCTGCCAGTATTCCCAGTGCGGGACTTGTGACCATGCTGCTGATCCTAACAGCTGTCGGCCTGCCCACCCAGGACATCAGTCTACTCATCGCTGTCGACTGGCTGCTGTGAGTCAGGTGTCTGAGAAGTGCTCAGCGGCTTTTTCTTCTTTTAACGGCACATGTAATAGTTAATGAATTACACGACAGAAAAATAAACCAGAAATTGAAAAAATAAATAGTCCAGCGGTTTACACAGAACTATCAAACCAATTGTTCAATTTGGTATAAAAGCAGCAAATTTGTTACACTTGTAGATTTACAAATTTGGAACAAATTTAGATGTGGAGCCACTGAAGTAAAATAAATATCATAATATGACCAAAGATCTGACTTAGTATTTATGGTTTAAGGCTAATGGTATATAAGATACTGTACTGGCCTACTATTTTTTTTTAGGAAGTATCTTCATCAGACATTAAATGTGCTAAATCTTACACTTACTTTAGTAAGATAAATGAGAAAACAAATGACTTTAGTGCTGGTTAGTTCATGTTTTTAATATATATGATGGTGTGTTATTCCACATATATGCTGGTTTACAGTATGTACATGTATACAATGGATTAGTAAATATTCCACTAGATAGAACCTGTAAAGTGAATGGATTATAATGTGCAGACAGTGTTGGAAGTAGATCTGGTAGATCTGACACCTATTCCTTTGGACTGAAATTCTACTGTTCATTTGAAGAATTTCACATTTTGACCCCAGATTTATCTTGGAAACTTGAACCAACTAAAATGTAACACTTGAGTGTCTTTATCACTAACGCACACGTGGGAACATTTCATTAGTTTGATGCCAGAAGCATTTTACCTGTAGACCAGTATACTGCATTCTCTATCACAGGGGTGTTAAAGACCAGTAAAATAATAACAGTGAAAAGAGTCAAATGTTTACATCTATAATATTTCCCTCAAAATGTGAATAAGATTAACAACTTGACACGTCTTAAGAAAAACAAGTGAATTTTGAACCATTTTCTGCCTCAGTTTATCAGTTTGTCATTTCAATTCCAAATACACTAAACATTCAGTAACAGGCAGAACATTTGTAAAATGATATTTATTTCTCTTCAGACATTTCAGCGGGTTCATATTTGTTCAGGTATTTATTCAGGTTTTTGTAAAAGGATGATTTGTTAATGTAAATACTTTTACGTAACCTTTTGTTTTTACATTAAAATCTGCAGTTTTTATTTTTTATAGGTAATTATGATGAAATTTTACTGGTTTGACCCAAATGAGATCTAATTATTCTGTATGTAGAAGTAGCATCCAAATCATTTTTACACTCTTAATATCTTCATTGTTATTCATCCTACGGGCCAGATTGGACCCACTGGCGGGCTGGATTTGGCCTCTGGGCCTTATGTTTGACACCTGTGCTCTATCAGCTTTTAGCAGTTGGTACTTTTTCTCCAATTTATTGCTCAAATGTGTGTGTAAACTGTCAAGTGTGTCCGGTTGCCCCATGGGTTTCATCTTCCAGCCTTTTCAGTACAACACATGTGAGAATTGATTTGTGTGTCGCAGCTCTGTTATTTCAGTTGCTGACACTCATACCGTTTGTCCACTCAGTGACAGAATGCGCACGTCCATCAATGTGGTGGGCGACTCATTCGGCGCCGGCATCGTGGATCACTTGTCCAGGGCGGAGCTGGCTGAACTCGACGCAGCGGAAATGGAACTGCACCCACCGGAAGAGGAGCTGGATTTCATTCCTCCTCCGCCCATCCTGACAGAAATGGACCTGATGGATCCCACAAAACCGCCCGAGCTGCCCCCCCGTTCCCCTCGCCCTCCCAAACTCAACCACCACAGCCACGTTCTGACCCAGTCCCACTCCATCACTTACTCGCCGTCTCGTTCCATCCGCTCTCCGTCCCCACGATCCATCCGTTCTCCGTCCCCTCGTTCCGTCTGCTCTCACTCTCCTCGACCTTTCCGTACTCATTCGCCACATCTCCTCCGCAGAACGGAGCCGGGTTACTGTGCCCTGCCCAGCCACGATAACCAGGTGCGTCCTGAGCCCTTATCCTTTTAATCCTGACAGTGATGAGCTTTATTTATAACAATAAATACTCAACTTTATTTATAGATGGGGCTGTTAAATGATTACATACTTTAATCAGATTAAACATACAATTGCTACATATTCATTTCAATTACCATAATTTCTAGACTATAAATCACAGGGTTTTTTTTATAGTTTGGCCAAAGCTACAACTCATACTCTGTTAAAATTTAGTCGTTTTTACTGAATCAGCAATCACATATATTGGGAGAAATGTATTTTGTACTTTATTAAGCATTGGTTTGTACTATACTCTATATTGTATGTACCGTATTTTC
This sequence comes from Siphamia tubifer, assembly GCA_020466265.1. NCBI lineage: Eukaryota > Metazoa > Chordata > Actinopteri > Kurtiformes > Apogonidae > Siphamia > Siphamia tubifer. Next base: position 40,168,220 of record CM035790.1, read on the forward strand.
TGGACTATAAGGCGCACTTAAAAGACTTTAATTTTCTCCAAAAATGGCAGTGTGCCTTATAATCCACAGCGCCTTATATATGGATTAATTCTGGTTGTGCTTAGTGACTTGGAATTTCTCATAAATTTGGACTTTTTATCTAATAATTTAGACTTTTTAATGTCATGATTTTAACTTTTTATCTAATAATTTGGACTTTTTAATGTCATGATTTTGACTTCACTTAATGCACCTTATACTCTAGTGCGCCTTATATGTGAAAAGCCATTTTAAAAAATTAACTATTCTGTTCCTTATAGTGTGGAAAATACGGCACATAAAACCTATGTGTATAGTGTGTTCTATATAAAGACATCAATGTTCCATTGTCACAAAAACCTGATGCTTTTGCCCAGATGCAAATGTTTTTATTTATTATATCAGGATACTTGTCATCCTGATGTAATATTCGTGTCGTTTTCTCCTCAGATTCCCACACTGCCTCGTTCCTACAGAGAGAGGGACCGGGAACGTGAGCGTCTGAGGCGAGAGAGTGAAACAGAAGAGGAGGAGGACAGAGAGAGGGCTTTAGGCGAAGTGAGCGACGGCGAGGAGAGCGACGACACCGCTTACGACCGGCGGCACGTCATCCCACCGGGTGACCTGCCCTGATTAAAATCTCCCACAAAAGTTTCCCCAGTTTTTTTCTGTGTGTTCTATGAGCGCTTTCCCCACTTTCGTGTACCTCTCCACTGCTTAGCGAGACTCCAGTGGAGGTCCACAGTGGATTTTCTGGCTGCTGGCGTGACTGCTTCCTGTGTGTGTGTTCAAGTTCGCTGCTGTTGATCAACAGGACGTGGCTCTGCGACGCCTTCCACCAGCGTCATATTCAGAGTTATTCAAATGTTGCAATGGCAGCGCCTGTCAAATTTCTGTTAAAGCCCTTAAAGGTTCAGCATCTAAGATGTTGTAGCGCGTAGTGTTGAGGCTTCTGGCCGTTAAAAGGATGTTTTTTTCCACAAGCATTTGTTCCAGGAAGATTCTGTCGGCGTCTGTGAATCGGTTTAGAAAGAGTCTGGGGTAAAACCACTTTAAATTGTTTGCCTCATTACATAATGGCCAAATTCAGGGGTTTTTAAATAGTGAGGTGGGCCTTCCCTGGGGGGCGAAGCTTCCCTGGGCGGGCGCTGGAGGACTTCTGGGAAGGCGCGACAAAATAACCTTGAATAAAAAATAAATAAAAAATGTCTAAATACAATATGTGGTTGGCTAACTACAGAACATGTGAGGGGCCAAAAAAAAGATGAAAAAACAATGAAAAATTATTTGAATGGGCGAAAAAAAGTTTTATTTCACGTCGTCTTAACCTTAACGTTCTATACATTGAACTGGAAATGAACTTCCAGTTCAGTGAAATTCACCCACTTCTTGAGATGTATCCTGCCGCATGTGCTGAAGTCAGTATGGACTAAAGTCTAGCCCAAGTTTTATTGAAATGCCAGGAAAATCTGGATTTAACAATATGTGACCCACCACCACGAAACCAGACATAAGTGTGTGTAAATCCAAACTGAGTTATCTGTGTAGCTTGGTAGAGTGGAAACTAAGGTTTAAGATGGTGAAAAAATGATGTTTCTATCACAAGTAGAACCAAAGTTATGGTCATTTTAATATCCACATTTGGACATATTTTACAATTTGCATATTTTTAGATATTGTCCGTTAAAGTTTTGGACTGTTTTGGGGTAGGAAGTCCTTAGCAACACATAATAATTTGTATCCAATTGACACAAATTGTTCACAGATGTTAAAGGACACTCTGATGGACATGTCACAGAAGTTTTATATATTATAATAATAGGACAGAAGTGTGACGTATTATAATCATTTGGCTTACACCATTGGACAGAACATTCAATATAAGCTTTTACCTCGTACCAAACACTTGGGTGTTTACTCACGGAATGGAGATCGGTTTGTTCGGCGAAAAGAGGTGGAAGTCGTCTTTGTCTTTGCTCAGCAATACCTGAACTTTTGTCACCGCTTAAATAATTGACTCAATAAACACCTTTATTGATTGGATTTCAATGTAATGACCACAGGAACTGAACATAGAGGTGTTAAGGTACCGTTTTTTTATAAAATTTAAACACAAATAAGAAATCGCCTTCCAGCCTAAATTTGTCTGTAGCTCTGAACGGCTCAGCGCGACTTATGCCTGGTTTCGTGGTGGCGGGTCACATATCTGTCTTCACTAGGACGTGTACATAAATGTTAATTTAATCTTGAACCACACATTGTCATTCATTTTATTGTTAAACCTCTGAGGGTAAACTTTTACACTAACTTTTTATTCTTATTGTTTAAAGTCAACTTGCAAATTTAGGAGTACGTAGTCATGGAAATGTTAATGTAATGTAAAATGTTAAGATGTTTTAAAAGGGACATTAAAAAACACACACAGATGTTAAAATGTGTTTATATATAATCCGTGTATCATTCGTTTTTCAAAATAAAACCAAAAATAAGACAATGGAAAAACAACTAATTTCTTTATTATTTGTTTCCAAAACCAAAATGAAAAAACAGATAGTGATAGGTTTTTTCAATTTTACTTTTTGTGTTTAAATGAATAATGAAAAAAATGTATAATGGCCATTTTCTTGTTTTTTCCAATTTTGACCTGAAGCAAATTGAGTAAACTGGAAATGATTCTTAAAAACCGAAAGAAACATGGCCACTGGACTTAAAGATCATGATGGTATGATATGATTTTGGTTTTGGAAACAAATAATGAATAAAAGACTTGTTGTTTCATTGCCTTATTTTTCGTTTTATTTTGAAGAACAAATGAACGAATGATACAAGGATTATATGTGTGTTTGTGTGTATATATATATATATAAAGAGAGAGAGAGGGGATAAAGATGTTTAAAATGTTTTTTAAAATTACGATAAGATGGGGGTGCAGTGGCTTTTGGGTTTTTTGGGGGAGGCTCACTATCACACACTTTGAAAACCCCCTGGCTAACTCATACACAATTTGTCTGGGATACATAACAATAATGACAAAAATAATAAGTGGTACCCAGCACAACAAGCCCCGCCCCCTACATTTTTCCTGATTTTCCCTCCATTCCTATTTGAATACAATTGTAAAGTTTCATTTATGTCATTAAAATACTGTTGGAATCTTCCTCACTGAACCTTTAAAAGCTGTTTTGTGGAGGAGCTAAACTGGACCGTTGTTCTGGTTACTCAGCCCGTCTCCTCAGTTGCTCCTTGTCTTGGTTTTTAACTGTATAACTGAATGTCACTTGCTCCTGTTTGACTCAACTTCAAAATTTGTCATTGGTGATGGGAAAAAATAAGAGTCTTTTTAACGCACAACGTTGAATTATTAGTGTTTTCTTTTATGCCCTATTTTTCCTTGAGTTTTTCAAAAGTAAAAAAATTAACATGACAGAATACAGAGTAATTTTTGGGACACAATTAAGCATATTCACTGGAAAGTACAGAGGTCAAAGGTGACGTGTCGCAAAATTAACTCCTGTAACATTGTTTGTCTCAAGCACAGACATATCACACTATAAGTACTGGATATATTATCATAATATTACATGCACTGATGCATACGTACATATAATGACATTATCAATATTGCAGAAGTTCAAAGGTCAAAGTCGCATTTTGCAGAAAGGTCAAAACCACATTATTAGCTCTAATTCAAGAACGGGTTGTCATAGGAACTTGAGATTGGCACAAAATAGGGGCGAGATTAGACATTCTCTGAATACTTGTTTCTGAGCTTGTTATTGGGTGGGCCCAGCTGTCAATCAGGGTCAGCCTGGCACACCCAGGCCCCCCACAGATCCGCCCATGCTTCCATCTGAGAAATTTGGACAGTGTACCCGTAACTTTTCATTTTGTGAATGTCATTTTGTGAATGTCATTTTTGATGTCGTAACTTTTTGGTTCGACAAATATCAAACACACAGCACATTATAAGTACTGATGGACTCATTTTAGAATTTGCTAATATTTATTTTATGCTCAACTACAACCAGAGACACAAGCATATCCCAAATATGCATGGATTACTTTCCTGTAAATACGCTTAATTTTGTACCAAAAATCACTCCATAACAGAACCTCATGAAAACCAACTGTATGAATGAATGAACTGAATATATTATACTTTTTTTAATCAGACATCCCCTTCCTTTTCATCTCCACATTTCTTCTTCCTTAATGCTCTACTTGCACATTGTTACCTATTTGTTCCTCGACAGTCGCTATGTTAATATTGTCATTAATGCAGTTCATTTTGGTTTGTATTTTCTTGTTGTGGTTTGGTGTCAGAAACGATGAGGTACAGGTGTCTTGAAAAGTTTGTTGTTTGTTAATATGTAATAGTTACATTTCAGTTCTTCATTTATGTGACTAGCATCTTCACGCTCCTCCCTCCCACTGAACTGCCTTCTATTTGTTATTCTAGTGCAGGGTTGTCAAACTCATTTTAGTTCAGGGGCCACATTCAGCTAAATTTGATCAGAAGTGAAGCCCAACCAGTAAAATAAAAACATAAAAATATATAAATAATAATCAACCCCAAACTGTTGTCCATGTTTTAGAGCAAAAAAAAAAACAAAATCAATTTACATTATGAAAATGTGAACATTTACAAACCATCCTTTCAAACAATGTGAGTAGCATGAAGAAACTGAAATAAATGTGTAATTTTAACATTATTAGGCATGAATTTGTCATTTACATGTTTATTATATATTCATTATAACTGACAAATACACAAATTATTATTAAAATTGTGCTGAATTCTCTTCAGACATTTCAGGTTGTTCATATTCCGGTGATGCAGATGTTTTTATGAAATTATTAGAGTCCGACCAATATTAGTTTTTGGGACTGATGGCGATAAAAAGCTGATATCCAATATTGGCCGATAACTGATATATTGGCCGATATATGACATACAAACATATATATATCTTCAACTCTTCAAACATATTAATGTTTTGTGCTGTCTTACATTAAAACCGAGCTGCCATCGTTGGTGTGTGTGTGTGATACTGTCCAGTTGAAAAGTTTCAACCTGGGCACAGATCAACTAGGCATCTATGAGTTGTCAGATACATGCATGATCTATGTCAACTGGAGAACATCAGCCAAATGATATGTCGTCAGATTTTGTTTTTGACGTTTCAGACCTAATAAATTAGAGGAGATTACTGCGAGAAATTACAAAATGGAAGGAGGGTGGGAGATAGGTTTGAAATACAGGAGAGTCCTGGGAAAAATGGGAGTGTTGGCAGCTATGACAATTACAAGTGTTACAACAACTGACGTGTTCCCACTGTCCCCGGTCTCCCCTACACTATCTGCAGAATGAATTGTGGCGCAGGGGTATGTGTGGGATCAGTTCATAAGTGGAGGCTTTAGGACCAAGAAGAAAAGAGGTCCAATTGTCAGAGCGCACACAGGGTGGTGGGTGTTTTGGGCTGGGGTGTTCGGAGTGCATAGGGTGGGGGTGGTTTGGAGCAGAGGACTGCTATAGCGGTTCGTGGCGGAGTGGACACGGGCCTCGGATGGTTCAGGAGGGGGGAGTAGTCCTTGTTGGAGTGTGTGTGTGGCTGGGTTGGTTTGGAGTGAGGGAGCAGCAGTCTTTGATTTCAGTTTTACATGTGTGGGTGTGATTGTCAATAAAAGCAGAACTGACAGGTTTAATTCTAACTCTTAACTGTTCAGGCAGTGCACACATGTTCACAGGAGCAGCGAGGGACAGAAACTCAGCAGCAAAAAAGTTAGCATATTTTCCGCACTCTAAGGCACACTGGACTATAAGGCGCATTGTCAATAAATGGTTTATTTTTTAAGTTTTTTCATATATAAAACACACTAGACTATAAGCCGCATTAAGTGAAGTCAAAAGTATGAAATAAAAAGTCAAAATTCCAAGTCACCAAGCACAACCAGAATTGATCCACATATACCGTAAGTCGCTCTGGATTATAAGGTGCACTGTCATTTTTGGAGAAAATTAAAGTCTTTTAAGTGCTCCTTATAGTCCAGAAAATACGGTAATAAATCAGCTTCATATTGACCAACTGATTAATCGGTAAAACTCTAGAAATTATACTTCATTTTAGTTGAAGTAAATGAAAACATTTACATTTACAAAGAGAAAAAAATGTGACTTGTAAGTATTTATGTTCTTGAGTGAATTTATCTGAATGTGGAACTTAAACTAAAATTATTAATATATTACTGTTATTATTATATTACATTTCACAAATTCATCCAAAGCGACACATGTTTGACACCTGTGTTCGAGTTCATCAACTTCATCCCCACTCCTTGAAATCTTGAGTCACATTCACAGGTCCAGGTCTTGTGTATATTGTATTTAATAAAAATTAGATATTTATTTAAAATACTGGTTATTCTTTTGTGTCTTCTTTGCTACTTCAGTAACGTGTCTCATCTGTGGAGGGATTTGCCTTTGAAAGACAAGAGTCATTGGTGCCTAAAGATGCACGGGGAAAATCCTGCAGACAAAGATATTACTGGATTGAAAAGTTGGAACAGACACAAACAAAATATGCACTTCCACATTAATGAGACAAAGACACACATCGATACCACCACATTTAATCCTCTCAAAGAAGAGTTAGAGATGGGCGAGGCAGGAGAGAGAGAGAGAGAGAGAGAGAGAGTGAGAGATGGAGGCAGATGGCCAGAAAGACCTCAATCCTTTTCATTCTTCCCAGACAGCATAAGGGTATTGTGGGTAATCGCAAGCATGGATGACGTTAGCTTCAGGCACGTCATAGAGGAAAGTGTTACGAAAAGAAGGGGAAAGGTGACATCAGGGTGTCCACAGGGTTTTAAAACGTATTAAAGAGTGATAAATTCATTCATTCATTATCTGAACCCGCTTTATCCTCACTAGGGTCACGGGGGGCCTACAATGGGCGAAGGCGGGGTACACCCTGTATGAGACGCCAGTTCATCGCAGGGCTGAACATATATAGACAAACAATCACTCTCACATTCACACCTATGGACAATTTTAGATTAACCAATTAACCTATCAGTGCATGTGTTTGGATGGTGGGAGGAAACCGGAGGACATGCACAGAAAGGTCTGGTGTGGGATTCGAACCAGGGTCCTTCTTGCTGTGAGGCACGAGTGCTAACCACTGCACCACCGTGCTAACCACTGCACCACCGTGCTAACCACTGCACCACCGTGCTAACCACTGCACCACCGTGCTAACCACTGCACCACCGTGCTAACCACTGCACCACCGTGCTAACCACTGCACCACCGTGCTAACCACTGCACCACCATGCTAACCACTGCACCGAGTGATAAATTAAGAACGCAAAATTCAATGGCCATTAAATTAAAAGTATTAATCCTCTATGAGACTATGTCATTTATAAATGACGCTTGTAAAAAACAGCTTTAAAAAAATAACACAGACCTCTAAAAAAATCATATTGTACCATAAATTTTAAAGAATTTACAATTAAATTAACTGCACTGCTTTTCATTTTTGTGGTGTTCTGTGCTTTCAGGCCGTTTGCTTCCATCACATGCTGCTGATGGGGTTTGGATCAGAACCACAGGGAACAGCCTTATTCAGCCTTATGTTCATCAACATTTCAATGTGAATATGTTTTTGGATTTTTGACGATTTTAGAATCATTGTGAAATTAATTGTTTTTCGGTCAAATATGTTCATTGATAATGAAGCCATTGTTATTTTATCAATTGTTTTTTACATTAAGAACTTATGAAAAACTATATACCCTGATGGGACAACATCAGTTATAAGTGACGGTGCCCCCAAAATAAGTAGAATCACATTTTACAGTACAACCCCCTAAAACCTTCAAAAAGTATAAACGTAGACACATTTTGTCTGAAATATGTGTTAAAAGTAAAACAAAATTATTTATCAAACCATTAAAATGAACTAGACATGCAAAACATTTACATAATATTGTGGTTGTTTTAGTTGCGGTCAGTGCTTTTTGCATTTTTTGGGTCCACTTTCATCTTCAGCAGTGTTTGTTGACGGACTGGGAGTCACTTTCTTTGGTACCATGATGAATAACGAATAATAATAATAATAAAGTTGCAATGAGCACACTGGAAAAACTTACCAAACAACAGTAAAAGTGCTTCCACACTGACCTCAGTAAGAACTCTGTGACGAATGAGGGTCAAAGACACATGAAAAGCATTATGGGTAGCTCCCTACAAGTGTATAGTACATACATATTGACGTACAGTACGTATAGTACTGTATTTAGTTTTCAAGGGTTTCGTTTTGTAACTTGAATTGTCTTTCATATTCAGAAACAAAATTTTTATGTAAAGGCGTTTCATAACTTCGGTTATTCGTTAGTTGGGTCTTTCTTAAATTGAGGTATTTATATATATATTTACTTATATTTGTGTGATTCCATCCATATATTATTAACTATATGGTCATATATGTCTCAATATTTGGAAAGTGGTGATTCCTTCTGTATTTTTCACTATATTGTAATATATTGACACAATATATTTTTCTTTATATTATATACATTCATTTGTTATGTTTCATTTCAGGCAGTAATATATTGATAGTCAGTATTTGAAGAAATATATTTTTGTTTCATAAATCCCTTATGAATTGACATTGACAGCCCTAAAAAATGTGATGTGTTTAGGTTGTGCTGAAAATGAAAAGTGGAATTGTGTGGTGATTGAGTCCACGCTGCTGCTGAAGCTGCTGTGGATTGAAGCGCTAATCTGGTCAGTAGCATGAGAGCCGTCCCGCCAACACATGACATGGGGAGATCACACCATCTGAGGCGACGGGGGTCAGGAATTTAATCACAGAAGCCAGAGTTTGTGTCTAATGAGTGTGTGTGTGTGTGTGTGTGTGTGTGTGTGTGTGTGTGTGTGGGGGGGGTTGAGGACCATCATCTGCTCCCAAACCTTCTCTGTTTTCTTCAGCTCACTTTCAACATGCTGTGTCTTCTAAAGCTATCAACAAACAATGAAGCTTTGACATGTGATGATCGTGTCAAACTATATATTAACACACAAAGACACGCTCTTTACTTTTCTGGCGCTTCCCAAATTATTTTTTTTCTCGCTATTTAACTTTTCTTAAGCATTTTTAAAACATTTATTATCAGATCATCCTCTGTATTTTTCATTTCTTCAATGTAAATCAGGTGTTTTCTCATATTGAATTCCCTGATCCTGTAGATGTTCATAAAAATTCAGATTAAAGTAAATTGCCATAATATCAGAAACAGAGAACAACGAAGAAAATGTGACTTTTGAAACTAAATCTATCATTTATTGAACAAAAAAGCAGTGTTTTTATCAACTGTCATTGATTCAACTCAATGGATTTTACTGGTGAATCAATGTTGTAGAAGACGATGGTGTTTCCATGGTAACTACAGAGCCTCTGAACATCCAAATGGGTCATATCTGATGAACATGGAAATATGACAAACTGAAGTAGCCTATTTAGAGGGTGGGAGGAGCTAGTGTACCAATTAGCCTATCAGACTGTGTTGTTTGGCTAATGGGAGGAGCCACAGTACCTGTAGAGAACCCACACAGGAACCCCCCCCCCCCCCACACACACACACACACCTCCCATTACGTCTTTGACACTACATTAGCATAAGTCAGTGCGTAGAGGAAGCTCTACTGTTTTTACTATTTTACTGTTTTTACCATTTTTACTGTTTTTTTTTTTTTTTACAATTTTACAGTTTTCAGATATTCACAGGTTTCCCTTCATACTTGTCCCAAAAATGGAATCATGTATTTTGTTTCATGATACAGAATGGAAATATCAATAATCTAACTCATCTGGATCATATGGTATGAATGAAAAAAGATTGTTTGAAGGATGGTCTGCTGTGTGGGTGTCGTGCAGTCTTTCTTTTCAGTCGTCTTCCTGTAAATGGAAGCCAGCGGCAGCACTGAGGCCGTTTTAAAACACAGTCTGACATCTAGAGGCCAGAGTGCAGAGTGCAGCCGTCACACACACACGCTATCATAGAGAGAACATGAAGAAGCTGACATGCATGACGCCTGCGTGCCCCCCCTGACCCTCTGTAATGCATATGGCTGATCCTCATTAAAGCTGGTCTTCTGAGCTTCTGCACATGTGGAAGGAATTCAGCGATTGACATGAGGTGATTAAAACATTACTTTATTATTGTCATTATTATCGTAAGACATGAAGTGTACATGTACATATACGTCTGTTCTCCAGGACACACTACATCCACACATTCAGTACAAAAATAACAGATCTTATCTCCAAGCAGAACTTTTTTTTAAGGTAACACACTGCCCCAATTTATTTCAGTCACTCATTTCTTTATCTTTTGCCCAGTTCTTGTCCTGGTTGTTGTTGGTATTGCTTGTAATGTTGTGACATTGTCCTGTGAGGGTTTTTGCACCCCCCCCCCCCTGTTCTTCCTTGTCAGATCAGGCATCAAAATGTGGTTTAATCAAAACTCATAATAAAGTCTGTATTAAACTAGGCTGAGCCTCATACACATTATGAAGACTCCCTTGGCAAAGCTAATTAGCTTTAACACCAAAAGGAGCCAAACTAACATTAAGGACGAAGGACAGATTTAACATTTTTAAAAAATATAAATAAATAAATAGATGTCATGCCTCAATGATGGGAAGCAATAAAGTCTTTTATAGTGAGACAATACTGAGTGGCAAAAGAAGGGAAACAGTTCAGTAGCCAAGCCTATCCTTCAGGGGTTTTTGTTAGTCATAGTTTGTGTTAGCCTAGCCACGCTAGACCCCCACCCTCCCCTGGCAGCAGTAAATCTTATATGCTTCAGTAGTAGTCTAGTTTCACTCAATGTAACTTTTGGCTAGATTTCACAGAAACTGGCCGACCAATCATGGTGAAGTATAGAGTCAGAGGGCGAGTGTAACAAAGTGACACTGCAACAATTTGGAGAGAAACAACCATAGAAGAAGAACAACAACAGGTGGCGATTTCCTTTTATCAAAGATGAGTGAAGAATGTGAGAAAATGTCTTTAAATTCTTTTTACAGAAGCGACAACAGTCATTCAGCTCCATAATCCACCATTTTGTTTAGTCATTCCTAACCTTCTCAGGACTCCTCCGTCAACTTTCCGGCGCTCTAACTACGTCATCCTAAAAAAAATTGGTTGTAGTACCGTCCTATTGCATACAGAGGATTTGAAAGACAACCTTTTAGCCCCACCTCCCCTGACTGAAGCGTTTGTAGACCTATATATGTAATGAACAGGGATAGCACAGTTAGGCTAAGTTTCTGTCACTTCCAGTGGACTCTTTAATCACATCCAAAGAAAAAACACTTAGTTGTGTGTCCATGCTGAATTTTCTGTATTTGTAATGTGTCTTTTTGTCTTTTCATTACAAATTCAAACTACAGAAATCTATCAAATTCTCACCATGATCAAATTGTGCTTCGGGATAGGGTTAAGGTTGATTGATATTTGCATCAAGCTAAATTTGCATGAATGGGTTAAACATATGGTGCTGGGCAAGAAGAGTTCATACTGAATGTGATCAGCGTTTCCACATGGTTTGACTTTCATTCATTACTGACAAAGCATCTATAACTGGAGCATAATTCAGACAATACTCAGAAAACAGTGACCTCGCTGCAATGCCGACAAAAAAGGTATTTAACTAAAACAGACAAATCAAATATTTCAACATTGAAAAGATTTTTGTTTTCATATATTTTTTCCCCATACATTTTCATTTTAAAACACATTGTAACTATGATTTTAACTGTAAAAAAGATGTGTAAAATCATGACGTAGCCCATAGGTGTCAAACATAAGGCCCAGGGGCCAAATCTGTCCTGTAGGATGAATATCAATGAAGATATTAATGGTGTAAAAATCATTTTAATTCAGGTTCTACATACAGAATAATTAGATCTCAATTGGGTCACACCAATAATATCTGATCATAATGACTGATAAATAATGAAAACTGCAGATTTTAATGTAAAAAAAAAAGTCAAATGACATGAAAATCTTCATATTAACAAACCATCCTTTTACAAAAACCTGAATAAATATGAACCAGCTGAAATATCTGAAGAGAAGTGTCATTTTCAAATATTCTGCCTGTTACTAAATGTTTAGTGTATTTGTAATTGAAATGTTCGTTGTTCTGCACATGTACAAATGACAAACTGATAGACTGAGGCAGAAAATGGTTCAAGAAGAACATGCTTCTGCTTAATAACACAAATTAGAAACGTGAAGTCATTAAAAGGCAGCGTACAGTATCAACTGAATAAAACAAGAGACAACAATGTCTTCACAACTGCACTGTCAACAATACGTGATTAAATGATTGATGAATAATGAGCTCAGACTTTGTTCGCTCTTCTAGTTTCTCTACGATGAATGAAGTCAAAAATGTTCACCACCTCCTTTCAAACTTCATCTGATACAGTGCTTTTCATTTCAGTGCTTCATTATCACAGATCGTTTGAGTACTGTGTTACTTTAGCCGGAAGGCATCATAGTTTTGGCCTCAGCGCTGACACAGAAATGCCAGCTGGCTCGGCAGCGATAGAGTCTCCGACCTGAGATCAGTTTTCTTCCTGCGCTGTATTAATTACACTGTGTAACATATGGCCTTAGACCAACTACATGGGCGCTGTCTGCACCACTGCCAGCTGATGAGCCAGCTCTTTGTTGTCCACGTCAGTACAGATTACACGACTGTACGTGGCATCAACACTTTCCACATGTTTAGTTATTATATATATTAACTATATTAATTTAAATTAATTCATATGAATTCAGTCTGATAGCAAGTGATACAAGTATATTATTACAAATATTGAACTTACTCATTTGTTGTACTTGGAGGACTAAATAAAAGAGCCAAAATTAAATAAATAAATAAATACATCATTAAATAATCCATTAAATATGTCATTAATTCATTAAAATTTGAATGAAACACATAAATGTTATTAAATATGTAATTCATTAATTTGAGTTAAAAACTTATAACATTATTTCACTAATTAATTATTTCCTGGTCCTTGTGTTGCAGTGCATCATAAATTTATTTTACCTGTCAATCTCATCCATCAAAGTCAGTGGGCGGGTCTTTACAGCTGATTGGTTCCCCTGTGTATTCAGTCCAGTCAAATAGATTCCAGATAAAGGTGGCGGCAATCTAACCTGTCAGTCTATGTTTCTCCCAATGGAGTGGATTTGACTAGATTCACATTAGTCCCGCCCACTGACTTTGATGGATGAGGTTGACAGATACAATAAATTCATAATCCACTGCAACACAAGGACCAGGAAATAAATCATTAATTAGTGAAATAATGTTTGGGGGTTTTTTTTTACCTCAAAAGAATTTGTATTTTAATAAATTAATGACACATTTAATAACACATTTAAATATTTAATTCAAATTTAATTAATTAATTATGTATTTATTTTTTTAATTTTGGCACTTTTATTCCTCCATACTACTTCTACCACCACCACAATAACAATAATATGAGTAAATTAAACTGTTGGCATTCTAATTAGGGCCAAATCTGGCCCGACAAAGGGTCCAATCTGGGGTCACAAAATTAAAACGTGTTTCTTCTCAAAACAGTATGTGTTCAAATGAGTGATTTATTTGCATAACAAAACCATCACAGAACAAAAACTCACACTTCGCAATTCCTTGGAGTTACTTTCTCTCAATAACGATCAATACGCATTGTCACTGCTAACAGCTGTGCGCTTTAGCAAACTACTTTCATCAGTTGCAACAGCTGCAAAGACTGGCGAACAACTACAGATGGAAACCTGCTATTTAGCTATAATCTGGTACAGTACATCTCTGTCTCTGTGAGCTTTATGTTCTCTGTACACTGTCCCTTAAATAAATAAATCGCTATTAAGAGAAAGTAGCTCCAAGCAATTACGAGGTGTGAGTTTTTGTCCCGTGACAGTTTTGTTATGCAACTAAATTACTCATTCGAACACATATTGTTTTGAGAAGAAACACGTTTTAATTTTGTGACTCCAGGAAACCTGCCAGGACTGCTTTCACTTTGACCAAAACTGGACAAGAACTGGGCTCACAGGACACTGTCGGGGGTAAGTCACTGTGGGTGCACCAGAGTAAGGACACTGATGACAAACAGATTCATTTGAAAACAACTGAACTATTCCTTTAATTGGAGTGAGGCAATAATTCCAATTTCTAAGTGCATGTAAACGTACTCAGTGTGAGGCAGCCTTTTAATGTCCGTTACGTGTCCGTCTGAGCTCAGACCTGAGTGACTAGAGGTTCTCTGAGGTAGAAGGGGATCCCTCTCTGATCTGTGACCATCTGTCCTGTGCAAAGTCCAGACATTACCGTCCCATTGACCATGGAGCAGCTCGTCCTGCTGTTTCGCTCGTATAAAGGGGCGTGGTCTTCCATGTGGTCAGGCCCCTCCTCTGCTCCATCCTCATCCTCCCCCTCTTCGTCACGATCGCCGTCATCTTCCCAGAGTGTGGTGGGGACGTGATGGTACTCTGTGGAGTCCCCGCACTCCATCCCTCTGTGGTAGAAGTAGCTGAAGTTGGACACGATGACCGGCACCGGCAGAGAGATGGTCAGGACTCCGGCGATGGCGCACATGGAGCCCACCAGCTTTCCGCCCACCGTCTCCGGGTACATGTCACCGTAGCCCACCGTTGTCATGGAAACCACGGCCCACCAGAAAGCCTCTGGGATGCTGGTGAAGGCCGTGTCAGGCCTGTCAACCTCGGCGAAGTAGACGGCGCTGGAAAAGAGTATGACGCCAATGAAGAGGAAGAAGATGAGCAAGGCGAGTTCCCGCAGGCTAGCCTTCAGCGTCTGGCCCAGGATCTGGAGCCCCTTGGAATGACGGGACAGCTTGAAGATCCTGAAGACCCTCACCAGCCTGATGACCCTGATCAGAGCCAGGGACACAGACGGCTGCGCTCCTTTGTCTTTGGCCAGCTCCGTACCCAGTGTCACGAAATACGGAATGATGGCGAAGAAGTCGATGGTGTTCATGACGTCCTTGAAGAAGTGTATCTTGCTCGGAGCACAGATGAAGCGCATGACGAGTTCAAATGAGAACCAGCAGATGCAGATGGTCTCCACAATGAAGAAGGGATCATGAAAGGGGGTGAAGCCAGGTGGGACCAAGATGGTTTCATTGGCAATGGTGGGATGAGGTATGGCGATGAATTGCTGTGGTGGGAAAAAAAAGGGGAAAAAAATCAAACCATATGAGCTGATGCGACAGATGATCTCCAGTCCATCCGATCATCTGTTGTTCATCAGACATAAGCTGGAAGGTAATATGAAATGGAAACGGTATTAAAGGCAGATTATAAATAACTCCATAGAGACAAGATCAACAGACTGAAACAAGGCTGAGGATGGAAAAAGACACAAGTGTTTATTATGAAAATTCGCCTGAAGCACATTCAGAAGATGTAGATCTGATCCACCTGACAGATCTGTGATACTCTGCTAACTTTTCTGCTTCTCCATTTTCACACCGTGGCTTTTTTTTTTTTTTTACCTTGCCAACTTTTATACGAATCTGTTTCTCTATATTTAACCTTTAAAAAAACATTAGGCTAAGTTCATGTGACTGTGGCTCGTGTTTCCGATCAGACTCCAGCTCCATCTGACACCTTTTACCCGCCTGCCTGTTTTTTTCTGGGAAGTCACTACATCTTTGACATGACTGGGCATTAGTGTCTTTTAACAGGTTAGATAGAGTTACTCTGAACGTCTGATGGCCTTGCAACACATATTGTATTTCTTATATTTACAAACCATGTCTCAGACCCAGGCCACTTTCATATGTGGTACTGAATCTGATACAATTTAATCAGATAGAAGAACTGGTTTATAGACAATAGATCTAGAACTAATGTGATTGCATGAATCTGACCAAAATCATTTTAACCTGCTTCCATTGGCAGATGTTAATCTCTGAGTTAAGTTTAAAAATAAATGATAAATAAATAATAATCTTGAATTAACAAAAATTGAATAGAGCAAAACAAAACAAAAAAAATCTGCTAATGGAACCAGTGAAAATGATCCTGGTCAGATTTCTTCAATCAGATTAGTTTAATCAGACTAGTTCTTGATCTATTGTCTATAAATCAGTTCTTCTATCTGACCGAAAAGTTCCTCTGTAGGTGATTCTGTCTGATTTTAATCTGATCACAGATTTAAACTACAAATGAGACTAATGCACTATTCGTACTGGATAAGTATTACCTATGGACCACAAATTACCTACTGTGTTTCGGCGAAAAGCAGATGTCCAGTGATAATTCATCTCCCGTGTATATGTGCATGTCTGTGTTTGTGATTTCAAATGTGCGCCTCTTGTCTTTTTCTTGAGTGAATAATGGAGGAAGTGGCCGAAATTGTGTGGCAGCATACAGTAAGGAAGATATGGTTGCGCCATATTTATAATATTTATATTCAATATATTTATATTTAATATTTATAACTAACTGAAGTTGTCTCTATAGATTCAGTCAGTTGTTTTCCAGAGGGAAAGCCTCTGCTCAGAACTGCCGATTGTGTAATCTGGAAACTGTTTTCATCTTCACTGATCCCGCTCTTATTTTGAAGGCATGGAGCAAATTTACAGACTGTATCCCTATCAATGGCATTTTCCCTCGTTATTCTTATGCATAATTTGTTTTCATAGTACCTTATTAATGTATTGAGACCAAACAGGATGTTGTGAATTTATGACATATCTGCTCATAATGACTGTAATTTTCGTGAATTACAGATTCACATAGATTTCAATCACATTGCTTATTTCATGGCTAAAGAAGAATACAAACACTGAGGAAAAACAATCTTGACTAAAGTTCTCATAATTCATGCATCAACTGGAAGGGAGAGGACGAAATTTCATCTGTGCTGTATGTCCTGTATGTATATGCTCATTTGACAAATAAACCTGAATCTGAATCTGAAAGGGTTAATCTACCTACCAACCGCAAAATGGGAAAGAGACTTTTGAGTAATTTTGAGTAAAATGGCCAAAAAAATTTCTTAAAAACTCCACTCTATAACAGCAAAAGTTGAATTCAAGTTGTTTGATATATGCATATTTGTCCTGTGCGTCTGGAAATAAAACAAATAGGATCGAATAAATTGTACCCTTTAATTGCATATTTTCTCCATTAGTTGGATTTTACAAGGTTGATGGTTGAGTTACTGCGTGGGGACAGGACAGGTGCGCATGCTGTTGTGTCCCCACGTTCTCTGATCATGTGATCATGCCTATCTATCCATCTATGGGAGTAAAGGAGCAGAGCTGCTGCTGTTGATAGGAAATGGAAATCCACTGAGCGCCTGAATCTCCAGAATCCCTTTATACTCCAAGCTAGCAATGTGCATGATGCTAATTTGACTTTAGTGGTGGTCATCAGAAAAGTGGAAGTGCCAGCCTGGTTTCCATGCCGTTTTCAGTGTGTGTGAGTCACAGTGTGTATTAATACAGACATTGCTTTATGTGTTGATGTGCTCCCACGGTTGTCCTTCCTCTATATATAGACCTTCAGATCTCTAAGGAGTAACGTGAGACCAGCTCATCTCCTTACCTTCCTTCACACTTGCCCCTCTCTCTCTCTCTCTCTCTCTCTCTCTCTCTCTCTCTCGCTCGCTCGCTCGCTCTCTCTCTCTCCTCAGGACTTTTCCAGTATCTGTTGGATTTAAATGCTCTCCTTGTTTTAAATGCTCTCCTTGTTACCTCTGACACTCCTGCTTTAGTGATAGCATGAAAACATCTCCATAGTAAACATTCAGTCAAACTACTCCATCTCCTTCTCATCTCATCACCTCCTCCACCTCCTCCTCCTCTTCCAGTTTTTCCACTCAGAGCCACTTGCTCTTCTCATTCTCACCCTTCATATTTTCTCTTTCAATAAAACTGGATCGCCTTTAACGACCAGTCCAAAATAATCCCTATAAACCTGTTAGCTTCACCCTATAACCTTCTCTTTTCTGCGCCTTCCATATGTCACATGTTTGACAAGTGTCTTATCTTCAAGTGTCCTGCTGTTGATAGAGGAGCTAAAGATGTTTTCACCTTGTTCTGCTCCAGTTGGTTTATGTTTGACAAAGTGACACCTGTCAGCAGCTTTTGTCCTTTGACGTGCACATACATCACTTCCTCATTTCTTTGCTTCATGTGCTCACTCATATAGTTAGTTCCTTCCTTTTTAAAAAAAAAAAAATTTATTAGGAACTGACATTAGGATTTTTTTTTTCTTTTAACCCTGCGATATATTGCGATATGAAAAACTACTCAGGAGTAAATAACAGTTGTGTGGTGAATACGCTAATGGTCAAACAGCTTAGTGGTCGACACGGAACATACGTTTCAGTGTCTTCTTATAGGTGAAATAATGAAATAAAATCAAGAAATAAATAAACATAAAACAGAATAAATAAATAAAAAAGACAAATAAATAAAAATATTAAATAAATATAAAATACAATATATTAATTAATTTAATTAATAAAACACAAATGAAAAACATCTATATATAAATCAATAAAACATAAGATAAAAAATAATAGTCACATTGCAGGACCTCAATGTGACTATTGAGCAGATGTACATTGCGATGTCAATGCTCAAACAATATATATATATATATATATATATATATATATATATATATATATATATATATATATTATATATATATAATTTGGATCGGTTATCAGTTTGTGATGTATGACATCCAAGTGAATCGGTTGATGGAGCCTGATTTGGTAAAACTGACTGAACGGTTCGATGTCTTGAATTTACAGCCATGAATCCAGAGGTCCAGCCACTGATCTGTAATTCTGACCTTTATATCTGTGACCAAGTGGCTTAACAATGTCCTAGCATATATTTTAAAGGAGTCATTCCATGGTTATTTCATTAATATTATTGTATTTTTTTATTGTTAATGAATACATTGTCTGTTGGTTCCATTTGAAAAAATGTCCGTGTTGTTTTGTTTCCAGCTGTTTTTTCACTTTAGAAAAATGACTTGAGGTGGAACAACAGAGTTTACAGGTACTTCCTTATACATGTCCATGACGCTGGTGATGAGGCTGCTGTCATCACTTTAAAAGATACCTCTGTAAACCAGCAACCGTCACAGCGTCAGAAAGAGGTTGGTTTTTTTTTTGTTTTTTTATCAAATCAGTGGATATACACTCAACAAAAATATAAACGCAACACTTTTGTTTTTTCTCCCATTTTTCATGAGATGGACTCAAAGATCTAAAATTCATTCCAGATACACAATATTACCATTTCTCTCAAACATTGTTCACAAATCTGTCTAAATGTGTGATAGTGAGCACTTGTGCTTTGCTGAGATGATCCATCCCACCTCACAGGTGTGCCACATCAAGATGCTGATCTGACATCATGATTAGTGCACAGGTGTGCCTTATACTGCCCACAGTAAAAGGCCACTCTGAAATGTGCATTTTTTTGCTTTATTGGGGGTCTGGGGACTCAGAACCAGTCAGTATCTGGTGTGACCACCATTTGCCTCATGCAGTGCAACACATCTTCTTCGCATAGAGTTTATCAGATTGTCAATTGTGTCCTGTGGAATGTTGGTCCACTCCTCTTCAATGGCTGTGCGAAGTTGCTGGATATTAGTGGGAGCTGGTACACTTGGGCGGCTGTGGCTCAGTTGATAGAGTGGGTCGCCCAATGACCGAGAGGTTGGCGGTTCGCGTCCCGGCTCTGGCTGTCCACATGTCGAAGTGTCCTTGGGCAAGACACTGAACCCTGGCTTAGGCCCCCAGTAGGACTTACCATAGACCTTAGAAACCTACTGGTGTATGAGTGTGTGTGTGTGAATGGGTGAATGAGAGGCTAATGTAAAGCGCTTTGAGCACCATGAAGGTGGAAAAGCGCTATATAAATGCAGTCCATTTACCATTTACACGCTGTCGAATACGCCGGTCAAGCACATCCCAAACATGCTCAATGGGTGACATGTCCGGTGAGTATGCTGGCCATGCAAGAACTGGAACATTTTCAGCTTCCAAGAATTGTGTACAGATCCTTGCAACATGGGGCCGTGCGTTATCTTGCTGAAACATGAGGTGATGTTCATGGATGTATGGCACAACAATGGGCCTCAGGATCTCATCACGGTATCTCTGTGCATTCAAAATGCCATCGATAAAATGCACCTGTGTTCTTCGTCCATAACAGATGCCTGCCCATACCATAACCCCACCACCACCATGGGCCACTCGATCCACAACATTGACATCAGCAAAGCGCTCACCCACACGACGCCACACACGCTGTCTGCATCTGCCCTGAACAATGTAAACCCAGATTCATCCGTGAAGAGAACACCTCTCCAACGTGCCAGACGGCATTGAATGTGAGCATTTGCCCACTAAAGTCTGTTACGGCGACGATCTGGAGTCAGGTTAAGACCCCGATGAGGACGACGAGCATGCAGTTGAGCTTCCCTGAGACGGTTTCTGACAGTTTGTGCAGAAATTGTTTGGTTATGCAAACCAATTGTTTCAGCAGCTGTCTGAGTGGCTGGTCTCAGACCATCTTGGAGGTGAACCTGCTGGATGTGGAGGTCCTGGGCTGGTGTGGTCACACGTGGTCAGCGGTTGTGAGGCCGGTTGGATGTACTGCCATATTCCCTGAAACGCCTTTGGAGACGGCTTATGGTGGAGAAATGAACATTCAATGCACGAGCAACAGATCTGGTTGACATTCCTGCTGTCAGCATGCCAATTGCACGCTCCCTCAATGCTTGTGGCATCTGTGGCATTTTGCTGTGAGACAAAACTGCACATTTCAGAGTGGCCTTTTATTGTGGGCAGTATAAGGCACACCTGTGCACTAATCATGATGTCAGATCAGCATCTTGATGTGGCACACCTGTGAGGTGGGATGGATTATCTCAGCAAAGCACAAGTGCTCACTATCACACATTTAGACAGATTTGTGAACAATGTTTGAGAGAAATGGTAATATTGTGTATCTGGAATGAAGTCCATCTCGTGAAAAATGGGAGCAAAAACAAAAGTGTTGCGTTTATATTTTTGTTGAGTGTAGTTTCAGTGACATTAATGTTGTTAAGACATGATCATGTTGATCAATTGATTTTCCTCAAAAAGAGTCAAAAACTGTATTTTATATCAAGTCTCACTGTTATGTTCAATGTATTCTCACATTTGCAGGAATAATTCAACTTTATGTCATTTTTATCTTTTATTTTGCATTTCTTGAGGGAAAGTAAGTTTTGTATTTTAAATATGAACAGTTTTGCAAACCTGTTAAATTAGTCACACCAGATTATCAGTTTTACATTTCACTAATATTAGTTATTTACAGGTATATTATCATTAATATCAATTATCTACAGGTATATTATCATTAATATCAATTATCTACAGGTATATTGTCAATATCAATTATCTCCAGGTATATTATCATTAATATCAATTATCTCCAGGTATATTATCATTAATATCAATTATCTACAGGTATATTATCATTAATATCAATTATCTCCAGGTATATTATCATTAATATCAATTATCTACAGGTATATTATCATTAATATCAATTATCTACAGGCATATTATCATTAATATCAATTATCTACAGGTGTATTATCAATATCAATTATCTACAAGTATATTGTCAATATCAATTATCTACAGGTATATTATCATTAATATCAATTATCTACAGGTATATTATCATTAATATCAATTATCTACAGGTATATTATCATTAATATCAATTATCTACAGGTATATTATCATTAATATCAGTTATCTACAGGTATATTATCATTAATATCAATTATCTCCAGGTATATTATCATTAATATCAATTATCTACAGGTATATTATCATTAATATCAATTATCTACAGGTGTATTATCATTAATATCAATTATCTACAAGTATATTGTCAATATCAATTATCTACAGGTATATTATCATTAATATCAATTATCTACAGGTATATTATCATTAATATCAATTATCTACAGGTATATTATCATTAATATCAATTATCTACAGGTGTATTATCATTAATATCAATTATCTACAAGTATATTGTCAATATCAATTATCTACAGGTGTATTATCATTAATATCAATTATCTACAAGTATATTGTCAATATCAATTATCTACAGGTATATTATCATTAATATCAATTATCTACAGGTATATTATCATTAATATCAATTATCTACAGGTATATTATCATTAATATCAATTATCTACAGGTATATTATCATTAATATCAATTATCTACAGGTATATTATTAGGTAAATACTTGAGTTTAAGTTGTGTGACTAAATGTTCAGTAGTTCCTGCTCTATTGTCTCTGTGACACTAATTCAACAAAAAGATACTGTTTTGAAATTATATTTGTGTTTCTCTTTTTCTTTTCAGTAACTTTAAGTAAAATAAGTCCTTGCGGTTAAATTGTCAATTTGTATCGAATCAAACTGAGTTGGATTTGAATCGTTTACTCATGTTTAGGAATTGTCCCTGAATTCACAAGACGCCCTCCGTCCCCAAAGACAGGGCGATAAGTACGGACTGCTGTGTGTGCACGCTTCCATTATCAGTGGACAGAGGGTGTAAATAAACAACAGCTGCATATGTGTGGTACTCAAATATGGTACTAAAATTTACATTACATTTCTTTCTGGTTACTACTGCTAAAGTCTGCCCCAGTTCTAAACCTATACTGACCTTCGGGACCAACCCTAGGTCAAGCTCAACAAAAATGATCAGCAAATCAGGTCACATGTTTGGAGAGAGTGGGGTTTGTTGTGCCTGAGGGGGCGGGGCTTGTTGTGCCTGGAAACACTATTAGAAATGAGACAAATCCATTGTTGTTTTTGGAGTGCAGCCCCCCACCCCCTCCTCACCTCCCTCTGTTCCTTCTCTATCCTGAACTCCGGCAGAGTCTCCAGGCAGAAGATCAGGATGGAGATCACAATCACCATGACGCTGATGATGGCGATGATACGTGCTCCGCTGGAGGATTCTGGGTACTCGAACAGCATCCACAGGCGGCGCTGCAGGTCATTGGCGGGCAGGGGTCTCTCCTCCTCCTTGGGGAAGCCCTCGTCCTCCTTGAAGCGGTCAATGATGTCTTCTCCCAGTTCATAGAAGCGCAGCTCCTCCATGAACACGTCCAGGGGCACGTTGGCGGGCCGCCGCAGCCTCCCCCCCGACTGGTAGAAGTACAGGATGGCGTCAAAGCAAACGCGACTGCGGTCCAGGAAAAGCTCATTCCTCAGGGGGTCGAAGTAGCGAAGGCGACGGCGGGGGTCGCCCAGGAGTGAGTCAGGGAACTGGGCCAGGGTGCGCAGCTGCGTCTCGTAGCGCATGCCGGACACGTTGATGGCCAGACGCTCACACAGCGGCCAGCCGCTCCTCCAGCCGGCGCTCTTCACCTCCTTCACACTGTTCTCCTTCTCCAGTTTGTTGTGCTTGTCTTTGGTCTCCTTCCCTTCGTCCACATCTGCAGCTTTGTCTTTGTCCTTTGTCTTTTTTCCTCCTCCGTCTCCTTCTCCTCCTTGATTTTCCATCTGTTCGTTTGTTCCTTGAGTTTTATTTCACTTTTCTCGTCTCTTTGTTTTGCAGAAACAACAAACAAATGTGAGAAGAAAAGAACGGAAAGTCACCTCACTGAAAAATTAACACTTTTGGTGCAAAGAAATCCAATAACTAACTAGAAAAGCACTCGAAGAGCGTAGACTCCACCAAGGCAGATCAGCCCCACCCCTCCACTGATCACCACCAAACTTTTATCACGTTCCTTCTATCAGGACCATCCATCCATAACTTTATGTTATCTTGATAAATAGCAGACAAACCCACAGTTTATTTTATTTTATTTTATTTTATTTTATTTTATTTTATTTTATTTTACTTTAGTTTAGTTTAGTTTACTTTCATTTACTTGACTTGAGTTTATTTACTTTAGTTTCCTTCATTTTACTTTAGTATATTCTTCCTATAAAATCACATTCTTCAGACCTGCCTCCAGTGCTGTTCTTTACCATGTCCAGAGCAGGGTTCCTCTGGTTCCTCTGGTTCCTCTGGTTCCTCTGGTTCCTCTGGTTCCTCTGGTTCCTCTGGTTCCTCTGGTTCCTCAAACTTCACTGTGTTCTCCTGTGCTCCTTCATCACTGTTACTGTCTGTCCAGACCCTTCACTCCTACTGAAACACATTATCTGTGACTCCACTCATCATGATGTGCACCCTCACACACCCCCACCTTCACCCCCAATCTCACTCTCACCCTCCTCCTCCTGCATCATTTGGTCCCTCCTTCATGGGTCATGTTTGGGCAGAAGGCAGACAGCAGTGTGCCTCCTTCAGGAGCAGTGCGCCTCCTTCAGGAGCAGAAGGCAGACAGCAGTGTGCCTCCTTCAGGAGCAGAAGGCAGACAGCAGTGTGCCTCCTTCAGGAGCAGAAGGCAGACAGCAGTGTGCCTCCTTCAGGAGCAGAAGGTAGACAGCAGTGTGCCTCCTTCAGGAGCAGAAGGTAGACAGCAGTGTGCCTCCTTCAGGAGCAGAAGGTAGACAGCAGTGCGCATCCTTCAGGAGCAGAAGGTAGACAGCAGTGCGCCTCCTTCAGGAGCAGAAGGTAGACAGCAGTGCGCCTCCTTCAGGAGCAGAAGGTAGACAGCAGTGCGCCTCCTTCAGGAGCAGAAGGTAGACAGCAGTGCGCCTCCTTCAGGAGCAGAAGGTAGACAGCAGTGCGTCTCCTTCAGGAGCAGAAGGTAGACAGCAGTGCGCCTCCTTCAGGAGCAGAAGGTAGACAGCAGTGTGTCTCCTTCAGGAGCAGAAGGTAGACAGCAGTGCGCCTCCTTCAGGAGCAGAAGGTAGACAGCAGTGCGCCTCCTTCAGGAGCAGAAGGTAGACAGCAGTGCGCCTCCTTCAGGAGCAGAAGGTAGACAGCAGTGTGCCTCCTTCAGGAGCAGAAGGCAGACAGCAGTGTGTCTCCTTCAGGAGCAGTGCGCCTCCTTCAGGAGCAGAAGGTAGACAGCAGTGTGTCTCCTTCAGGAGCAGTGCGCCTCCTTCAGGAGCAGAAGGCAGACAGCAGTGCGCCTCCTTCAGGAGCTGCTCCAGTGTTAATCTGCAGCTCTACTGTGGTTAAGAGCTCATGTTGTCGGCGAATTACTTACTGTCTTCATTTGTGGACGTCTCACTCCCAGCCTGTCTCACACTCCCGTCCTCCTCACCCCCCCCTTTCTTCCCCATCAAACCTTCCTGTCAAAAAATGTTGACCTTCGACCTGTCTCACCCTGTTTCACAGTCTTAAACATACTCTACATGTTTACTCTGTGTGTGTGTGTGTGTGTGTGTGTGTGTGTGTGGTTAAAGTCAGTCATGGTACTTGTAGTTTAATATCATTCAGACGCACAGACTTCCTGCTGTGGCTAAAATAACCCCAGACATGTAGATTTATATTTAACACAAATGAAACCCATCCTGACGGGACCTTTTTATATGATAAGATTTTTTAAATAGATGATGACAAAGTTATTAATGTAGTTAAAGGATGAACCCAAAAAATATTCACCTTATGTGGAGCAGCTGATTAAAAAAAAGCACTGGAAAAAAATATAAATCTGACCTTAAATGTATTTGTTTAATTTCTAGATAAATAAATGTATAATATGAATGAAACAGAATGAAAGTGAGTCTAAGAGGATTTAGATTATTTAAACATGTTTTTACAGGGTTATTTTTTTCTAGTGTGTCCTGTACAAACACACTTTCTCTCTCCTGCTGTTTGTTTGTGCAACTTCACACACACACACACACACACACACACACACACACTCACACTCACATACTCGTTTCCATGTCTCATGGGGACCAAATTTGTAATTCAAGTAGCCGTTGGGTAGTGAGTGTAAACACATCTTCTTTTTCTATTTTTTTTAAATAAAATCAAATACATAATAATAATAATAATAATAATAATAATAATAATAATAATAATAATAATAATAATAATAATAATCCAATTGAAAATTAAACTAAGTTTTAAAAATATAAAAAATGAATGAATAAATAAAAAATATTTAACACTAATAATAATAAGAATGCATTTTTTGTTTTTTAGTCATTTCTTTAATCAGTTTATTATTGTATTTATGTTTGATCTCTATTTATTTATTGTTTTTAATCATTCATTTACCTGATTTATTTACGCTTTGCCTATTTTATATATGCATTTATTTATTGTTTTTAGTTGTTCTTTTAACTGTTTTATTTTCATTTTATCTGTTTTATTTATATTATGTATTTATTTATTGATTGGGCTTCATTTGTGCTAAAACCACATGTCTGTGGTTAATTTAGACAAGTCTGTGCATCTGTATGATATTAACCTACAAGTACCATGACTGGCTTTAACGACACACATATGGTGCCTTCAAGTGCTCCACGGAAATATAACGCTTTTTACTCAATAATTTTTTTTATTATTCAAACACAATTAAATGTCATTCAGCAGCTCTTAGTTTAAAGTGCAATAAATAAAAGAAAGACATAATACGAAATATATCTGAATAAATCAATATAAAAACAGAATAAAAAGTAGTAGTACATATTAAACTGAGGAAAAACCTAAAGTTTATTAGATAGATAGATAGATAGATAGATAGATAGATA
Source organism: Siphamia tubifer (assembly GCA_020466265.1). Taxonomy (NCBI): domain Eukaryota; kingdom Metazoa; phylum Chordata; class Actinopteri; order Kurtiformes; family Apogonidae; genus Siphamia; species Siphamia tubifer. Next base: position 40,195,042 of record CM035790.1, read on the forward strand.
GATAGATAGATAGATAGATAGATAGATAGATAGATAGATAGATAGATAGATAGATAGATAGATAGATAGATAGATAGATAGATAGATAAAGGTAAAACAAGGAGGGAAAATGACAAATAAAATGATTAAAATGCGTAAAAAAAATAAACAAAATGAGAATATGGAACAAAATAGGCAAGAATTAAAAAAAAAATGAACACAAAAATGCTGTCTGTCTTTCTGTCCAGCTGTTTGAAGGCTGTTGTATGTCTGTCCAGCTGTTTGAAGGCTGTTGTATGTCTGTCCAGCTGTTTAAAGGCTGTTGTATGTCTGTCCAGCTGTTTGAAGGCTGTTGTATGTCTGTCCAGCTGTTTAAAGGCTGTTGTATGTCTGTCCAGCTGTTTAAAGGTGTTCCATGGAGCCTATAACCGCAGGTGTAATGTGATGTTTGTTCCACCAGGGGGCGATCACTTCCATGACAAAGGCCGTGGATGAGAGTCACTACCATGTCACAGTTAACTGGTAAGAGTTGTTTTATTTTATTCTATTTCCTCTTTGTTTTATTTCACTAAATTAATATTATCAGTAGATGGTTTTGGACATCGGGTTCGTTACAGTCCACTGATTTTACTGCCCGCGTGCGTCCGGGCCCCCCGAGCCTGGGGTCCCACCTTAGCAGGAGACCCTCTGACTCGCGTGTGCATTCGACTCCTATGTTTTCAAGATGGGTCGGTGGGTTGCCCACATTACAGATGACACCTGGTATCTGTTATACGTGGGCCAGTTTATGACCTGGCAATGCAGAGAGTCCAGGAAGTGGCGAAGTCCGGGCAGAGGGTTCTGTAAAGCCTGGGGCTGGTGGGGGGGGATGCACCTGGCGGGGGGCGCATTTCCTCATTCGGACTTCATCTTCCACAGTCAAGCGCCAGATTTGATTTTGAAAAAAGGAGAAATATATACTTTTATTTATTTTCTTTTAACTTTTATAACATTTTAGTTTAGTGACAGCGACTCTGTTGAACTATTTTCAGTCTGTATTGACAGAGAAGAACGTTTTGTTTTTCACATATTATCTGCACTTGAAAAAAGGAGAAATATATAATTCTTTTATAACATTTTACTTCGTTTGCATTTGTAGAGGAAGAAGTTCATGAAAAGTTAACGCTTACAGAGTTATAAAATCCATGTGAAACTCAGTAAAATAAGTCTCTTGTCCATTCATATAATTTGTAATTTAGTTTTCCTAAAGTCTCGTCTTGATCTTGCGAACCCAATCTCGTGTCTCGTCTCGTGAGCTGAGTGTCTCGTCACACCCCTAGTTAAAAACACATCAAATAAATCACAAGCAGAACAGGCCACAGTCATGATAAGCTGTCGTATTAAAATTAAACCATCCCATCTTTATTTATAAAAGCGATTTAAAACAGACACAGCTCTAACACAAAGTGCTGTACACTACAAGAGATAAAACACAAAACAGAGAAAGGAGAACAATCTAAAAATACAACAAAAAATACGCCAACTGTCTCTCTGCAGTCAGTTGATACGACTAGAACTGTCTATGGTTTTGGCTTATGTTTAATGACAGGTCTCCACACAGTTCTGTTGTTTGTGGTTGTCTGCCATGAGTTGACAGGAATCTTTTCTCTCTCTACAACTACACAGATAAAAAAAAAATCATACAATAAAAGACCTATAATCACTGAGTCAAAGGCCAGGGAGTAAAAATGTGTTTTAAGATGAATTTTCAAATTGGACAGTGTAGGTGCCTGTCTGACATTCAAAGTTAGTTTAAACATGTAAAGCTGAGTCAACTAATAAAACTAATATAAACTACAAAGACCCTGGAGTGTGCAGACCTCCACCTGGTGAGGGGTGATAGACATCACGTGTCTATGTATGTGCACAGGATGACTTTTATTCTGAAACACAGAAAACAACATTTTTATATATGTCAGCATCACTTTATACAGTTGATTAGATTAGATGAAACTTTATTGTCATTGTTCGTGTACAAATACAGAGCAATGAAATACAGTTACCAGAATCAGAATTAATTTATTGACCCCAATGAGAAATTATATTAAAATAAAAGAGCCATAAAGCAATTAAAAAATGTAATAAGTAAAAATAAACATGAAGCAATAATATGTGTGTGCTTGTATTCCTATCTTTATGGGGACATTGATAGGTTTACACAGTAACACCATGGGGACCTCTGACACTATGGAGACCAAAATTCAGGTCCCCATGAGGGTTAAATATAACCAAACTTCCCCACTAATAAAAATACATATGATGTGGTCCTTTATTTACATTAATTAGTGATTTTGGAAAGTCCTCCTAAGGCATGGGGGAAACAGGTGTAAAGTAAAACATGTATTTTTCCAAAGGTTTGAAGACGTGTTTACTTTTTTGTATTTATTTTTGCAGGTTTTTTAAAGTATTTATTGTACTTATTTTTTCATTTTTTATTATCCATTTATTTATTTTATTATTAGAATGTTTTATGTATCCATTCATTTTTGGAATTTAATTGTCACATTTTTATTATTATTTATTTTATTTAAAAAGAAAAAGAAGTGTGTGTGTGTGTGTGTGTGTGTGTGTGTGTGTGTGTGTGTGTATTCACTACTGCTATGCACTTCTGCTTGGATGTCATTCTGGTTGTAATTTTTATTGCTTTATGTTTATTTTTTACTGATTAATATGTTTTTTATGCACTAACGTAAATGTACAGACAAACATTCCAGAACATTCAGATATGATACAGTCAGCACTGCTACATGTACGCACAAAAAACAAACAGAAATACATGTTCATTAGCAATATTCCACAACCCCACATTAAGATAGCAGTATCTAACATTGATTAATTTAAGATGTTTGAGTAAAAACTGTGTTAAACTTTGCACACGTGAGCAGATGTGTACAAATATTGAAGCTCAGTAAAGTTTGTAATAAAGTCGTCACATGTTTAAAGTTGCACTAGTACAGTGGTACCTCAAGTTACATTCCATAAGTGGTTTTGTACTGTGAATTTTTCAGAAATAGTCTCATTTTACATGTAAAAGGCCTGATTCGTTCCAATACTACCCCCTAAACCTTTTAAAAATGATAAAACTATACACATTTTATATGAAATATGTGTTAAAAGAAAATGTATATTTTAGATGTAATGTATTTGTGTCAGTGGGTAAATGTGTCACTGAACATTAAACATTAAACATGAACCAGACATGTGGGTCATTTTCATACCAGACATGTGGGTCATTTTCATACCAGACATGTGGGTCATTTTCATACCATTTTTTGTTTTAATTTTCACTTTCACCTTCAACCTTGTTTGCTGACGTATGTTTGGTGAAATATCGACGATTGCCTCTGATGACTTTTCATAATCTTTCTAAAATGCACAAGGCGTACGTCGTCAAAGTGGGCGATAGCACGACTGTGAACATTTTTTGGGATGTTTTTTTCCACAAATTCAGAAAGTTGATTAAATGTGTCCATCATGTCTTTTATTGGTGCTGATGGAATGATGGCTCCTCCTCCTTTTTTTAATCATTTCCTGTTTCTCTTCTATTATTAACTCAGCCGCTTCTTCTTTTCATTTTCATCAGAATCATTTTCTTTGGGCTCATCATGAATAATGAATACGTTCTGTAATAAAGTTTAAATGAACACACTGGGAAAAACTCACCAAACAACAGTAACTCTGTGATGAATGAGGGTCAAAGGTCACCAAAAGCATCATGGGTAACTCCTTCATAGCCAATGAGATGATACGAACAGTATGTATTTACATCTCTGGGTTTTTGTTTCATAAATTGAGTTTTCTTTCATATTCAGAGACGAAAAATTGACATAAATCTTTTTTGTAATTTGGATTATTCTTTAGCTGGATGTTTCGTAAATTGAGGTAACACTGTGTTGTCATTAATCCAAGTCTCAGGTTCAAAGACATTAAAAGATACAGAAGCCTGATGTTTAATGTACAAAAGAGTACTTAACTTTATATAAAATGAGCACTTTAAGTGTTTATACAATGGTAATTATAATAGCTGCTGTTTGTTGCATCATTTCTCCAGGTAACGTGTTGATGCGTCTGTGGGAGGAGTTAGCTGTTCAAACCCCGGACACGCTGCTGCCGTAAAAATGGGAGAAAATTATCAGGCAAGTTCTACCAGCGGAGCGTTTATTCACAGGGACAGTGCTGTATGTGCTTTAGTCAAATGATTTTTTTTTCTTAGTTCTATTTAAAAAGAGAAAATGTATTCACAGGTCAAACATGAAACAATGAAAATGAATAAAATGTCTTATGTTTCAGGTGAAGTATGGACAACATTATTTCTGTTTGTCCATCAGTTAAACACCTGTTTGAAAGGAAATAATTATGACCTGATACAAACAGGTGGTTAGTAAGTGCTTACATTATTTATGCTGGAGGGTCTGATTCCACAAATATGTCAAGTTTTAAACCATCATAGAACAATAAACATTTCAAGCAATAAACTAGTGGAAAAAAGTTTTCACGCACTCTTAAAATTTTACAGTTTCTAATATTATCATGAAATATTTACAGGAAAATCATCAAACAAACAGATTAAAAAAAATTTGTATTGTTTATAAGAAGAAAAAATAAATAAATGATTGACATTTTCAACATGTTTATGTGCTGGATGTTTTTCTGATGAAACTCCTAGTTTGGACCTGGACACAACTGAGCATGTGCAGAAGGAGGTTGTGGGTTTGGACAGAACTGAGCATGTGCAGGAGGATGTCGATTGAGACATAACTGAGCATGTGCAGAAATAGTCTGTGAGTTTGGACAGAACTGAGCATGTGCAGAAGGAGCCTGTGAGTTTGGACAGAACTGAGCATGTGCAGAAACAGTCTGTGAGTTTGGACAGAACTGAGCATGTGCAGAAACAGTCTGTGAGTTTGGACAGAACTGAGCATGTGCAGAAGGAGCCTGTGAGTTTGGACAGAACTTAGCATGTGCAGGAGGATGTGGATTGAGACATAACTGAGCATGTGCAGAAATAGTCTGTGAGTTTGGACAGAACTGAGCATGTGCAGAAGGAGCCTGTGAGTTTGGACAGAACTGAGTATGTGCAGAAACAGTCTGTGAGTTTGGACAGAACTGAGCATGTGCAGAAACAGTCTGTGAGTTTGGACAGAACTGAGCATGTGCAGAAACAGTCTGTGAGTTTGGACAGAACTGAGCATGTGCAGAAGGAGCCTGTCGGTTCAGTGACTTAAGAAGGATTTTTAATGTAATATATCACAAATGCTTGGGGTGTCCAAAAATGTTTTTCCACCACTGTAATGGACCAAATAGTTAAATTACACCACTTCACTGGTTCACTAGTTCCCAGACACAGGAATGTAAAGAATGTGATTTTTCAGCAGTATTAAACATTGTAGCAGTGAAATCAAACGATGCATGACTGCACCACAAAAGCATCAAGAGTCAAATCTGTCTGATTCATCAAAGCCGATAAACTGATAAAAAGCTGGTTCCTGTCGCTCACTGTCATCTTCAAAGGAACTTACGGGTTCCACTAAGGAACCTGCAGCAGCTCCTTCACTGAATCCATGTGAGGATTAGCTTTGAAAGGCTGAAGTTGTCCACAGTGTTCTGGGGTTAATGAGCCAAAGCAGCTAACTTTGTATTTATTTATGTGTCGGCTTCATGCACCACTGTGGCTGTTGTCATGGAAACAATTCAAAACAGTGTGATGCAATGAAGAGCAAAACCTGGACAGGGAAAAGTTTCAGCTTAAAATTCTGTTTAAAAAAAGGAATAAGAAGAAGAACAGTTAGTGGTCATAAGTTTACATACCCTGAGTGAATGAGCACTGGACGGTCTGGAATGTTCCAACATTTATAAGGCCCAACAACTTCAACTTCCTGTCCTTTTATCACTGTAGTATCAGAAGTGGGCTGCACTCGCTTAAAATCTATCCACATGTCCTTTGTCTTTAAAACATTTAAAAAATAAAAATGATTCCTCACACCAGTTTTTTTTTTTAAAAATCAACCACAGGACCGTGAGAGGTTTTAATGCCATTTAGACTGACTAGAACTGTCGTCTGCAAACTTCAATATAAAATGATTTACCATAAAATATTTTTGGTTTCAAAAGAAATGTTGGTAATTTAGAGAATTAAACAGAAAAATGCATTTTACTCCAGCACATGCCTATAAGTGGTAGAATTAAAGGAAATGATCATTTTGCAGTGGTCTTTTATTTATTTTCCAGAGCTGTACATATGGAAGAATAAAAAAAACAATATGTTGTGTCCTAAAGTGAGGAAAAGAGCATCTTTGCAATCACTTGTGAACTACTTATTTCCTGTGAGCTGAGTGGAATAATAGTGCAGCAGCGAGTGTGCAGACAGCTGCAAAGGAAGGACGCACATAAATACCAGGCAGTGAACACACTTCAAATTCATACATCTGGAAACTCAGCAGAAATGGGTGGTGACAAGTTTTCCTTCTACAGCTGATGGGTCGAATGAGGATGGAGGCAGAGTGTGGACGGGCTGCTTGGTATTTGGCTGCTGAGCAGAGGAGCTGAACTCAGATTCAAGTCAGACCTGATCCTAACCGTCTCCCTGTGTTCAAATATGAGGCACTTTAACACATGAATGAGCTTGATACAAATATACACTAAATATATGTTTGACCTGTGTGATTTATACACCATTAATCCACCATTTGCATTAAAGGTAGATTTGTAACATGACCTGTGCCTCTCCCCACTGATTGTCCAATCAGCATCAACTTATGTAACCTGTAGTAACCTCCCGTTTTGTGCCCAATGCTGTCGACCAATCAGACGTCGCGTTTTTGTCACGCCTCCCTAGACGTCCTTGAATGAGACGTTGCCGGACAATAAATGCAGTCATTGAATCGGTGCAATATATTATTAAATTTATACTGCTTTTATTTATGTGTATTGTGTTGTAAATATTAAAATTTAAAATTGTTAAAAAAATAGATAAATGTGAGTGTCGGGTGTTAGTAGACTGACTCTGAAGGGCATTTTAAATTTCTATTTATTTTTTATGTCTGGGTCGTTTGGTCGGTTCCTTTCAGCTGACCAGGGTTCGTGTTTCCAAGCGGAACTTTGAACTCAGTGTTTGTTTCCAGTCGGACACATAACTCCAATCAGCATTAAATCATAGCGGAGATGGCAGCTCTCAGATCGGTGAGTTCATTGACCGATGTCTGTGTTTTTAATCTGTTTGCTATGTGTGTCTGGGTAAATGATTCCCTTTTAAAGCCCGATAAGTATATTGATACAAACCAATATAGAGATAACACGTCCTTTAAAAAGCCGATCTGCGACTCCCGCCTCTACCAAGGAGGGAGACAATGTAGAGGACGTACAAAAATCTACTAATTTTAGTCATCAACAACACTTGAATAAAATAGTTTTATTCATATATAAAGCGTGAACATAAATTACGTGCAAATCCAGTCTGCAGAATCCGATCCCCATTTGAATTAAATGCATTTTTAGCATGACCTCATATTACCTCGTAACAGTGAGTTGGTTTGTAAAGTACTAGAAGAGTCTCAATTTTACAGAAGAAATAATTTATTTATTTTTATGTTGACCATGCCGAATATATAAGCATACCCCCTTACGCTTTATTAGTTATGAGGGATTTTTTGTGATTAATATTATTCTCAAAATATGACAAAACTGCAAAGCTGTTAAGAATTTTAAATGGTCTTCGGTTCACAGCAGGCATCACTTCATGTGTATTCAAATGTTAAACTAGAAACCTATTGTTAATGTTAAATACATATTATTCATCACATGACTATATTATGATGAATTTGGTTTGTTGATTCATGTTATGCACAAATGAACCAGCCAGACCTCTGGATAAAACATATTTAAATGGATGCACTGTTATGAACTATTGCCCATTTATTAAATTCTACAGAGAAATAAGTGAAGAACTTTCATCATCCAGCTAAAGAAAAAAAAGGAAAGCTCCTGCTCACTGAGCAGCCCTGGAATGTTACTGACATAACAGAGGAACATTCTCTTCCAGACTCTTCCATTGTGCTTCCATTCATTTGATACCAGAGCTGTTTGATTATTAATTAATTTAAATTCTATGGCCTTTACAATCACCACGTCAAACCAAACATTCAGCAAAGCCAAATGATGGACTCTTGTGTTAGACCCGTAATGTTCAGGTACAGGTTACTTTATTGCATATATGTCAAATATGTGGCTCTGGGGCTAAATCTGGCCCACTAAATGATCCACTCAGGTCCTTGGAATGAATTTGTGAAATTACACAAAGATATTAACAATTACTTAGTTAGTTTATTTCGATTGTGTCACAGATAATAAAAAAAGAACAAGCAAACAACCAAGGAAGAAAACAAACAGAAATAAATAAATGACACAGCAGTCAGTTTTGTCATATGATTGTATAACACATTTAAAAGGGGGTTAGGGGAAGTAAAACTTATCATATCCCACCCCTTCACAACTAAATTAAAGTTTCTATCAAAGTTTATTTACATAGCACCACTCATTTGTTTGACTGTTTGTGTCGGCACCACACGACTGTTATTTACTTCTGAGCATTGTTTATATATATATATAATCGGGTTTAAAAAATTGCAATGTCATTTTTTTGTAATATCGCCCCAGTGCAGAATCCTGCAGTCAGTTCCATGACTTAATGCCAATCCAGTTTCATCAGTTAACACAAGTCTGAACCAGAAGGTGAAAGAAAACAGGACGTTATAACAAAATAAGCTTTATTTATAGAAAGAAATGTCACATAATTCTGAACAAACGACATAATCATTTACAGTTTTTTTCTAAGTTAACATACTTTACATCTTGTAAATTTTTCTAAATACCTTCATGGTCGTTTCCTACCAGACGTTGTTCTCTGAGTTTGTTTTCTAATTAAATTTGACAGAATTGGATCTTTTACTGGAAGAATGTCAGTGAAGAAGTTTGGAAAATATAGGAGGACATGTTCTGTATTTAGGTCATTTAACAGAAGACAGACGAAGGAAGGAGGAAAATTAGATTAGAATCATCTAAATCATCTGGTAACAGTGGACTTACTATAAAACATTTGCAGCCTATATATATAATTTAGTTCTTACTGTAAAATATTTTCCATTTTGTAAATGAACTTTAGTTTTTACTATACTTGTGTATTTACCACCAACATACTGAGGCAGTAAAAGAACAGCTTCACGTCACACATGCCTCTAAAACAAACAGTAGGACATGGTGTCTGTATGTTCTCATGGTAGGAAACATTTGTGTCCATGTCACCCTGACCGAAAATAGAGTGTGCTCAGTACTGACACTACTCTGATGGTCTTTATGAACAAGACTGTGTTCGTGAAAAGCTGATGATACTGTACAAATGATAACAGGAGGATCATATAGATCAAAGTGTTTGTTCTTCCCACTCCTTTACGGCTGTAAATCATATTATTGTATCTTTTCTTATGTATGTATATATTGTGTGAATTGCTCGAAATAAACAAATCAATCACCGTATAACATAGTACTGTTAACAAGACAAATATTATTTTCTTCTTCTTCTTGTCATTGTTTCCTAGAAGAATTTAATTACACCAGACATTAAAGTTTTAGATTCTGCTCAAATGTTCATCTTCTATTAATTTATAACTAACATTATTAACATTATTTTTGGACAATCCCAATAAAGGTCCTAACCTCTGCCTCTAAAACAGAAAAAAGTGTTTTTAGGACGCTTCAAATTACTGTTATTTAATAAAACAGCATTAAATGATGATAAACAAAAGTAAAAAAGAAACAAAAAAAGAACCTCTGACATGTCTGCATTTAAATAAATGCTTAAAATATTGATCCAGTACTTTTTTAATATGGAGACGGTATGGTGAAATTAAATTTGGTGTTATCTGCAGAACCTCAGCTGTTTCTATGTGTGTTTCATCTACAGGTTCTCCATGGGCGACTGGTTCAGACCCTGACCTTTAACCTGGGGTCGTTACGGTTCGCAAGTTCCTTCAAGGTAATAAAAAAAATGTTTTTTTTTACATTTATTTTACTCTCAGGGTCATGTGGACAGACTGTTTTGTCTGTTGTCTCTGTAGTGTTTTCACATCAGACTGTTAAAATGAACTCACATTAATCCATTACCAGAACTAATCTGATTAAACATTTAACACGATTAAAAAGAATAGTTGTTTACAGTTGTTTTGTTTAAACTGTTGAATTAATATGTTCATAGCATTTATTTTTTTGTTTCTATTGTAGAAGACTTTTTGAAAATGTTTTAGATGTTTTCTCACTTTATTATTGGTGTATTTTTTTTGTGTGAACTTTAGCATGTTTGTATATTTTTTTTCTTCTGGATTTTTTTGTGTTTCTTTGTGTATTTTGTGGGAAAATTTGAGTAAAAAAACCCAGAGGCAGAACAATTGACCGACTCAAGTGTTTTGATGGAATTTTATTTTCACTAAAAACACTTCCAGTTCAGTGATGCGTGGGTCGATGTACAAACGACCCCAACCCGCAACTCGGACCGCAAGAAATATATTTGAAATGGATGGACCCGACCCGCATTTTTAAAAAGTAGTCAATGGTCTTCATGAACATCATATAACCTTTGACCTTACTCACATACCTGCATTTATTTCTGTGTTTAAATTCCATGTCATTGTTTGTAAGTTAATATGTTTATAAATATGTTTGTTCTGCTTCATCATTCAAAAGTTATCAACGCTAACGCAGCATCTAAACCAGGGGTCGACAACCTGTAACACACAAAGACACATTTGAACCTGGTTTCCATGGAAACGAAAACACTGGGAGCCGCTCATCATCTTTAAAAATCTCAGTGAATGTGTCCCAAACCTTAGTGTTTATGTTTGGATGTTTCTGGAGCTTCCACTCTCCCAACTTTATTTCCTCTCTTACTCCCTCTATACCGTAAGATACTGACCACGATGGACGACACCTTCACAGAAATTCAGTTAATACAGTGTATATATTAATAATAGAAAATTGTACCTAATATTTAAATTACAGTGATTTACCAGGTTATTTTAATGACCTGACCGACCACAACCTGAATATCATGACAAATGTTTTTCAATGACCTGCTTCTGCAGATGACCACAGACGCCCACTCACTTTGGATCAGCCCACGCATCACTGTTCCAGATTAAAATATCGCATTAATTTGAAGCATACGTTAGTCTGGAATTCTGCTAGCACTAGGCTAATGCTAGCACTAGGCTAATGTGTCGCCCAGCTTTCGACAAATACGTTCAGTGCAGATATATTAACTTGTTTTTTAATGCAATGAAAAATAAATAGTTATTCATGATTAAAACATTTGTATCAAAAGCAACCCTGTGATTAATCTGATTAAAAATGTGAAACATTTAACAGCCCTGTTTTAGGATGAAACCTTTATTCATGTATTTGTTTTTTTTTTACTCATTTTTGACAGGATTTTCAGTTGAAGTTTCCTTTTCTCTTTCTTTGTCTTTCTATTTATGTGTTGCACTGTGTCAGGCATGGGCAAACTATTCCACAAAGGGCTGGTGTGGCTGCAGGTTTTTGTTCCAACCAAGCAGCAGCAGCACACCAGACTGGACCCAATTCATCAACTGATCTCAGTCTTCAGAGAGTTGATTGGTCAAACTGTGAACTCTTGGTTGGAACAAAAACCTGCACCCACACCAGCACTTTGTGGAATAGTTTGCCCATGCCGGTGTTATATTGACTTAATTCCATTTAATTCAAATGAAATAATTGTGTCTAATTGACCGTACATGTCAGCAGCTTGTCTGTCTGAGTACGACTGTATTAACTGTGGTTTTTAAGGCATGCTTTCTTAATAAGAATAATTCCAAACAATCACTATATTGGCTGCTGGCTGTACTCTGGCCCCGCCCACTTCTTTTCCCTCCCCCCGTCTCGTTTGGCCGTCCACGTCTCAGGCGGCAGATCTCACCATCCAACGGAACACAACGTGCAAGCCCAAGCCCGACCCGTCCAAGCTGGTGTTCGGAAAACACTTTTCTGACCACATGCTGACGATCGGTTGGTCTGATAAGGAGGGCTGGGAGGCGCCGCAGATCAAGCCTTTTCAGAACCTGTCCCTCCATCCTGCCTGTTCAGCCCTGCACTACTCCATAGAGGTTAGACATCACCACAACTATAAACAGCCTCGACCAATGAAATGACTTGATTTAAGAGCTGTGGAAATGACACCACACATGCTCTGCAAAAATACAAATATACCAAAAGTTTGGTCTGATACGGATTATCTAACAACATAGATAGATGGATGTGTAGATAGATAGATAGATAGATAGATAGATAGATAGATAGATAAAGGTAAAACAAGGAGGTAAAATCACTACAAAAATATGGATTAAAATGCCTAAAGACACAAAAATAAAGCAGTATAATTGAAAAATAAACAAAATGAATAGGTAATAATTAAAAAAAAATGAACACAAAAAGGCTGTTTGTCTGTCCAGCTGTTTGTATGTCTGTCCATTAGTTTAAATGCTGTCTGTCTGTCTGTCCAGCTGTTTGAAGGCATGAAGGCGTTCCGTGGAGCCGATAACCACATCCGTCTGTTCAGACCCATGTTGAACATGGAAAGGATGCACCGCAGCGCCGACAGAAGCTGCCTTCCTGTGAGTCTGATCCACATGTCGACCATAAATTTGGACTTTTCTTTAAAGGATATAAAGACATGAAGGGGTCAGAGGTCATCAGCTGAATGACCTCCCTTCATAACTAGAAAAGCACTGTGAGGGTGCAGACGTCCTTATTTTATTTTTATTTATTTATTTAATGATTTCGGCTACATGTTCTGTGTCGACCACTAATCTGTTTAATGGTTTGTGTTGGCACCACACACCTGTTATTTAATCCTGAGGATGTTTTCATATCACAGGTTTTTTTAAAAAAAAAAAACAAATCACAGTGTGAGTTTATTTCTAATAACGTGCAGCCGCACTAGTACTCGTCAGTGTTTGAGCAGAAACATCTCTGAAGACACAGAACCGGTAACTCTGGTTTAGGTGTAGACTTTCTTTTGGCCGTAGCTCTGCAAACATGTGTAACTCGAAGCCGTTTCAATTAATTCTCTGTGGATTTGACGTTGCTATAAGGACTGGTAACATTACACACACAGTTGAGTCAGACTGAAGCTCAGAATGGTTGGTTTGTGGTTTCTTATCCCGCAGTAACATCCACACACACCCACACCCACAGTCTCTCCTCCTGCAGTCTGTAACTTTGCTTTAGTTGTTCCTCATTCTTTAACTCAGTGGATGACGCATGTTGTACTAGAAGGTGTAGAGGCCTGGAGCCGTTAACCCTTAGTGTGCTTATATAACCTGTTAGCAGCGTGGTGTTCAGGAGCACACTCTGAAGACTTTACTGTGTGGGTTCAGGGTCTTTACTTTTTTACTTTGTGTGTGTTTGTTTTCAGGTTGGTTATTGTCTTTGTTAGCTAATCAGATTACTTAAAAAAACATGGTGTGTGATAGCCAAGCCGGCTAGCGTTCAGCTGTCATGGTGTGAAATTATAAAGTGTAAAGGAGCAGAGTGATGGTTGGGAAATGTTTTACAATTCTACTGTGCCAGGATATTTGACTGGACTTAAAAAAATAAACATGCTGTGCAGCATTTAAAGAAAGTGTTGTTTGTATGATTGCGTTTTTTCAGTAAACTATTGCAGAGTCCATAGAAAATGTGAGATTGTTTGCTACTAATGTGTTGTGGAAGTGGGTGAAATGAGTTGAAAGGAGCAGAAAGAAAGACTACTAATGATTTGGGGTTGTTTTAGAAGTGTGTACTGGAATCTGTGAGTATGCTAATGCTAATGCTAATGGTGTCAGTTGTTACTGCTGGTGGAATTAGTAAAACCCAGTTTCAGGTGGAGCAGACAGTCTACCACTGTAGTGGTTTGTGTTATGCTAATGCAGGTCACACCAATCAACACCCAGTAAGATATATTATTATTATTATTATTATTATTATTATTGTGGCTGTGAAGTGAGCCGCCAGTCGCTCATTTGATACTCATATGTCAGTGTCTACTTTCAGACTTGAATCCACAAAAAGCAGGAAACTGGGCAATGTGGCTCCGCCTACTAAACTACAGCTAACAACAAACAAACCAAAACTGAAAATGGTCTAAAAGTGAAGTGATAAAACTGAACAGTGGATGAGCCAGATGTAATGTAGCCTACAGTCATTAAGATTAGTACAATGTTTAGTTGAAGGTAAATCACACGTTCCACCTGTTAATTCACTAAATTAAGGACCTTGTTTAACTTGTGCGAATGTGCCGTAATAATAGCCTGGATCACAGCCAGACTTGCTGTGGCCGCAACAATGACAAAAATGTCTGTGAATTCCTGGAGGACTGAAGTTGTTAGCAGTGTGTAGCACAGTTGTGTTGCTGTCATAGAGACCTGGTGAAAGTCCATAACAACAGTTAGTTGTCATTAGTAATGAACTACGGCGCAGCTGTAGACAAATCAGGGGGCGGGACTTAGGTAATGTGCATGACAATGCTCAGAGCGACAAAGTTAGAACGAGAAATGAAATGAGTTTAATATCTTTGTTATTGTTTGTCGTAATGGTGTAAACTTTACACTATAATCCACCATAGTCCTGGAAAGACACCCTTCATATGTTGGATCATTTGTTGGAGTTGTGCAGGTGTTAAGAGTTCCACAGACAAACAGGACACACTACAGACACAGGTTTTTTTGCATTATAGATAGATAGAAGATAAATGAATATCGGCTCCAAATATCAGTTATTGACCTTCATGACTAATAATCGATATCAACCCTGAAAAACCCAACCTGTAGATTAATTCACACTTGAATTAACTGTTCAATTCAATAGCTACACTGTTCTAGACTGTTCTACACTGTTCTAGACTATTCTACACTGTTGCTCCAGGTTCTGACTTTGACACAAACAAAATTACTTTTTTAAATTTCCATTAATGTTTAAGTGAACTGCTGAATAAGGCTTTATTTACTTTGAATTGATGCAAAGTGGTAAAATAATAATAAAAGACCGTTTTCTATTTTTCCAGTGTGGCTTCTCTGATTCTTTTTTTTTTTTATTATTAAACATAGATTTTAAAATCAGTTCTTGGTTAAATGATCAGGTTTTTAATGCAGTCTTTAAATGTGATGAGTTTGTGTATGTGCTGTTGAATGTGACTGGAGCCTGTTGTTATTGTTGTTGTTGTTATTGTTTGTGCAGCTGTTTGACAAAGGGGAGCTGTTGGAGTGCATTAGGAAACTGGTGGAGGTGGACCAGGACTGGGTTCCATTTTCCCAGAACGCCAGCCTTTACATCAGACCAACCTTTATAGGAACTGAGGTGACATTCAGATGGTTTTTATCCTAAACTCATTCAGTGTCAGTTTTAGTTTTTAGTTTCATTCATGTTCTGATAATTAACTCTTTCAACCACCTCCTCCCTCCCCATCCTCTCTCTCCTCCCCCCTGGTCCTCCCTCCTTCTCCTCTCTCTGTCTCTGTCTCTCTCTTCCTCTCTTCTCCTCCTTCTCTCTCTCCCCTTCCTCACCCCCCCCCTCCCGTCTCCTCCTCTCTCTCCCCCTCGCCCCTCCTCTCCCCCCCCCCCCCCCCCCCCCCCCCCCCCCCCCCTCCTCTGTCTTCTCCTCCTGCAGCCTTCTCTTGGTGTTTCTCGTGCAGGAAGTGCACTGTTGTTTGTCATCGTGGGTCCAGTGGGTCCGTACTTCGCCACAGGTTCTTTTAACCCAGTTTCTCTTCTGGCTGATCCTTCATTCGTCAGAGCGTGGAGGGGAGGAGTGGGAGCGTTTAAGATGGGGGGGTGAGTCTATACATTTACTCTGATTCTTTCAGTTGGTAGAGCGGGTCGTCCATTAACCGAAGGGTTGGTGGTTTGAATCCCGCTCCATCTATTGTGTCCTTGGGCAAAGACACTCCCCCCCCCCCCTGCTCCAGTGTCACTCACACCAGTGGATTCATATGAATGTTTAGTGGTGTTTGGAGGGACCGTAGGTGTGAACTGTCAGTCTGTCCCAGGACAATTGTGACTACATTTAAATATCACATTTAATCACATCTAAAATAAGACTTTCAGGAACCATATTTGATCTCCAGTGGTTCAGAGCAGTAAGATAACATAAACATGTATAAATAATGACAACTCCAAGAAATTGTTTGTTTTATTGCAAAAAAAAAAATCAGGGAAATACTTAGTTTTATAAACTATCCAAACAAAACAGGTGTGTGTGTACGTGTGTGTGTGTACGTGTGTGTGTGTTTGTGTGTGTGTGTACGTGTGTGTCTGTGTGTCTGTGTGTGTGTGTGTGTGTGTCAGAGGGCGGGCCTAACAAAGTAACGCTGCAACGATTTGGAGAAACAACCATAGAAGAACAACAACAGGTGTAGATTTCCTTTTATCACAGATGAGTGAAGAATGTGAGAAAACGTCAACAATATTTAAATTCTTTTTACAGAAGCGACAACAGTCGTTCAGCTCCATAATCCACCATTTTGTTTAGTCATTCCTAACTTTCTCCAGACTCCTCCATCAACTTTCCGGCGCTCTAACTACATCATCCTAAAAATTACGCTGATTGGTTGTAGTACCGTCCTATTGCATACAGAAGATTTGAAAGACAACGGTTTAGCCCCGCCTCCTCAGCACTGCTAGGCTAAAGAGACAGGGCAAATCAGGTAAAATGTGCGTGAGAAAGGGGGGGTTTGTTGTGTCGGCACCACATGTTAGATTTAAACTTGTTTTGCAGAGGTTAATGTTTTCTCCAGGGTTGTAGCTCCAGCTCAGGCCTGGTTTAATCTGAGCGTCTAATCACAGGCTGATCACACAGTGATGATGTAACTGTTCAACACTCACTAAGCTTCTGTCAAATGGACACACGCACACGCACACATACACACTCCAGCCTGGTTTAGCAGCACAGGATTCCAGCAGCGAGTAAAGAACACTATCAGTCCAGGAATGAAGAGAGCAGAGGACTGTTGATCTAGCGTCTGCTCTTTCTGCTTCTTACTCTTGACTGACCTGAGCTGAAAAATCCCTCTGGAAATGAAAACTATAGCTGCTCAGCAACTACTTACAGTACACATAGTACACACGGTACACACGGTACACACAGTACACACAGTATATACAGTACACACGGTACACACAGTACACACGGTACATACAGTACACACAGTATATACAGTACACACGGTACATACAGTACACACGGTACATACAGTACACATGGTACACACGGTACATACAGTACACACAGTACATACAGTACACACAGTACACACAATACACACGGTACATACGGTACACACGGTACACACGGTACATACAGTACACACAGTACATACAGTACACACAGTACACACAGTACACACAATACACACGGTACATACAGTACACACGGTACATACAGTACACATTAAGGCTGTACGATTTGAGAAAAAAAGTGATATTGCGATTATTTTACTTTTTAAATTCTGCGATATATATTGTGATATGAAAAAATCCTGAGTAGTAACAGCTGTGTGGTGTCGATGCAAACGGTCAAACATATTAGTGGTCGACACTGAACATACATTTTATTGTCGTCTTTCTTGTAGCTGTAAAAAAATTAATAAAACTAATAATTACAAAAATTTAAATAAATTAATTAATACAAATTATTTAAAACAAATGAAAGATAAATACATATAAATAAAAACCAAATAAAAAAAATATAAATAAATAAAATAAACAAACACATAACTTGCTTTTATTTTTGGCAGCGAACCTTGGTTTTAGGTGATTTTTCTTTTGTTGGTAATAACGACGCATTCACACAAGTTAAACAAAGTCTGTAATTTACTGAATTAACAGATGGAACGTCTTAATGACTGTAGGCTACATTACATCTACTGTTCAGTTTTATCACTTCACTTTTAGACCCTTTTAAGTTTTGACTTGTTTGTTAGAATAGAAAGAATAAGAAATGAAATCTATTGAAATCTAATTTATTATTATTATTATTATTATTATTATTATTATTATTATTATTATTATTATTATTATTATTATTATAATTATTATTATTGTTCCAGTTTGTAGATTGAAACATTTTTCCTGATATAATCTTAGTATTTTCACTCTTCATTTCTTGGACTCAATGTTGAACCTGAACTAAAATAACTTTTAACCATCTGATGTAATATTTATAAACATTTATAATATTTGATTATGGGATGTTTAAATAATAAAGAACCTTAAACTTATTCACTAGTTTTCAGTTCATGTCCTCTGCTTTAGTTTGTTGTCGTTGTGAACTGGCTCAGGGTTCTAGTGTTCCTCTGGTTCTCCTGCAGGAACTACGGGCCCACGATAGCGGTGCAGAATGTGGCGGTGCAGCAGGGCTGTCAGCAGGTCCTGTGGTTGTACGGAGAAAACGAGGAGATCACGGAGGTCGGCACCATGAACCTCTTCATCTACTGGACCAATGAGAACGGAGGTCAGAGGCTAAAGTGGAGGAGGGGCTTAATCTGAAGTCTAATCTGATTGGCTGTTAAACAGAATATAATGTAGACTGATTGTTAAACAGATTGTACTATGTGTCTGCAGACAAAGAGCTGATCACTCCTCCTCTGGACGGTATCATCCTTCCAGGCGTCACCAGACAGT
Organism: Siphamia tubifer; assembly: GCA_020466265.1. Classification (NCBI taxonomy): domain Eukaryota; kingdom Metazoa; phylum Chordata; class Actinopteri; order Kurtiformes; family Apogonidae; genus Siphamia; species Siphamia tubifer. Next base: position 40,213,776 of record CM035790.1, read on the forward strand.
CTCTGCTGGATTTGGCTCGATCCTGGGTAAGAGTCTGGAAACTAATGCACAATACAATAGATAAGGCTAATGCTAACGCTAACGCTAACCCTACATGTAGGCTCCAAAATGGCATCATGACCTTTGACCTTGAGCAACCTTGAAAGGTCAAACCCATAGTGTCATGTTTTCAGAGGGAGATGTCCATTGAGAGCTAAAATGATTGCGAGGGGGCGGGGCTTGTTGTTACAGGAAAAAGGAAAATCACTTTTGCAGCTCTGGTCACGTTCTAACAACACTTCTGCCAAGTTTTTTTTTTTTTTTAACCTTCTTTTTTACAGTCTATGAGTCCTTCGTTAATTGGCAGCTGTTGTTTGTGTCAGAATGAGTTTAAGGTGACGGAGCGGAACATGACAATGAAGGAGCTGCTGGAAGCTCTGGACACTGGCAGAGTTCTGGAGGTGTTTGGAGCTGGGACGGCCTGTGTGGTGTGTCCTGTGGGAAGTCTTCTGTACAGAGGGAAGGTATGACCTCTGATCACCTGTTCGTGAAGAGAATATATAAATATATATAGATATGAAGAGTTCATTTGCAAAAACAGATAACTCCATTTTTCGTTTTTTTACTCCACATTCTAGGTAATACTCATTGATTTGATATATTATTTATACAATTTAGTGGATCTTACCAAATGAAATAAATAATATATCAAATAAATCAGTATTATCTGTGGAATGTAGAGTAAAAAAATTACATTTTGTGAAAAAAAAAGAAATGGAGTTATCTGTTTTTGCAAATGAACTCTTCATATATAGAAGTGTTAAACATACTGTGACAGAAGAACAGTGAGTTTCCAGTTGGAGATAAGTTTATACTAAAGATAAGTGGAGCGACTGTTCTGTCCTTGTGACTCTAACAATAATCAGATGACATCAAGGAACTGTTCAGAGCAGGTTTAACGTAGGTTAGTGGTATCTGAAACTGGACTATAAAAGACACATACATGTCAAAATAAACTGAGGCTGTTCCTACTTTACTTCTGGTGGTGACATCTTTGATCCATGATGAAAATGCACATTTTAATTTGAGGGGTTCTCAATGTTGGTCTACAATTTTTCTCCTAATGGTCTAAAATAGTCTAAAATTTAACCTTGATTGTTAAAAGTGCACATAGTTTTCTTAAGAAATTTCAGTTTGTTCATATTTTTCACAGTATTTTAAAGGATTTAAACATTTTCATGATGTAACTTTATTCGCTCTAAAACAGAGGAAAGTTTGGAGTTGACATTATTTTTACATTATTATGTTATTATTTTACTGCTCCGTCCCTCTGCAGATCAAATTTGGCTTAATGTGACCCCTGAAGTGACACCCCTACTTTGGGAGGCCACATTTGGGCCCCGGGCCACATGTTTGACTGTGTGTCGTAGTGAACAGTGGTTAATGCAGTTGTGTGTGTGTGTGTGTGTGTGTGTGTGTGTGTGTGTGTGTGTGTGTGTGTGTGTGTGTGTGTGTGTGTCAGACGTACCAGGTCCCCACCATGGAGAACGGTCCAGATCTGGCAAAGAGGTTCCATAAAGAGCTGACGGATATTCAGGTGGGTTTTTCCATCTGAATTTACACAGAACATCTTTGTCTATTTTACTTCAGACGCATGTGTTTAGACTGGCCTTTGTTTGAATGGTTGTTTTTATGTTGTTTCTTACTTTTACTGTATGTTTTCTGCCTTTTATGCCGTTTTTTTTGTTTTTGTCTCTATTCCTTTTGTAAAGTATTTTGTGACTTTTATGCTTTTAATAGGTGTTATATAAATAAAGTTTATTATCACTTCAATCAAAGCTGTTTAAAGGAGGTAAAATGCCCCTTTAAAACAAGCTAATAATAATAATAATAATAATAATAATAATAGAAGATGAGTTTTTTTTGGCTTGAATGAATTATTATTATTATTATTAGTAGTAGTAGTAGTAGTAGTAGTCCTAATATATATTTAGGCAGTCAAAAGCATAAAACCTGCTTTCAATGTATTTTAATGCACGTTGGCACTTTAGTATATGAGCACTGTTTAAGTAATGAACTGGACATTTTATTTTATTTACCCCTGCTGATATATGTTGTCCTTTATATTGTCTTTTTTATTGTCTTTTATAATATGGTGCTGATAAGATGGTTCATTGGATTCGCAATGACAATAAAGTTCTATTGTATTTTATTGTTATTATTATTTTTATTATCAACACAAATGGTTTCAGTTTAAAGGAAAGATATTTGACCTTTTTTTACATAGAATTCTACATTTTCAAACGTTTCCCTGTGGTCTCCATGAACTGTAAATGTTCTGTTTAACTGTGAATTATTCATTTATTCAACGCCAACACCAAAAAGTGTTGAAGATTTACCTGTGCACTTGAATAAATGAATAAAGTGGAACATTTACAGTTTATGGAGACCACAGGGAAATGTTTGAAAATGCAGAATTACATTTTTATTTTTTCAAGTAAATCTGTCTGTGTTTCTTTTAATCATAAATCTCTGCGTCCTTTGTCCATTTTTCAATTTGTGCAATGCATGATGGGATATCATGCTTTGGTTAGTGACCATCGATGTCCAATACATTTCGCAGTGGATTGTGGGATACATTGAGTGACTATATAGTGATTAGAAATATTTGACTAAAGATTCGGACACCCCTACAGAATGGCGTGGTCCCCGTACAGTATAGTGACCTATATAGGGATAAGGAGTGATTTCACACACAGCCTATGTATAGTTTTCTCCTTATTTACAGGGTTCCTGTGGATCCTTGAAAAGTCTTAAAAGGCATTGAATTCATTGTTCGAAAAATAAGGCCTTAATTGGCATTAAAATGTCTTAAATCAAATTTTCAAAAGGCTTAAAAAATTGGACACATTAGTAAGATTTATGTTAGTTTGAAATAAAAAAAGTAATTTGGAAACATTGAGGCTGTCTATATTAAAAAAATTATTTAGGGTGAGTAGAAAATGAGAGCACATCAGTCTGTGGGTGTAGTATTACTTTAATTATACTTTAGTTTTTTGTTTATATGGTGTGTGTGTGTGTGTGTGTTTTATATTAAAAATTTCAAAGTTATGCTTCTTAATGCAAATGGTTCATGAATGTAGCAACACCTGGACCAAAAAGTCATGTTCTATTTAAAATAAACAGTTGGGAGAACTGCCCCCAGGGTAATTTAACTGGTGTTTTTTTCCCTTTTCAGTTTTGGGTCATTGTCGGTTTGGTCTTAAATTTAATTTCAAACGGCATAAAAAAGTCTTAAATTTAACTTGCCCTGAGCTGTAGGAACCATGTATTTACTTCTTTTATTTTTCTTTTCTTCTAGTATGGACGCACAGCCCATGAATGGGCCCCCCTGGTGGTTTAAATACCCCCCCTGGTGGTTTTAAATGGCCGTATTGCACAAGTATCCACATCTAGTCCCATTATTCCAGACTGGACCAGCAGCCAGCGGCTCATCGTCCCACTAACACACTCCTGTTTGTACGTAGCGCTCGCATTAGGCCGACGCTCGCCTCTGCATCTGTGTCCTGCCTGAAACTCTGCACACGTTTCTCTGATGTTTGAAGGTTTGAATGTAAAGGCTCACTTTGGAAAGCAATAACAAATAACAATATGCAATGTTTTAACTCCACACAACCTGCAGGTCTGTGGAGGACCCTAACCTTAACCCTAAACCTGACCCCTAACCCAGACCCCTGACCTCTACTCGAACCCACAGGGGAAAAAAACAAACATTAAATCCATCACAATAAAAAGTCAGCGAACACAGTGAGTGAAATGTGCCTGAACGTGGTGAGTGCATTCAAATCTTTACAACAAACGTCCGTATTTGGTCACATGTTTGTCTTTGTATCAGATTTTCATTCAAATCACAGTAACGTTGTCGCATTTACCAAAAAAAACAAAAAAAAACAGCACAAACTAATGTATTTTTCTGTGTAGAAGGTGAATATTTTCAGTACTGGTGCTACAATAGATTACTGGTGTGTAGAGGTTCTTATTAACTTGTGGTTTTGCAGAGAAGATTTGACACTTTAACGTTAACCCATAAAGACCCACAGCTACTTTTATGTCATAGTTTTCTCTACAGTTAATTTTTCCTGAGGGATTTATCATCATTTATCAGAGTTGTACTGCAGTAGAAGTACATTTATGGGTGTGTAAAACTAGCAGCACTTATTTAACTCCTTTACTGAAGTAAAAGTAAAAAAAAAAAGTACACACTTTTAATTGTAATGATCAGATCACAGTTACTGAGTTCAGTGGGTATGGACATAAAATGTAGGAAAATTGTGAGAAAAAAATTCACAATTGAGTTGGAAAAAGTCATTATTATGAAATAAAAAAAAGTCAAAATTCTGAGATAATCCAAAAATATGAGATAATAAATACATAATTATGGGGAAAAGTCATAATTATGAGATAAACAATTAAAAACTGAAATAAAGAGTCAGAATTATGAGTAATAGTTAAAATTGTGACATAAAATTCAGTTTCCCAACTGTGTGATCAATGAAGTCCTTCTATTCTAAAATTCTAAGATAAAAAAAAGTCAAAATTCTGGAATAAAAAGTCACAAATATGAGATAATAAATGCAGAATTATAAGAAAAAGAGTTGAAATTATGAGATAAGAAGTCAGTCTTAATTCTAATTTTGAAAGTCCCAGATTTTCTCCTCCACTGATATTTAATGTAAATATATAAATATAAGGAATATAAAGTACAGATATTTATATAAATGAAAGGAGTATAAATTACAGATATTTATGAACAAACGTAGGGAGGAAAAGTTACAGAAAATAATTATCATATCTTCAGTATTTTGCTTTTTTCCTGTGTAAGTCATGTCTTTTTCATTATTTAATTGACTGACTGTGTAGATGGTTTAAAAAGCTTAGTTCAAAACTGAGGAATGTTGTGTCAAAAATGGAGAAAAGACACGAAAAAATGATTTATTCAGCAAATATATCAATAACTAAAGTTAAAAAAAATTAAAATAAATCTGTGTCCATCCACTGAAGGCTCCTTATATCCAAACTTTACGTGACTTATCACCATTTATTTTAAATATAATCTTGTGTATTTTGTATTTTATCTGCACAATTCTGATATTTTCCTATATTTAATTCACTGATCATGTAGATGTTCATTAGAGCTCAGATGAAAGAGAAAAATTATGAAAAAGGGACTTTTTCAATGAAACATATTATGTTGGAGAAGATGATGGCGTTTCCATGGTAACTACGGAGCCTCTGAACATCCAAACATGGTCGTATGTGATGATCATATTAACAGATTTTTTTTTTTATCGTTGAAAAGTGCTGAAGTGTTTTCCATCAGTAGATTGTGGCTGTTTGGGTCTTTAAGGGTTAAACTACACATGTTACACAAATACACAAAATGTCGTCAAACTTCCAATAATCTGTGTTGTTTTTCCTGTAGACTTGAAACTGTTATGGTAGAGTTTTGTCCAAACACAGGACACATGTTACTGTCGTATCTATTAAAAAAAAAAAAAAGTGCATTTGATGTGGGGGGGTTGTTGTACTGTGTTTGACAGGGGTGTCAAACATGTGGCCTGGGGGCTAAATTAGGCCCCTGAAAGGTGTCAAGTTTGGCCCCTGGGATAAATATACAGATGATTTTATCTCAGGTTCCACATACAGATCAAAATGGGTCGCATCAGTAAAATACTATCATAATAACCTAGAAATACGATCATAGTAACCTATAAATACTATCATAATAACCTAGAAATACTATCATAATAACCTATAAATACAACTCTACATTTTGCTCTTTGTTAATTTAACATTTTTTCATGTAATTTTACTGTATTTACAATCAAACAAACTATTATTTCACAGAAATGCAAATAACCTGAACAGATATGAACATTTTGAAATGTTTGTGAAATGTTTAAAAGGATTGTTTAGAACTTTAGAAAAGGTCGGCAAAAGAGACATGTTCTAATCACTTCCATGTTAACACAGTTTGGCTCAAAACAGAAAAATCTAACTTTCTCAATGTTCATGCAGTGGATAATGTCAACTATATGTATGTACTCCCAAACATCTAAAAATGAGCTAAACTTATTTTTACTCCAGATAATCCTGTTAAGAACATTCAGTCTGTTATTAAATGTTTTGTTTATTTGTAGATCGACTAATAAATAATCTGTACGTTGTAATTGACATGTGTAAATGATAAACTTGTTAAAATGGTTTAGTTTTCTCAAGAAGTGTCAGTTTTTTCATGTTGTTCACATTGTTTTAAAGGATATTTGCTAGATGTGAACATTTTCATCATATAATCTGACTTTTTTTGCTCTAAAACATAGAGGATAATTTGGAGTTGACATATATATATATATATATATATATATATATATATATATATATATATATATATATATATATATATATATATATATATATATATATATATATATATATATATATATGTGTATATATGTATATGTATATATGTATATGTATATATGTATATATATATGTATATATGTATATATGTATATATGTATATATGTATATGTATATATGTATATATATATATATATATGTATATATATATATATGTATATATATATATATGTATATATGTATATGTATATATGTATATATATATATATATATATATGTATATATATATATATGTATATATATATATGTATATATATGTATATATATATATATATATATATGTATATGTATATATATATATATATATATATATATATGTATATATATATATATATATATATATATATATGTATATATATATATATATATATATATATATATATATATATATATATGTATATGTATATATATGTATATATATATATTATGTTATTATTTTAGTGGTACAGCCCAATTCAGATTAAATTTGGTTTAATGTGGCCCCTGAAGACACCCCTGGTCTTTGGTTTTTGGAAACAGGTGTGGATTTTATGTTTGTTGAAATCTGAATGCACAAAAACGAACCAATGAGATTAAAACAGAAGAAAAAGACATTAACCCTAAACACTGGGAAAACAATCTAAACCTGACCTGAAGTGTTTCCATTTGGTTTCTAATATATATATATATATATATATATATATATATATATATGTATATGTATGTATATCACATTTAAAATCTGACTGAATCACCTACAGAAGAACTTTCCAGATACAAGAACTGATTAATAATCAATAGATCTGATGGAACTGATGTGATCCAGATTGTTTTTCCTGCTTCCATTGACAGGTTTTCTTTGCTTCATTAAAAACCGTGGAAGCAGTAGGTCACATGATATGGGTCACATGATGAGATGTGAGTGAATGAAGCTGCTGTGGAACAAACAGACAGTTGCACTTATTTAACTGTAGAAGAAAAGCAGATGTTTTATTTTTCTTTCTGTCACATTAGAGACGATTGTCTTCCAGCGTTTGTTCACTTCTGCTTTTCCTCTTTGAATGTTCTGATTAACTCCACATGTTCTGTCCACAAGTGCCTCAACTGTCCATCTGTCTGTCCCTTTATCTGTCTGTCCACTCTTATGTCCACTCGTCCTCCTATCCATCCTCCTGTCCACTTGTCCTCCTGTCCACTCGTCCTTCTTCCACTCTGATCTTTTCCACTTTGTGCATTAGGGGAAACTGCTGGATTATTTTTACTAATGTGACTTTTCCTTTTCTTCTTGGTTTTTTTTTTTCAGAATAAATGTGCTGTTACGTTTTATTTGGCTGTTTATGTTTTTCCAATAAATCTGATCTGGGTTCATGAAAACTGAGCGTGATTTGTGCATTGTGCATTTTAATCCATATTTTTGTAGTCATTTTACCTCCTTGTTTTACCTTTATCTATCTATCTATGAAACCAATAACATTCAGTTTGATTTATTTTATTGAGTTAATGAACAGAAACACTACAAACATAACAGTGTAAATAAAGCAGTGGTTTATATCCATCTGTTGTCCCATGAAGATGTTCTTAAATAATATACAATTCAAAATATAAATATCACAATTGTAAGTCACACACAACAGCATATGATATCACAGGTGGTCATGATTCGTTGCAGCATAAAATATCAATGCAATTTGAAAACATTGATACAATTTTATAAGATATAATCGTTGCATTTTCAAAAGACAGCACAAATGTACAAAACAAAAAATATTTTAATTATAAAGTCTAGATCATAATTACTGGCACTGGTATTTATAGTTCAGAAAGTGACAAGAAGTTCTAGAATAATACACATAATGTAGTAGTGGGTGTTTCATGACATAATTCCCATAGTTCTATTTTGTCTCTGTTAGTTACAGTAATATAGTAGTAATAATATATAAAGTCACAATAATAGGTGATGCTTTAATAGTGCAAACAGGTTTGTGTTGATAATAATTTAATTGGTTTTTCAAGGTGGTTTTATTATATTATTGGCTCAAACACATTTTCTATAGAGGATGTGTCGAATGTATTTCGTAACTTTCCCCAATTCTATCGTAAATTGTCAGTTTGAGAATTATTTGGTGTAAAAAAAAAAAACTAATAAAAGGAAAGGAAAAAGAAGCCTCTTTATTTGGACTACTGTTTATTAGCTTAGCACATTTGGTGGATTATTATCTAATTAATTTTTGTTTTAACTATTCAAAAATTCAAAGCTATAACAAAAATGTTTGCTTATTAGTTTTTAATTGTCAATTTCAATGACATTAAAATAAAAGACAAAACACCGCCATCTCATGGACATATGTAACTACAAGTACTTGCAATAACTTTTATTTTGAAATGAATATTCGGAAATTAATTGTTTATCTTGTTCAACTTGACTACTATACTAAGTATAAAGAATTTCAGTTAATAAAACAGTCATTTGTCTTCCATTTTTTTCCACCATCCACTTACTTTAATTGTCATTTGACTCTGGTTAAATATACGACAAAAACAAGATGAATACTAACATTAACTTCATGCAGAATTTCACCGTTGAAGTCTGGCACACAGGACAACAACCCTATAAATTTCAACTTCATTAACTAGTGATTAATGTATTTATTTCGAAACTGAATAAACAAAAGGCTTAAACACAAGACATGAGTCTTGTGACATATTCAAAAAGTGTAACATAGCTATAAACCCACCCTTTTTCCTTAAATAACTATAATATTCTCCCTAATATAACTATATTTATACTATATACTAGAATATGCATGTTACTTATCATTAAATATTTTGATTTTTAGCTTTATATTTACATGAAAAAATATGATTAATTTAATTTCATTCACATATACAGTTAAAAAAGATTTGGCTCATGGAAATTTGGATTGGCTGCTGATCAAAAAAGTTAATTTAGAACCCAGTATTTATTTATTTGACAGTTGTGCATCCTTCCGAGGCCAGTTCTTGTGTCTTTATACTTAAATTGAAGTTGCACCAACTATTAAATTTGATTTACAGTGTTCAAAATTGTTCATACAAGAACATAATATTTTTAATTTTGTTCTTCTAATGCAGGAAAATACACCATCAAGCTAACAAAGAAAATTCCATCTAATACTCTTTATTCTGAAAGTCCATTTCCGGTACCACCAGTCAATGATGTTTCGCCTTCTGACGTATTTATCATTGTTTCTCAAGATGGCGGAGCACCTGTTTCATCTGCGGTGATCCTCTGCTCATCTATTCAACACCAGGGAATATGTTTTGTGTTTAACACCAGCGGATATGTTTCGTGTTTAACACCAGGGCATCACTAACAGAGTGAAAATACTGACGCGGGGGAACCAGTCGTTTAAAATGTCCACGGAGGAGCTGTCAGCCTCGGACAGTGAGGCTGCTCTGGCCGGGGCCGGAGAGCGGTGGGCTCCGGTGGGTGCCGTGGCGAACCCAGAGGATGAGAGCGGGAACGGGGTGTGTGGTCAGCCGAGGCAGAGGTGTTCCCGCTCGGGCACAGAGGCGGAAATGGTCGCCAGGTTGAGGAAACTGGAGGAGGAACAGGATCAGCTCAACTCCTCTCTGCTCGCGCTCACTTCCCACTTCGCGCAGGTGCAGTTCCGACTGAAGCAGATCGTTCACGCGCAGACCGAGGAGAAGGAGCGCATGCTGGAGGAGCTCGAGGAGTTCGCCTTCAGGGGTTGCCCGCATGTGGTGGGCTGCAGGGCGCATGCGCAGGAGGCCTCCCAGCTGGAGAACTCGGTGAGGATGTGATGTTTATCCTTTATGTTCTCACTGTGTTTCTGTACTAACAGTCTTGATGGGTTTAACAAATATTTAACCAATAATGAAAAGTGTTAAACGACTTTAGATCAAACATTTTAACTCCATTAATTTATTTACAGTACACATCTTTTTACACTTTCCCTGAAAAATTGTCAAACATATTAGACCATCCCTTGTTTTCTTCAATTTCTTGTTCATTTTAATGCCAGGTCCAACTAAAGGTCCATTTGTTTGGACAAATATCCAACAAAAACTGCTCATAGTTTAATTTCATGGCAGATATCTATACAGTTAACACATTTTTTTAAATAATAACCCAAATCACTTCAGTTCTTTCATCCATATCTGTGCATTCTATTGACAAAACAATGCCTTTATTCATTCACTGTTTTCTTTTCTTTTTGTTTTAGTCACATCATAAACACAGGAGTTAATATTGAATTGCATAACAATTAGTTTTGATGACTTTGGATGGTCTGAAGAATTCTCCCACGACTGTGTCTAAAACCCAGCCCTGAAATGAAATATTTCCCTTTAAACTTCCTCTACCTGCTCCATCCCACAATACTATATTATCATTTACAGACAGTGTCATTTACAAAAAAAACAACTGAATAATGTCTGTTTCTTTGTGTCCTTGGCAACAAGTGCTTGATCAACTTTGAGTAAAAACTGAAATATGTGGAATTAAAGAGCAGCTGGGGGGGGGGGGGAATCCCATTATTTGCACTGAATCCAAAAATATCAATCAAATTGTATTTATATAGTGTTTCATCAAAAGAAATGCTATGACACTTCCATTTGAAGCTGGTCTAAACCAGATTTAAACCAATGTCTGATTTAGCGCATTTGTTTATTCAGTCATTGCACATAAGTTAAAGGAATAGTTCACTATTTTTCACATGAATCTGTGTGTCATCAGTGTCTTTACTCTGGTGCACCCACAGTGACTTACCCCCAACAGTGTTCTGTGAGTCGAGTTCTGGTCCGGTTTTGGTCAAAGCGAAAGTAGTCCCGGCAGGTTTCCTGGGGTCAACAAAATACGCGTTGCCTCTTAAAACAATATGTGTTAGAATGAGTGATTTATTTGCATAACTAAACCATCACAAAACTAAAACTTACACCTCGTAATTGCTTGGAGCTACTTTTTCTCAATAGCGATCAATGCACGTTGTTCAGCAGCGTGTGCGGTTGCTACGTGCAGGTGCACGGCTGATAGCAGTGACAACACGCATTGATCACTATTGAGAGAAAGTAGCTCCAAGCAATTACGAGGCATGAGTTTTTGTTCCGTAATGGTTTTGTTATGTAAATAAATCACTCATTCTAACAGATATTGTTTTGATAAGAAACAGGTTTTAATTTCGATACCCCAGGACTCCTGCCGGGACTACTTTTGCGTTGACCAAAACCGGACCGGAACTGGACTCGCAGGACACTGTCAGGGGTAAGTGGGTGCACCAGTTTAAAGATGCTGATGATATACAAAATAATGTGAAAATAGTAAACTATCCCTTTAATGCAGTAAATATGAAGAGTCTGATGTTAATGTTGACTTCCTACTTATCCTCAATACTTTTAGAAACATCTATTGATTGAAAATCAGAAGCACATTGTCAGATAATCCAATATTTCATGAATATGTCACAGCAGTTCAACCTGCTGTCTGGCCCAGATGAACTTTATTTCAATGCATTTCTGTTCTTTGTATGGTTTCTGTTTCAGTATGTTTACATTTACCTCATTTTATAAGGTAATATTTACTCCCCTGTTTTGTGATGATGTGACTTTGCACAGAAGATCATTTAATTGTAAAACAAACAATATAAAGTTTCTCAGAGAGCTGGTTTGATCACAGTATTTAGCTTTAACCCTTTGGTGCATGAGTTATGAGAACCTTAGTGGAGATTTCTTTCCTGAGTGTTTTGAGTGAACGAAATTTTTCTGGAATTACAAAAATGTCCACTCAGCTGTGTGTTTATTTTTGAAGCAACAACAAAACATGGATTTAAAATTCAACATCAGAAAATAATATACTGTGTGAAAAATGTGGGAAAAAAATTCTTCCAGCAAATTCCTCACACGTTAACAAAGTAAAAACATGTTTATTACAATATTTTCTGGACTATAAGCCACACTTAAAATACTTTAATTTTCTCCAAAGACCACAGTGCACCTTATAATCCACAGTGCCTTATATATGGATTAATTGTGGTTGTGCTTAGTGACTTGGAATTTTGACTTTTTATCTCACAATTTTGACTTTTTATTCATCATTTTGACTTTTTATCTCATGATTTTGACTTCACTTAATGCACCTTATAGTCCAGTGCACCTTGTATATGAAAAAACATTTAACATAAACCATTCATTGATGGTGCACCTTATAGTGCAGAAAATATTATTACCTTATGGAGCTAAGTGCATTTTTTTTTTATAATCATTCATAACAGCAAAGTTACAGTAATAGTATGAATGTCAGTGTATTGGATGAAACATAACGTACAAAACCTTTAAATATACAAGAGGACAGTTGTGTAATATCTGTCCACTGTGGTGACCAGTATAAGCATCAGATAAGTTTAGACATGCATGCACACAGAGCCTATCTGGACCTGCTTCTGATTCATCCAGATTAAAATGTGCTTGTTACGTCACATACGAGGCTGCGCCCATCTCTGTGTGGTTCACTTAGATCTCTTATCTCAGGTGGAAAATGTCGGTTTCGCCATAAGTGTGTGAGTCACAGCAGCTCAGGCAGGAGATGACTGTGTTTAATGAAGACAGACGTACACTCCACTGCTGCTCTTCATTCTAATTTAACTTACATTCACTACAGGCTGAACTCACAACTACACCTTGTTAGCTCATCTGCATGAAATCACAATGAGCTATTACCATCGTGACTTCCTCTGCCCATCAGTGTCGTCCACAGTTCATTAAAATCACTTCTCCTCCCTCAATTCTCAACAGATTTCATTTCTGATTTTATGATTTATTGAATGACTCCCTTTTGTTGATAGCAAGACATGACAGCTGTGAGGTCTGGATGAGCACAGGGACATTGGTACTATCTTTTTTAATTTCACCTTGTATATTACTGGTATAAAGCGATTATATGTTGTACATATTTCCTCCATGTGTAGCATAAAGTAAACTTTCTGTGTATTTTAGGAGTTCTTTAGTTTTGCATATTATCAAGTTTTTTTCACTATAATTTTGTGTGATATTTATTTATTGTGATCATTTTGTTGTCAATTACATTTTTTTCTTCAGTTTATTTTTTAAAAATATTTTTATTTAACACAAAACAGAATTACAGTATTGGCTTATGATTAATCAAAGTTAATCCAAAGCAACCCTGTGATTAATCAAATTAAAAATTTTAATCATTTGAGAACACTAGTGTATGTGTATATATATATATATACCTGTATCTGCAGGTGGAAATGGGCTTTCAATTATTTTAAAGTGACATTAAAAAAGCAGAAAAACCTTCTATTCTATTGTATTCATGTATTCTTTCTAATTATTGTTTTATTTGTGTTTTATCACATGCTTAACTTGCAGGGTGACTTGGTGAGTCCTAATGTTTAATTTTTGGATCTGTATAATGTAAATGTGCCATTAGTCAGTATTTAAACTCTGACTGGTGAATATGTTTATTTGTAATTTACAGTGTATAAGGTGCACTTAAAAGACTTTTACCATATATGAATCAATTCTGGTAGTGCTTAGTGACTTGGAATTTTGACTTTATCTTATATATTTTGCCTTTTTAGCTCATGATTTTGACTTTTTATCTTATGAATTTTGGCTTTTTTATTTCATAAATTTTGACTTTTTATCTTATAGTTTTGACTTCACTTAATGTACCTTATAGTCCAGTGTGCCTTATAGTGCAGAAAATACGGTACATGTTAAATAAAATGGTTCATAATCAAACACACATGAACAGAAATGGTCATTAACAGTCAAATGTTTTTTCTGTGTTTCTCTTAAGAGTGAGAGAGAGAAGAGGGAACGTCTGGAGGCTCAGCGTGAAAAACAAAAGGATCTTATTTTCCAGCTGAAGACGCAGCTGGATGACCTGGAACGCTTCGCTTATCAGGAGGGAAGCTACGATTCGCTGCCTCAGTCTGTCGTCATGGAGAGGCAGAAGGTGCTCGCTTACACCACCGCCACCATCCTGGGATTCTGTTCAATATCAGCATAACACTGATTTTTTTTTCTTTCTGCTCATTTATGGTCTTTTTTTATAGAATTCATAATAACATTGTGTCATCACATGTTTATCCCTGATGCTGATGATGCAATGACACGTTTCAGGTCAGAGTTCAAATGCTACATCTTTAGAAATGTGTCAGTAATAATATGACTAATAATAATCCAAAAAATATATACATATTTACCTTACAGATGTCCATGCATCTATTCAATTTTACTCTAAATAAATGAATGTGACAAATAATTCTCCAAACATGGCTAAAGAAAATGAATGTTCCACTGTTGTCCCTGTTTAAACACAGGCATGTTTGGGTCAGAGTCAATACAATTCTCAAACATGTTTCAGGCCATATTAAGCGTAAGTGTTGATAGGGCTGCATGGTGTTAGAAAAAACTGACATAACAATTATGTAATTTTTTAAAACCCTGTGATATATATTGCATTATGACACAAATCCTCAGTAGTAAATAACAGCTGTGTGGTGACGACGCAAACGGTCAAACAGATTAATGGTCAACACTGAACATACGTTTCAGTACCATCCTTCTGTAGCTGAAGTAATTAATTTAATTTTATATGCATATATATATACAGTATATAAAAAAATAATTCATAAAAATGTAAAAAAAAAAAATTTAAATTAAAAGACAAATGAAAACATAAATAAATAAGGAAAAGTAATTGCAGGACTTGCAGTGTGCCTACTGCGCACACATACATTGTGATGTCGATGCTCAATCTATTGTGTAGCTCTAAAATGTTGATATTGAATCTGTTGAACATCTGTAGGTCATCATAGATGAGTTGATCAAGAAGCTGGACGTCAACCTGAACGAGGACATCGGTAATTTGACGCCTGAGGAGCTGAGGCAGCGAGTGGACGCCGCCATCGCTCAGATTGTCAACCCAGCCAGAGTCAAAGAGCAGCTGGTGGATCAGCTGAAAACCCAGATCAGGGACCTGGAGATGTTCATCAACTTCATCCAAGGTCCAGAGCAACGGTCGCTACAGCAATGGTTGCCATAGTGATGGTTCTGTTTGAATGACTGACATGTGCCTGTTGTTCTGCAGATGAAGTAGGAAACCCTCTGCTGTCAGGAGGACACCAGCCCCCAGCAGCAGCAGCAGGAGGAGGAGGAGGAGCCACCAGAGGAGCTACAGGAGTGAAGAAAGGTCAGACACATGCACCTCCCTCTGCTCTGATGCTTCTGCATCCAGACACTGCTGTTTCACTGAAAAAATGTAAAACATTTTTGACCATTTCATCAAACCATTCACTATGTTGTTTAATAAAAACAAACAAAACAAGTAGTTTCAGGCACGATAAGCCCCGCCCCCTCAGGCACTGAAAGATCTCTTTTTACCTTCACTTCCTTGTTTTACTCTCACCTCCTCTTTTATCCCTCGCCTCCTCTTTTACATGAAATGAATAGGACAAATGTGGCTAGGCTAACTCTCATACCCCATGGTGTTTGAAATAGAGTTAATGAAAAAAAGAAAATTATTTTACACCTTTGCGATATGAATGTTACACACTGTGTTATCGCGATAAAAGTATTTTTTCCATATATTGTGCAGCCCTAATGTGAATGTTGTTGTGTTTGACTGCAGTGGACCCAGAACAGGCCCAGAAGATGCGTGAGACGGGTCTGCACCTGATCCAGAAGGCTCTGGCCGTGCTGCAGATCTTCGCAGCCAGTCAGTTCGGCTGCGCAGCCGGACACGTCCCTCCCAACATGTGGTCTCAGGAGCCGACGGGGCAGGACTACGGCCCGCTGCTGCAGCGTCTGGAGGCGACGGTGGAGAAGGTGCGAGTCCTGGGGTCACGCAGACAACCCTCCCTCGATCACGTGGTCAACTACACCAGCAACTCTGCACTCGGACCTCGAGACGAACTGACGACGTCTGTGAGGAAGGAGCTCTCCATCGCTCTGAAGGACTTGTTGGCTCACGGCCTCTACGCACCGTCCCAGACCATGAGCCTGGTGTTGGCGCCCATCTCCTGCCTGCTGCCGTACAGAGCCGCTCCACAGACCATGCACCCGTGGGAGCTTTTTGTCAAGTACTATCAGTCTAAGAACGGAAAGGCGTTCGTGGAGTCCCCGGCCCGTCAGCTGTCCCACTCCTTCAGCCTGCCGGTAGGGGGCGGCCCAGTGACGGTCACCCCAAAACAATCTCTGCTGTGGGCCGTCCACACTGTGCTCAACGAACACGGACGCTACAAACGGGGGCCGGACACGGAGTTCAAGGCGCTGGTGTGCATGGCTCTGAACGAGCAGCGCCTGGTGTCGTGGCTCAACCTGCTGTGTAAGTCCGGGACGCTGATCCACCCACACTACCAGGCCTGGAGCTACATGGCCCAGACGGGCTTTGAAGGAGCCCTGCGCATCCTGGGTCGCATCAGTCACCTCAAATTCAACCTCCCGGTGGACCTGGCTGTGCGGCAGCTCAAGAACATAAAAGATGCTTTTTGAGGAAACGCTCAAAACAGTAGCAAGTCCACGAGGAAAAGAGCTGCATCGCACCATTTGGGAAATTAACATGTTAGAAATGTTCTGGTTAGGCAGCATTAAAATACACATTTGTATTTAAGACTTCTCATTTTGGTGCGTTGACAAAAAAAAAAAAAAAGTTGACATGTTATTGGAAGCACACACACATATTCAAAATGAGGGGCTGCATTCATTACATAAGCAGGGTTAAGGTTTAGAAGAATCCACTTTAAAGTTTTGACTGGGTGACAGTCGTTGAATGAGATAAACGGTGCAATCGTAATGATTAATTAACTTTAGGTATTTGAAAGACAGTTTGCCTTTTAGTCTGTTATGGTGTCTCTCTATTAAAACCGTAGCAGTAGAGATGAAAATATGATGTGACTCAGGTGTGAAATATGTTTACAGACGTGGTATGTGTCGATGTTTTCTTCACATAATGTTTAGTGACATTCACATGATGCCATTCACTCTTAACAAAGCAGTGATTAATGATAGAAGGGAATTTAATGACTGGCAAGGAAACAAAATGAACACTTTCCCTGCATAATGTAATTGATTTCTCTGACACATTATAAATACTGAAGTCATTTTAGATTTTTCTTTTTTATTCTATTTAGAGCTTTTACTTTATAGCTTATGGTGAGCCAATAGCTGAGTTTAATATTTAGATTTCTGAGATTAATTATTATGCCGGAAAGAGCGACAGCCAAAGATAGTTGTGCCTCAATGTTTTTTAATGCACCTGGAGAAAAGAAAAGCATTGGCTGAGAATGTTATTTGACTGTTGATGCCAAAATGAGATGTCTTAAGGTGTATATAGCTTCTCGTGTTAATGTATTCAGTTGTTATTTTCACAAATGGTGTTCCACATGAAACGTGTATTTTATCAGTTCAACTACCCCACTCTTTCCAAGTATTCAGGATTAAAAGACTTGATGCTTTCTGTATATAACCTAGTAAAAGGTTATTTAAGCAGCCACATGTATGTAAATGTATGTCATGTCTACAGTACATGCATGGATAGTCCTGTTGTGTCAGCTTCAGCCATTCCATTTTGGTCTGCATATTTATATCCCTGTGTGTTTGAGATGCCAAAATATCAAGGTGACAATGCTACTTGTACTGTAAACATGCCTTAGTATGGAGATGGAGATTACCTCATCTTTAGTAAAGCCTTCCTGACCTTTGCGACCTGTGCTCATGGTGTTTTCCCTCTGAGTGTTGGATAGTTCCCTAACCTATGCAGCCGTTGTTATTGGACAGTTTTAATTTGTAGAGTAACCAGTACTGTAAGGCGGCTTCTGATGTGATAATCCACATGCTGTTTGATTTCTGGATACTGTGATTGTCTCGCAGTAACTGGAGGCTTGTGATCGACCAATGATATCAGCCTGAAGAAACGTTGTGTAACTTTAAAGAAATATGCAGCTGTTAACTCTGGTGAATGATTCTTTTCTTTTTTTTCTTTGTCTGATTCTGTTTCATTCCTGCCATGATGTGTTTCAGGTGTGTAAGAAACATTTAGTCCCTGTATGAACTGCTGCTTCTCTCTCACTGCAGGTGTTGTAAAAAAAAACAAAAACAAAGTGAAATAATTATGATAAATTATTTCGTGTTTAAACTGAATCATAGTTAATATATTTGAAAGATGTTAATTTAGTTCTTGTTTCAAAGTAAATATTTAAAATATGTTTTTACCTTCCAGAGACAGCTGAGTTGCACGTTTAACTATGAATGTACAAACCATAGATGCTATTAAACTGCAGTTATTTTAAAGCGCTACTTGTTTCCCTTCTTTCATCCCTTTGGTTAATAGACTGGACCCATATGGATGTATTAAATTACCAAGAAGAAGTGTTTTGTGTTCAGGTAAAAATGTGTTTGTATTTGAATATCTGATTCTGTATCATATGTTAAGTTTGTTACCTTTATGTTACTGGGACAAAAGTGTGTTCTGTCTAGATACTGTTTAGCACATTTGAGCATATTATTTATTTTACTGAATAACTTCCCTTAATGGCATTTATTTGTTGGATGGCATGTAGCTCACTGATGTTCATAAAACATATCAGACAACTATTAAAGTAGCTGTGCTATAGTTGTTCAGAACAACAGTAGACTAACAGATGTATGTTTGTTATTTTTGTGTAATTATAAGTAATGTATTGAAAAGTATGAATTGTGTTTATTTTTGGTTTTTACCATACCAAAATCTGTGACCACAAATAAACATGATAAATACACCTCTCTGTGGTCAGTACTGTGTCTCTGCTTTTGTGATTACGTTCACACCATAACTCCACAACAACTTGATATGAGATAATTAGATTTGTTCAGAATGTTGGCCCTGTCAAATCCTAGTCACCTATAGACTTAGGAATCAAAAGGAAACATTTTAGATAACAGGGACACAAAGTATATGCGTATAGGTATATATATATATATATATATATATATATATATATATATATATATATATATATATATATATATATATATATATATATATATATATATATATATATATATATATATTATTTTTGTATAATTGTTTATTTCTGTCAATAAACGTCGAAATCACAACGAAAAATAAACTGGCACATCTTTACCGGAAGTGACGTGTGTTGATTTGGGGGTCAAAGTTGACTGAAATCCTCTCCACTTCCTTTCTGTTAGCGGTGGCCGTAGAACAGCAACAGTGAGTGAATTTTCCCTAAACATAATCTTCAACCATCGGCCCAAATCTGGATTTCTTTACAGTTTTTTTGTACTATACCAACGACAATAACAATTGTAGCTAAGATGTTTGTGTTATTTCTACCTATTTGTGAACGATAAGGAATAAAATTACTAATTATTGGAACGCTTCGTATCAGTAGCGCTTCGTTTCCAACATGGCAGCCTACGTGTTATAGATGCAAAGTTCTTAGTGAAGTTG
This sequence comes from Siphamia tubifer, assembly GCA_020466265.1. Classification (NCBI taxonomy): domain Eukaryota; kingdom Metazoa; phylum Chordata; class Actinopteri; order Kurtiformes; family Apogonidae; genus Siphamia; species Siphamia tubifer. The sequence continues at coordinate 40,233,691 of CM035790.1, forward strand.
TGTAAAAGGTGGTGTGTGGTGAGCCTGAAATGACTAGTATGCTGCATTCGTTTTCTTCATAAGCAGCAGGAGCTTTTTCTTCAAAATGTTGCAAAGCCGAATATATTCATAGTAGACTGAATAGAAGCAGCTTCCTAGGTAGAAGCTAATGCTAACATGGCTAATAGAATGAACACTCTACTACCAAGTCCTCAACAAAATGTTTATGTTTTTTAAATCAGCTTTCCCTCTGTTGAATTTGTTGTGTTGTGGTTTTGCCCTGACGTCTGGATTTAACGCCTTGTCATGTCTTGCAGAAATGGGCAAGTTCATGAAGCCAGGGAAGGTGGTGATGGTCCTTGCTGGACGCTACGCCGGGCGCAAAGCTGTCATCGTCAAGGTACAGTAACTACAGTCCTGCTGAAAGTGGAGTTAACACTGCTGTTCATGAACATTTAAGGTTAAAAGTGCAGGGATGAGCTACATCATTCAATGCACAACTTCACCAAAGGGCTCAGCAACAACACCGTTCCTAAATTCCTAGACATGAAGAAATAAAATGCAATGTATTTAAGGGTTTCCCCATAACTTGTATATGCTCAGGCAAGTGTCCATTTTGTAATACTGGTTCCAGGTTATTCATCTTCTGTAAGCCATCGATGCAAAGTGACTGCACATTGACAAATTACCGTTACTATATGGGTTATTTAACCTTGTCTGAATTTTCAGGGAAATTAAGCCATGTTTCCATTACTATCATGTCTACCCAATTCTACTCTTTTTGGTGTATTTACAATATGAAAAACAACCCAGTCCCATGGTACCTGGTCCTAGATTTTTGGCATCTACTCCGCTGACGTTCCAATCGGTCCTAGAACATGGCGTGTCAGCAGCGTAAACACTCTATTGGTGGAGTTGTCTCTGTCATTATTATCAACATGCGACCTGCCTTTTTGTTTTTAAACTAGATTCGGAGTTGCAGTAAACAACATTTTAGTCCGCAATGCAATGATGGCATTTTGCAAAACTACACCATGGTCAGTCGTGGATTTTGAAACATTTCAGTATTTTGTGGCTGACGAAACAATTCACCACCAGCTTGACGGCACCTCAAGAAGTAGTTCCTGGTATCACAGTAGGGTTGATACCGTGTGGTGGAAACGTGTCTTTAGTGTATTGGGGAGTCTGCCTTTAATGTCAGTAAATTAGAATTAATGAGATTCAGGACTCATCCTCAGCCATTGTTTTAATTGACAATCTGACATTTATCATGTTGTGGCTCACACACACGTCTCTCCACCTACAGTGTTACTTGGCATCACAGTCTTCTTTTGTCTACTTGCAGAATATTGACGATGGCACGGCCGATCGCCCTTACAGCCACGCTCTGGTCGCAGGCATCGACCGCTATCCCCGTAAGGTGACCACGACCATGGGCAAGAAGAAGATTGCCAAGAGGTCCAAAATCAAGGCCTTTGTCAAGGTGTTCAACTACAACCACCTCATGCCCACCAGGTCAGTGTCTGAGCATAACGTTTCTTGGCAATAAATGGTGAATTGTTTCATTAATGTGGTCTGGTACTTTAATGTAAAATCATGAATATCATGCTTGTATTTCATTGGGTTGCATTGGTTGACAAAGCGAAGGTATAGTTTTGATCCATAGTGGAGTTCACTACATGTGTCTTAGATTAATTTTTCATTCATTTTAGTGTTTGTTTGTGTCTGAAATGGCAACATTTTGAGGCTGTTTTATTTATTTGTGTTCTTCCACAGAGGTTTTTTTGTTGTCTGTGTTCAATCGTGTGTATGGCTGGTAACTGTATGTGTAGAAATGTCTGACTAACTTTCACTTGGCTCTGGGTATGACTAGAAAACTTTTGGTTCCTGACTAAATGTCTCTGGCTAATAAGTGGGTTTAAGATCATGATGCAAAGATATAAGCGGGGTGTATCTGCTTGGCCTCTGGCTGCGTTTTCAATGGGCGTGTTGATGTTTTTAAAGCACCACCATCGGGCACAATGTTTTATAAACACAGTTTATAATACTACAGGCTTTCCCCCAGAAATCTTGCTAAGCCTGGTGTTAGGTCTGCTAGTGAAGCCCATTGGTGGCCCACCATGTTTTTGTAAAAAATTAATGAAATAACAATTTTAAGTTGACAAATATGAAATTCTATAAATTATATGATATTGTACAACATTTATCAACAATATTCACACAGACCACTAACAAAAATGCACACTACATGCACAATACACCTAATTTACCTCTAATAATGAATAAATATAAATGACAAAATCCACGAAGTGGGCTAAGTGGAATAAAGATTCATCATATTGACACTTGACTATGATTTAATAGAAAAGAAGGAAGTATAAAAGGTACATTTAGGTTTTATTACACAGACATTTACATCTATATCCCACACTGGACTCTGACATTACATTATTAACATTCAAGTTAACACTGTGTTTAGTATCACTAGTTGTAACTCGTATACATTTCTTTAAAATAATTATAGTGATGGTTAGCCTGATAATACACTGGGGGAAACACTGTGCTTTATAAAACTATAGCTTTGACACTACACTACTCCTGTTCAGCATTTCAAATTGGTACTGGGTGGATGGATAACTTTGTCATTTGGTGTGTGACAGCGGAACAAAATTATTTAATGGTGTTTGTATCAGTTAAAGAAACCTTGATTTATTTTTTTAATCACTGAACCATTCTCACAGTCTTCTGCCCTGATTGTTTTAGGAAAGTGTTAATTATTTAATCGCTTCATTATTCATTTCTATGTGAACTTCATATATCATCATGAATCAGAGTATTCTATCGATTAACGAATAAGGCAAAAATAGAGGAGGTTCTTGTAATGATATCGTTCCTTCAGACTGTCCCTTTTCTTAATAATTAAATAAATATACATTGAGTCCATATTAGTGGTTGACATGTGTCCAGTGTGAAGTTCTAGGACCAGCATCAGTGACAAACACCACTGTCACATCCACTAGTTACTGGGTCACAGGTCCCATGTTGTTCTAGTAGTGCAGCAACATCCCATAATTAAAATGGAGCTGAAGTGATTGATCTTTGAGTTCTTTCATGTCGCTGTGGAACACATTTAGTTCAGACTGTGTTGCATCAGGAGCTGCTGGTGGTGAAACATCCTTGGATAAGTTTAATTTTCAAATCTCCTCATGGTGTTTTTTCCCTCTTCAGATACTCTGTGGATATTCCTCTGGACAAAACTGTTGTCAATAAGGACGTCTTCAGGGATCCTGCCCTCAAACGCAAAGCCAGGCGGGAGGCCAAGGTCAAGTTTGAGGAGAGGTCAGTCTGATCTGTTTGGTTTATGACTTAGTCTGTTTCTAAAAGGTTTCACACACACATAACTGAAGGTTTTACTGGTTTTTAATCAGCTGCATAAAACTTCACTAGATGAGATGAATGTTCCAGACCTGACGAACAGCTGCTGAACTTTAACATGTTTCTGTCCAACTCTTTTCTTTACAGATACAAGACGGGCAAGAACAAGTGGTTCTTCCAGAAGCTCCGATTCTAAATGTACTTGGTTTCACAAATAAATGTTTAAAAAAGGAATTTTTGACTCATGATTCTGTACATTTGCACAAACACACGGTTTGATAAGTTTGATTTGATCTGACATTCGTGAAATTCACATGTTGCAGTAGCCAGTGATATACAGGAATAGATGGCCTGAGTTTTTATGGACATTTATATGATCAGTGAATGAAAGAAGAACGTATGATTATCACTGGGAAAAATGCATAATATGAGAATACGGTAAATGATAAGTCACTTAAAGGTGAAATCTAGAGGAATAAATAATTTGAGAACCACATATGTAATATTGAGTCTTTATGGGTTAAAACCATAGTGTATTAGTAAACGTTATTCAGTCCAATAAAACTGTTCCTAAATCACAATAATCCAGAATTGTCAACATTTAGTATTAATGTGAAACTACTAGGACTACATGTGTGGACTTTGTAATGACATTTAAAAATATTTACAGTATACTGTATTATTGTATTTATTAAAAAATATTTTTAAATTATTTTCTAATTGTTAAAAGGTAAAAATGTACCCTTAGAGGATGAATGAATAACTTTTATTTAAGATAGCGACACATTATTCACTTCGATAATATAAAAGAATTACAGGCTTATCCCACATAACTACACTGTAGGTGTCCTTATGGTGTTTTATTCAACCCCCTCTTTTATGTTTTTGATGTTTTTTCTTTCCTTTTTTTGACAGGCTATATGATTCTTGTTCTTTAACTATTATGTTTTGATTTGTTTTTGAATAGTGCTAAGATTTTACGATTTTTTTTAGTGGAAGCTTTCTACTGTAATTGTCAGATGTCTTCTGCAGCAGTGTCTTGATTGTTTCTATCAATAAATAATAAACTTAACCGCAATCATAGAATTAAATGGGACATTTCCGATAGCTCCTGAAAGCACCACGGCTCTCACTGCCGGCCCTCCTGATATTCTACGTATTTTTAAAGTGGAAACTTTCTACTATAATTGAGATGTTTTCTGCAACTGTGTCTTGATTGTTTCTATCAATAAATAATAGTAATAATAATGATTAAAAAAAACTTAACCGCAGATTTGATCGTACATCTACAGTCGAAAAGGAAATGTCCGATAGCCCCTGAAAGCACCACGGCTGTCACTGCAGCGCCACCTGTTGGACGGAACCAGCACGTGCTGTTTCCTTCCAAGGAAAAGAAACTGAAAGAATAAAAGTCAGCACAGAAGATTCAGTCGATAACAAGTAAGAAGCCTTTATATATATATGACAATAATTAGACCCAGAAGGTTATGTTTTTAATTTTAAAGTGTGACACTTTGTTTTATGAGTTTGGTTTTGATAAAGTACAGTCATTTTTAGTTCTTTTTATCGTCCACAGAAAATGATAAAAAAAAAACACGTCATTTTCCGTCTGACTCCATTTGACAGTAGTTAATAAATACACGACTGCATTTAATTCTCTGTTTTAATGTTGGTTATTGAGTTAATATTATTTTTTTAATTCCTCCAGATTTCTGTTGACATGTCTTATGACGAGGTAAGACAGAACATTGTTTGGTTTTCATTTTCATTTGTGTTGTAGAATGGAAAACTATGAACACACTTGTATAAAAACTGTAAACTTGAAGTTACAAGTCAAAAACCTGCATTCAAACCTTCAAGTTACAGCAAGAAAATGGGAAAAGTGAAAGTACATAACGATTGTTTCATTGTGTAATCATTAGGGCTGGGATTTAAAGTGATTAAAATGTTTTATCAGATTAATCACAGGGTTGTTTTGGATTAATTTTGATTAATCATGACCAAAACACTTTGTACTCAAGTTTCTCTAGTATGAAACACAAAAAATGCAGAGAAATAGTATACAAAACATGCTCCAATTCACAAAAAATAAACACAAAAAGTGATAGAAAATCCAAAATATATTGAAAACCCTTTTAAAATATAGAAAAATACACAGAAAATGAGGGAAATATCTAAAATATATGCAAAAATCAGAACACCTTCAACAGTTTCAACAAAACAACAGGAAACACAACAACTGTTCCTTTAATAGCATTTTTAAAAAATAGCAAATTAATCATGATGATGGATTAATCCACATTAATGTGTTAGTTTTGACAGCCCTGGTAATAATGACATCTGGTTCTTTTCTACTTTTGTGTTTTTCAGGATTTTTCTTTGGTGGAGGAGACACCACAGGCTGAGGAAACTTTAGATGGAATCAAGGATCTAATCGTAAACTGCCAGGTGAATTAAAAAAAAAAACAAACATTAAAACAGAACAAGCTACGAGTGTATTTACAACCTGGAACATTTTCAGTTTTTAATTATTAAAAATGTCACATGATGTTGAAACCACATGTGATAAAAATGTGCTGCGATGACTGGATGAATTTTAGGGAAAAAAACTTTGAAAGAAAGACGGCTTTGACCCTCTGTGTCTTTGTCCATAGAAACAGTATGAGCAGCTGCTGGAGGACCAGAAGGAGCTGATCAGCAGCAGAGATGATCTGCAGGACATTACCAAGAAGTGCAAGGAGCGAAGTGTCAAACTGATCCATGATCTGCAGGAAGACCAGCGCAGCTACACTGAGCAGCTGCAGAACGAACAGGTGTGTGTTTGGGTCACATGTTACAATAATACTGCTCTGGTTTACAATGTTTATTTGTGTACTTATTTATTTGTTTTGTTGTTGTGCTGTTTATTTGTTTTGTTTTTTTAGTTGTTTGGCTGTTTATTTGTTTTGTTGTTTTATTTCTTTTACTGATTCCAACAACAACAACAACAACAGTCTGACACTAGAATAAACACCAGGCACCACTGTGTTCCCCCAGAACAGCTGAGACCTTTGCATTAACCTGTGTGTGTGTGTGTGTGTGTGTGTGTGTGTGTGTGTGTGTGTGTGTGTGTGTGTGTGTGTGTGTGTGTGTGTGTGTGTGTGTGTATGTGTGTGTGTGTGTGTGTGTGTGTGTGTGTGTGTGTGTGTGTGTGTGTGTGTTTGTTTGTTTGTTTGTTTGTTTGTTTGTTTGTTTTGCAGGTGAAGCTGAATATTCTCCAGCAGGAGGAGGTTGAACTCATGGAGGAGCTTCAGAAGGTCACAGCAGATCTGGAAAAGGAGGAGCACGTAAACCAGCAGCTGAAGCAGCAGACAGACGTACGTCACACACACACACACACACACACACACACACCACCCTGCGTGCTGGGACGTGTGTGGTAAAAGTGTGTGTTTGGCTTCAGGTGTTCACTGCTGTGCCTGAGAAGAAGGTGGTTTTCTCTGGACGCACTGAAGACAGAGGAGCTCAAAGCTTCCAGATGAACCCACAGATAGTTTACCCCATGGAGGGGGGGACGGCGCTGGTGACCTTTGAGGAAGACAGAGGTGAGGGAAGGTCGAACAGCTGACTTGGTATGTTACGTATTTGCAACAGTGGACTTAAAGGGGTTAATGTGTCCCCATCAGTTGCCAAGAACATCCTGTTCAAGAAGATGCACGATGTGAGTGTGAGTGAAGACGTTTGTATCAGGGTGGAGGCCAAGCCGGTTCATCTGCTGCTGCCCAAACTGGTGGAGGTACAGGAACCCACTGCTTTATTTACTAGGTCTGAATAATGGACCTTTTAGCCCAGTGTCCACTCTGATGTTTGGTACGGTACGGTTCACAACGGTACCTTTATTTTAATGTTTCCATTACGACTAAAGCGAACTGGTCCCATGGTACCTGTTACTACTTTGGTCACTCTTCTGCTTGGGGTCCCAAGCATACGGTACCGCTGCCATTTGGGAGGGGCCAAGCACTGCCAGACGGTGATTGGTTGAGGAAAAGCGTCATCGTGCAACGCTGCGGAATTGTAAGAAAAACAAACCACGTTCGTGAAAACACTGGAAATCTACTTTGTTGGTCTGTTTGTTTATATTTGCAGCTCGCAGCGCACTTCATACGATGTAATGACACTTCCACGAAACATCACCCCTCCTTCTGAAGCTCTCCCTAAACCAGGGGTCTCAAACATGCGGCCCGGGGGCCAAATGCAGCCCGCCAATGGTTCCACTGTGGCCTTTTGGGATGAAGAGAATAATAACACATTAAATGACTCCATATTTTCTTCTTGCTGCGGTTTTTTCTTTGTCTATAAATGATGGCAATTTCCTATTTTGTCATTGTTTTACTGCAAAATATATAATAGAAATATAATATAATATAATAGAAAATTATGAAAATATTTACATTCACAAACTATCCTATAACAATAAAAAGGTCAATAACCTCAACAAATAGGAACAACCTCAAATAGCCAAAGAAAATTAGACACAATTTGAACCATTTTCTGCTTCTGTTACTAAGAGTTTAGTGTCTTTGTAAAACGGATCCATAATAAAACACATGGACGAATGATGAGGCAGAATATTGTTTAAATTGTCTTTATTTTCCTTATGAAATTTCACTTGTTTTGCATTTGGATAATTTAGAAAAGTATTTTTATAATTTAATGGGGGTTTTTTTGCACTAAAACAATGACAACATCTGGAATTGTCATTATTTATATGTTATTATGTTTTCATTTTACTGGTCCGGCCCATTGGAGGTCGAATCAGGCTGAATGTGGTCCCTGAAGAAAATGAGTTTGAGACCCCTGCCCTAGACAATGGAAACGCAAACTGTCCAGAAGAGAACCGTACCGTACCCAACCAGACCTGACCCGTACTGACCCGTACTGCATAGTGTTTTCTGACGGTTTGTCTCTGCTTCTCAGATCCATTCTGAAGTGTGTCCACACCGAATACTGATCTCCAACCTGCCAAAGATGGACACTGACACTCTGATGAACAAGCTGGAGATCCACTTTTCCAAGACAAAACATGGAGGAGGAGAAGTGGACGAGTGTGAAATGCTGCCAGACTCTGGAAATGTGGTCCTGACCTTTGTAGAGAAGAACTGTAAGCAACTTTACAACCTCTACTTAGACCAGGACGGAACAGACGTTAGACCAGGAAAGTGTGTTTTTGAGGAGACTACATTATAAGAATATAGTGGTGGAAAAAACATTTTTGGACACACGTGCATTTAGTTCATTAGGTCGCTAAAATCTGCCCAGTATTGATCCCTTCTCCAAACCCACATGCCTCTTCTGCACATGCTCAGTTCTGTCCAAACCCACATGCCCCCTACCTTTTTAATCTTTATTTGGTTCAAAACTGCTCAAGACTGGATTTTAGTTAGTGTCCAGTTAGTTTCAAAGACTAAGACAAAAATTTAAGAATTTAAAAAAAAAAAAAAAAAAAAAAAAAAAAAAAAAAATATATATATATATATATATATATATATATATATATATATATATATATATATATATATATATATATATAATTATTATTATTATTATTATTATTATTTTTATTTTTTTTTTTTAAGTAGAAGTATTTTAAAACATTTCACCACTGGGATCTATTCTATTCTAATTAAAACTGAAATGACAAGGGACAAGTTTACAGTTTTTTGACGTAGGAAGTCAAATGTTAGTAGCTCAGGCTGTATTTTTCAGTTCCAGACTAATTATTTTATTCTGAATTCTTTGCGTCTCCAGTTGCCAGAGGTTTGACACAAAAGGAATTTCATGATGTCAAGTTCCAAAACAAGAAGCACAGAGTGAGAGTGACGCCGTTTCTGAGCGGAAAGATTACAAACCTGAAGGTGAGTAAACATGTGGGCGGAGTCTGGAGCAACAGGTGGGCGGAGTGTGTGTTTTGGATATTTTATCACATTTTTCGGGGGGGGGGGGGTGTTCTGTATTTTGGAAGAGTTTTTGAATCTTTAGGATTTTTCATCACTTTTTGCTATAAAACATGTTTTTCAGATTTATTTCTCCACATTTTTTGTGTTTTTTTGTATATTTTTGTGTATTTAGGGGGTACAAACCTAGAGACAGAACAGTCGACCAACATAGTGTTTTGATCATAATTAACAGAAATGAATCCAAAACAACCCTGTGATTAATCTGATTAAAAACTAGGATCATTTGACAGAACAGGAAAACACATATATTCCATGCTTAATTTGTTTATATTTTCTTATCTTAGTTTAACTTTTTGTAATTTCATATTTGCTCTTTTCTATTCTCCTCCTCTTTTCTCTTCCTCCTCCTCCTTAGACCGACATGAATGTGTGTTCTCGGACCGTCCTTCTGACAGGAATCCCTGACATCATGGAACAGGAGACGCTTCAGGATGTGCTGGAGATCCACTTCCAGAAAAGCACCAACGGTGGAGGAGAGACTGAAGCCTTCCTCTATAACCCACTGGGTCACAGCGTGGACGCACTCTTCCAAGGCCTTCAACCTGGAACTGAAGACCAGCTGAACTGAAGACCAGCTGAACTGAAGACCAGTCGTAGACATGCCTGCTGCCCAAACAATAAAATAAGCTTCTTCCTCAACCATGAAACAAAATCAGTCAGATGGTAGTTCAGGGAGTGTGTTTCAGGTTCAGTCTGTTTCAGATTCTCTCTGTCACTGCTTTACCCAGAAAAAACTCACTCTTATGTTTCTGAGTGAATTTTTCTTTATATTTCTTTATTTCTTAAGTGATTTAATCACTATTTATTATAATATCACCTGCTATATTCTGACTTTCTTCAATAAAAATGGGATCTTTTCCCATGTTTAATTTACTGATCAAGTAAATGTTCATAAAAGTTCAGATTAAAGTTAATGGTCATAATACTGGAAACTTATTCCCAAAAAATCTCTCATGAACAAAACATAAACCAACTCCAAGGTTTTATCAGTGAATTAATGTTGTAGCAGATGATGGCGTTTCCATGGTAACTACAGAGTCTCTGAGCATCAAATACAGTCAGACCTGATGACCGTGAAAAGCAAACAAATTGACATATGTTGATAGGATTATTGGCTCAACAGTTGTTAAACATTTTAAATCAGTATGTTATGGTTTATTGGGTCTTTGTGGGTTAAACAGTCAAATCTTCTGTTCAGAAATGACTGTTCTGTGGATGTTTAGCTTTTTCTACAGAATATTGTACTTGTCAAACACAAATAAAATGTTCTTGCTGGAGACAGTTTTTCTGCCTTTAAATTCTGAACCGAAAGGAAAAATTAACGCTGTATTTATGATAATTTATTTAATGATCTGTGCATTTTCAGATGCCAAGTCTTGACTGTTTCACACTGACTTCACTTGGTCTGTCAAAATGAACGCATTCACACAGATTAATTCATCATCATAATTAATGTAATTAATTATAATGCAGTTAAAACATGACACAACATTTGTTTCACATCATTTTCATGAAACTTGGTGTTTTCTATTTTCTAAACTTGTTCAGAGCAGATTTATTTCAAATTTTCTTTACTTTGTTTTCTCATGCAAAATTAAACAATTGATATAGATTCAAAATTAATTCTACTTAATCACAATTAATCTAGAGCAACCACGTGATTAATCTGATAAAAACTGTAATTGTTTAACAGCACTAATCTTGTTTTACCATTTCATTTACTTTTGTTTATTGTCTAAACACATTTGTTCAAAATGAAAATATTGTCCTGACGTGATTTTTCCACAAGATGTCAGTTTAGAGAATTTACCACTGTGACGTTTGAAGTTTTAGTCTTTTCTTTCTCTTATTGTTGTTGTTATTACCTCCGCCAAGGAGGTTATGTTTTTGCTGGCGTTTATTTGTTTGTCTGTGTTCAAGATAACTTAGAAAAGTTATGGACAGATTTTGATTACATTTTCAGGATATTTCAGGATATATTCATTTCCAACATTATGTTGGAAATGTGAATAGGAAGAACTGATTTCATTTTGGGGGTGATGGGGGGGGGCTCTCAAGAGTGCTTTTCTAGTTATTATTATTATTATTATTTACAGTTTATACTGAAGGTTCAGCTGACAAACCCATTCTGCATTATAAACAAATTCATGAATGCTTTCTGTCATCTGGAGTGAAAAAGAATGTGAATGCTTTATTTATGTATTTATTTTAAATGCCAAAAAGGATATATATATGTGTGTGTGTGTGTATGTCTGAAAAAAACAGTTGCATCCCTTTTAAAAACTCGTCTATTTAAAATTGCTTTTAATGTTTAATACTTTTATTCTGACTGTTTTTAATGTGTAAGTGTGTTATTTTCCATCGTTTGTTTTTTTTTTTATTGTAGTTTCTCTTTATTGTGTTGTATGGGGAGGGGGGGGGGTCATGTGGTATGTTTAAGGTTAATGGTATTGTGTGGTATTCTGGTCCTAGAGAGCTGCTATCCTGCATGTTTTAGATGCTTCCCTGTTCCAGCACACCTAAAGGTCTTTATCAGTTGTTCTTCAGAGCTGGACAACAGGTTTATCATTTGAATCAGTTGTGATGGAACAGGGAAACATCTAAAACCTGCTGGACTGAGGGGCTCCAGGAGCAGAGTTGCAGACCCCTGATTTAGATAATGTCAAAAAACGTGAACCCACCGCTGGTTTGATAGGAATGCATAACGAGTGGCCTACGGTTTTGTTTTTTAAACGATGTGAAATATAATATTAATAGTTTAACATATAGTTATAGGCGGATGGTGAACGTACGTCTCCGCCCCTTCCGGGAGGCTCATGGGACCTTAGATCGGAATATGAATGAAAGGTATTCAATGGGAAATAAAATGCTAAAATAGTATCTGGTTTATCATGTACCCTGAATCCCACACATGTTATACCTCATAATAAATGATAATCATTGGAGTGCGTTTCAACTGCTTCTGTTAACCAACGGTTTATTCGTTTGCGAGTAAAAGCCGTTAATAATTTGGACGACACGCCTAATGCGCGTGTGACGTCACCACAGACGCCACAGCTGAAGCAGAGTGTGACGTGACATATGCGACGCATTGTAGTCTGAGGCTGTGTTCCAAATCACGCACTCCCCGTAGTGCGCTTCCTTTCATACACTATGAACACTACATGGATAGTGTACGAATTTTAACTAACAGTGTAGTTCCGAATGAAACACTCTTTGTCCGCACTTACCGGAATTGACGATCGCCCGCCAAAATAGGGAGCCGAAGTGACGCGATTCTATTTTTAAAGTAAATTCTGGTCCCGTTTGAAATGTGCTACGGTTTTTACATATGCTGTCTGTTTGTTTTAAAGATACATTTTCACATTGAGAAAACACTCACTTAGGACAGGCATCCAAAGTTACGTTAGGTTTTATGTCAGAGTAAGTAATGGACTACAACGTTCGTCTCACAAATATGACGTCACCACCAAGCTCCACCATCAAACTCTTTGAAAATGGCTGTGACTTTGGCGAGCTTCACTTCCTTCTTTCAGGACGAGGGCAAGAGCATCAAACGTGGAGAAAACCACTTTAAATCGGGGCATGTGGAAAGTGACAGCTACTCCGGGGGAGAGATAGTTGGTGGAGTGAGAGCCAGCATGCGGGACAAGCTCTCGTCAGCCGGGAAGCGGTAGAAGGAACATGTGGAAATGGTGTTGTGATTACACCGGGGCACAAAGCACACAGACATTTTCAAATGAAAAATAGAAAAGGCGGTATACGGTTTTGAAAAGTTTGCAGGGAAAGATTCTGCTGTGACGTCAGCTATGCGACGTCTGATATGTAGTCCAAACAAGAGTCCAAATAATGACATATTTTTACATGCTAATAAATCACAAAACACGTATCAAAGAAACTCCAAACGCACATCATTGGTTATGATTTTAATTGAAGTACAGCTGTGATTCAGGACATAAAGTAAAGTGGACCAGAAAATAATTATTTTCTCCTCATCCACTCTCATGTTAAAATTTTCCGAATTTAGGCCCAGTGGACCGACCGGAAGGGGCGGAGACATAGGCTCCCTATACTGACATTTTTGGGTTTTTTTATAAGCCCTTTCCTCCAGAAGGCCTGTACCGCCGGTATCACCGTCTCCACCTCTGCCAGTGTTTCAGCCGCTATGTTTTCAAATCTTTCAAGAGTGGTGGTGGTCCCTCCTCTTCAGTTACGTATCAAAATGGCGTCGAGTTAGTGCGAGAAGTATCCATTGCTCCACACTTCAACTGTTGACAGTTAGAAGTGCACCATCCGGGTACTTACGGCGCACTTCGTTTGCTACTCTTGCGATTGGAACAGCACTATACCCTCAACTGGAGGGTCTGAAGTGTACAAGAGCGTGATTTGGAACACAGCCTTACTAAGCCCACATATAACCTAACGTTACATTTACTTCCCATCAAAAACGGGTGGTCTGTCTATGCCACATCAAATATATCTTATTAACCGCTATCATATGTGAGCACTTGTCAAACGGAATCAGAATTTAGCTTGACTCGCTCCATTCACTCACATTCAAATTTTTTCCTAGCTACGCACCCATGCCCCCCCCCCCCCCCTTAGCGTTATATAAAACCTCCTATTGGTGCATAGACTCGTAGATTCTGTCCATTAATGATGATTGATGTGTACTGGACCAATGAGGTGAGGGCAAAGCAATTACGTCACTCAGTTGGGCTAAAGCTCCGTAGAGAGTGAGAGTGAGTAGCGACATCTCCATTTTTCACAGCAATGACAGAACATGGAGCCCTTTGACAGTTCACGGAAGTTAGCAAAAGCTTGTTCCAGGTAAAACTTTTAAAAATGACATTTTCATATCAGTAGGGAATCAGAAGAATGTGTATAAATGTGTATTTATACTTAGATTTAAGTAACCAGGCTGCATGAAATGACTGCTATGTAAAAGGCATGTGACCTCCTGCCAATAGGGCGGACATCGCCATCTATTGACCTTTTTGGGTATTGCAGTTTCAAAAGTTAAACCTTTGTGTCGAGCCATTTCTTGTTTGACGAATTGGATTATACAAATCATGACATTTAAGTAACCAGGCTGAATGAAATGCCCCCCCCTCAAAATAAACAAATAAATACAATAAAACAACTGGTCTGACTAAAAAATGCCGGCCTGAAAAATTGGCCCAGTCCAGCCCTGCATGGACCCATTTGTCACTGCAGTGAACAACAACAACATAACATGTTGTTTTAGGCCCAGAAAACCTATTGTTAAAAATGGAGACCCCAAAGAAAACATTCATTCATGGATTTGTTTATTTCATTTGTCTAATGTCATTTCATCATAAAATGAACACATACAAAATCCAAAATGGAAAACAATAAAACAGAGCAGTGTTTGATCCTAACATACAATGGGGAAAAAAGTTTGAAACACCCTTAAAATTTGACATGATCTGGAACATCATTATGAAATATTGGAATAAAACGAAATTTTTTTCAGAAGGTGTGACTGCATCAGACAAACACTAACAAGTGCATTTTTTGTCAATAAGGAAAAATAACAAAACTAAATTCTTGACAGTTTCCACATATGTCATTTTATACTGAAACATCCAATTTTATCTTTAATAGAACTGAGCGTATGCAGAAGGAGCCTGTGGGTTTGGAGAATAGAACAAAACTGAGTAGATTCCAATGACTGAAGGAGGATGATTAATGTAATAGATTACAAATGCATGGGGCCTCCAACAATCTTTTTTTCCACTGTTTAATATGTTAAGGATGATAAATGGATTATATGTTGACAATGATTATTGATAGAAAAGGAAAAGCAGCGTTAAGGGTCACATGACCATTAGAATCCACTTAAATCACTAGTATGGTTCTGTGTATTTTCTGTTACAACAACAATAACAGTGCATGTCAAAATAATTACAACCCTGAGTACATGTTCACACCTCCACCACTATTTACTACAGATCCCACAATGCAAAGCGTTTACACTTTTCAAATCCCTTTATGTGAGCAGCAGAAGGATGTAGTCTTTTCACACAGTGGGTTTTTTCTTGGAGTTGGGGACGAACATGTCCCAGTGTTTCCAGTGTCCCCAGTCCTGGCTGTCCGTCATCGTGCACTGACCCTCCGGCGTGCACGTGAATCCTGCGGGGCAGCAGTGCTTCATGTCACTGCAACACACCGCCTGTAGGGGGCGACACAACAACAGCAAACGATGATCACTGACTGTACATTTAACTGTAAAACACATGTATATCTAACATATATGTGTGTGTGTCATACATCAGGAGAAGGACAGCAGCCCCAGGTGGTGGCTGACGTCTTGCAGCAGGTGTCTCCATCAGGACAGCTGGTGGTCTCATCACACTGAACGTTTTTCGGGTGAACAGCAGCGATCTGAGGCGAAGGCTGCAGGAAAAAGGTTTGAAACACTCTTAAAATTTGACATGATCTGTCACATCATCATGAAATATTGGAATAAAAATATATTTTTGTGTTTCAGAAGGTGTGGCTGCATCAGACAAACACTAGCAAGTGCATTTTTTGGTTAATTAATAAGAAAAAAAATAAAAATAAATTCTTGACCGTTTCAACGTGTGTCGTTTTCTACTGAAACATCCAGTTTTATCCTTAATAGAAGTGAGCATGTGCAGAAGGAGCCTGTGGGTTTAGTGAACGAGTGAGTAGATTCCAATGACTGAAGGAGGATTATTAATGTAATAGATTACAAATGCATAGAGCGTCCAGTAATCTTTTTTCCACCACAGTTTAATATGTTAAGGAAGATGAATGGATCATATGTTGAAAATTCTGCCACAAAATTAGATTTCACAGATTTTTTCATTTATGTTTGTCATATTGAGGATAATAAAAGCTAAAGCCATCAATTATAAATCCAAATGATTATTGATAGAAAAGGAAAAGCAGCGTTAAGGGTCACATGACCATTAGAATCCACTTAAACCACTAATGTGGTTTTGTGTCTTTTCTGTTACAACAATAACAGTGCATTTCAAAATAATAACAACTCTGAGTACATGTTCACGCCTCCACCACTATTTACTACAGATCCCACAATGCAAAGCGTTTATACTCTTCAAATCCCTTTTTGTGTGTGTTTTTTTTTAATGAGTGCAGAAACAATGTAATAACAGAAGGATGTAGTGTTTTCTCACAGTGGGGTTTTTACTGGACTTGGGGACGAACATGTCCCAGTGTTTCCAGTGTCCCCAGTCCTGGCTGTCCGTCATCGTGCACTGACCCTCCGGTGTGCATGTGAATCCTGCGGGGCAGCAGTGCTTCATGTCACTGCAACACACCGCCTGCAGGGGGCGACACAACAACAGCAAACGATGATCACTGACTGTACATTTAACTGTAAAACACATGTATATCTAACATATATGTGTGTGTGTCATACATCAGGAGAAGGACAGCAGCCCCAGGTGGTGGCTGACGTCTTGCAGCAGGTGTCTCCATCAGGACAGCTGGTGGTCTCATCACACTGAACGTTTTTCAGGTGAACAGCAGCGATCTGAGGCGAAGGCTGCAGGAAAAAGGTTTGAAACACTCTTAAAATTTGACATGATCTGTCACATCATCATGAAATATTGGAATAAAAATATATTTTTGTGTTTCAGAAGGTGTGGCTGCATCAAACACTAGCAAGTGCATTTTTTGGTTAATTAATAAGAAAAAAAATAACAAAACTAAATTCTTGACCGTTTCAACGTGTGTCGTTTTCTACTGAAACATCCAGTTTTATCCTTAATAGAAGTGAGCATGTGCAGAAGGAGCCTGTGGGTTTAGTGAACGAGTGAGTAGATTCCAATGACTGAAGGAGGATTATTAATGTAATAGATTACTAATGCATACATTTAAAAAAAAAAAAAAATTCATACTTTTACTCTGATAAATTTTTTATGTGCCGAATCATTACTTGTTACTCTTATTAAAATAGTTCAGAAGCATACCAAAGCTATAGCATATCAATGCCAGAGCGATAGATGGCTCTGTCACCTGGTTTGATGATGGTGTCTCATCATTGGATGAGTCAGCGATCAAACACTACATAATAAAACTGCACGCTCTAATCAGCCTTTTGGTTCAGAGATAAACCCAAGTTAACCTGGAGGCAGTGGTCAACCTGCTGATGGAAGAGCCCTTTGGCATTGTGAGAAGGATGCTTCTGGACTGTTCTATTGTAAGGTTGACCATTAGGCTTGACTTGCCCAGGTTTGTCACTTGGCCATATTCTTGGAATAATCTGGCCTTTGAAAGTTGTAGTTTTTTCATGAACACTTGTAAGTGAACTGCTATGTCCTTGTACTACTGCTGCCTCAGCTGAAGTTGTACCTTTCATATTAAATATATACAGTAAATGTGTTAAAACTTGTGACTGCTTTCATTTAGTATAGGCCTACACAGTAACTTTTAAATTTTACTTTTACTTTCAGTACTTAAGTAGTATTTGTTTCATTACTTCTACTTGTAATTTTACTTCTACTTTTACTTTCAGTACTTGAGTAGATTTTTTTTTACATACTTCTACTTGCAATAGTTAAGTACAATTTTCTTTGGATACTTTAGTACTTTCACTTGAGTATGATGCTTGAAAAACACTTCAACTTTTACTCAAGTCAGTTTTTTGATGTAGTACTTGTACTTCTACTCCACTCCTCTAGTCCAGTACTTTATACATCTCTGGTACTGTTCAAATCCCTTTATGTGTGTGTGGGTTTTTTGGGTGCAGAAACAAAGCAGGGTAACAGAAGGATGTAGTCTTTTCTCACAGTGGGGTTTTTCCTGGACTTGGGGACGAACATGTCCCAGTGTTTCCAGTGTCCCCAGTCCTGGCTGTCCGTCATCGTGCACTGACCCTCCGGCGTGCATGTGAATCCTGCGGGGCAGCAGTGCTTCATGTCACTGCAACACACCGCCTGTAGGGGGCGACACAACAACAGCAAACGATGATCACTGACTGTACATTTAACTGTAAAACATGTATTTTTACAGTAGTATATCTGCTGTACATCTACCGTATGTGTGCTGTATATGTTTCATATATACCGTATATGTGCCATACACCTGCCCTATATGTGCCGTATATATGTGTGTCATACATCAGGAGAAGGACAGCAGCCCCAGGTGGTGGCTGACGTCTTGCAGCAGGTGTCTCCATCAGGACAGCTGGTGGTCTCATCACACTGGATGTTTTTTGGGCGAACGGCAGCGATCTGAGGCGAAGGTTGCGGTAGGAACAGCGGCGTGAGCGGTAGCGACTCCAGCTGTAGCATCAGCAACTTCTGACACGACTGAGAGGCCACGTTACAGGAGAAGCCCTGAGGACAGCAGTGCAGCTGATCAGGACAGCACAGCGCCTGCACGAACACACAAGACGAAGGAAGGACCGTCACTGAAGCAAAGCACCAGAGCAGCAGAAAACATCCAAAATAACGCTGATGTAGTCCAGGCCTGATGACAGTGTGGATCATGTGACTCAGACAGACAGAGATGAAAACACTGAAGGAATAAAAGCTCTGTTTTTGATGATTTTGACAATGGGGGAAGAATTATATCATCTCTGAAATTCAACTACTCCTATTTTTGTTGTTATTATATTTGTCCAAATAAATGGACCTTTACTTGAACCAGGTGTTAAAATAAACAAACCAAAGAAAATAAAGGGTTAGTCAAGTTTTGTTCTGTGACTATCAATGATGAGCTGTAACTAAGTACTGTTCCTCAAAGATGAGGCACGTTAACCCTTTAAACACTGATGTGTCAGTGCTGAGACTTTCTGAAAACAACATTCACTCAGCAGTTTCACTTCCACTCATTCTTTTAATTCACAGTTTTTTTTTCCAGAATTCTGACTTTAATTATGATGTTTACCTTCACACATCTCCTGGAAGCATCACTTTACCATGGTGGTGGAGTTTGAGACCCCCAATGACCCTAGGAGCTATGCTGTCAGGGGCATTTTGCACTTTGATCTCTCAAAGCAGGTCCTAGGTGAAGGGTCAGACACAGAATGGTTCAAAAGACCCTTTCATGACAAGAGACCAACAAGAGACTGTGTACCCAGCCCGGAGGGTTACCAGGGCACAACCCTGGAGCCAGGCCTGTGGGACTGAGGCCTGGTGGGCTGAGGCCTGTGGGACTGAGGCCTCGTGGCAGGGCTTTCGCACCATGGAGTCTGGCCAGGTCCAACCGAAACGGATTTCAGGGGCTCGTCACCTCATTGGCCCACCACCTGCAAGGAGAGTCAGAAGGGACCGGTGCGATGTGGATTAGGTGGCAGACCAAGGCCGTCTGATCTCCGGTTACCAAAGCTGTCTTTAAGGATATGGAATGTCACGTCTCTGGTGGGGAAGGAGTGGGAGCTCATGGACAAGGTTCAGTGCTATCAGCTTAATATAGTCAACATCACCTTGACACATAGCATTAACTCTGGAAACCAAGTCCTTGAGAGGCGATGGACTTAGTTATTTGCAGTAGTTGCCCCGGGGACAAGTGGAGGGCAGGGGTGGCCTTTTTGATAGTCCCCAGACCCTCTGTCTGCATATTGGGGTTTACCCCAGTGGACGAAAGGGTTTCTCCCCTTCATATTCAGATTGGAGAACAGGTACTGACCATTGTCGGTGCATATGCACTGAACAGCAGTTCAGATTAACCACTCATTTTGGAGTCCATGGGATGGGTGCTGGAAAGCACCCTGAAAGGGTTCCCCACTTGCTCATGTGGGGAATGACAACGTGACTTGGAGGGGTGTGGTGGGGAGGAACTGTCTGCCTGATCTGAAGCTGAGCAGTGTTCAGTTGTTGGATTTCTGTGCGAGTCACACTTTGGCCATAACTCACACCATGTTCAAACATAAGGATGCCCATCATTGAACATGGCACCAAGACATCCTTGGTCACTGGACTCTGACAATGGGGGGGGCTCGGACATCCTCCATGCCAAGACAAGCCAGCTGAGGTGGCTTGGGCATCGAGTGAAGTGCCTCCCTGGGGAGGTGTTCCGGGCATGCTTGAGGGATTCTATCTCTCTGCTGGCCTGGGAACACCTCGGAATTCTCCTGGAGGAGCTGGTGGAACAAGCTGGGGTGAGGGGAGTCTGGGCTACTTTGATGAAGCTGTTGCCCCCATGACCCAAACCCAGATAAGCAAAAGATGATGAGTACATTCACATACACATTTACATCCAAACATATGTTTCCATTCACACATGTGTTTACGTTCATCAGTGGACAGCAGCCCCACTGGCCCGTTGGGAGCTGACAGCAGGTGGAGCGTTCAGGACACTGAGCTTTTCCATCGCACTGTGTAGAGCTGGGAGGGGCCTCCTCAGTGGTGGTGGGGGGGGCCTCCTCAGTGGTGGTTGCTGCTAGCTTGGTGTACCATGGCACCTCCAGGAGTCCTTTGACGCACACCATCCTGTCTTCTTTACACTTGTAGTTGGAAGGACAACAGTGGCGGCCATCTTTACAGCACACAGCCTGAAGCACAACAGGAAGTCACACTTTCACTTCAACAATCCTCATTTCCAGTTCTCCACTCGCTGGTAGTGAGGGAAAAAAACTAGACAGTTGTGGTCAATACCAGGGGCGTCACAGCCATTTAAAATGTGGGGGTGTTCTAGGTTGTGGCACATGAACCAAATTTTCTGAATCTATCATCGGAAAATTAATGAAGAATTATCCATTAATGGTTACATTTTTATATTAAATGGCTAAAAATAATAACAAAAATGTGTTTTCCTCAATTAAACATTTATTCAATTCATGAGTCAAAATTATAAAGAAGAGCTGTTTAAATTTCACCTGGTGAACTGAGGTGTGCTTCATTTATATATGCTGTTGTGCTGGTCGCGTGGGTAAACAGTTAAACCATAGATATTGTAACAGTCCCACAATGTTATTGTGTTTGTTTGGCGTGATTGCGACCAACAGTAACCGTTTATCCTGAAATAAAAAGTAGCTGAGACCAACTCTCCGTCCGTTTCCTGGATCCAGTAACGATACAATATATAAACTAAGGAAAAAGTGTGTGTGGGGGGGGGGTGAAGTCACCTAGTTGGAGAAGTGAGGGTGTCGCAACACCCCCATCCCCCATGGGTGTGACGCCCATGGTCAATACAGTATGTTTCCTAAAGCCAATAAAATCTAAGTCAATCAAACGTCATTTATATAGTATCAAATCAGAAGAAAATATTAATACAATGATTCTCTGGTTCAGACACTTAAACATGAACTCAAATGATGAACAAAGTAAAACTATAAAGAGGAAGAGAATGGTTTATGAAAACATAGATGGTTTTGTCCAACAGGAAGTGTCACAATCATATAGTAACAGAAAAGTCTATGAAGTTTCTATCATTAAAGATCATGTTTACTGTCTGAGTGGAGTTAGTTTATTCAGTACAGGAACAGAGTAGAATATATTTGATAGAAGTGTACTGATCCCTTGGGCAGACTGATTTATTGATAAGAATTTGACAAAGGGTGTATCTTTTAACGTTTAGTTTTAATTCCTAAATTTTTTTAGGTCAGGTCCCCATTAGGGTTAAATATAATAAAGGTCCCCACTAGTAAAATAGAAAAGTTTGTGTCACTATAAATATTTTTTTTATTATTATTCTGGAAGTCCTCATAAAGCATGGGGGAAATAGGTGCAAAGTGAAGCATGTATTTTTCAAAGGTTTGAAGGCATGTTTAAATTAAGTATTTATATTTATGTTTTGTTTTTTTTTAATTAACTTTTTAAAAATTGTCTTTAAGTTTTTTAATTAGATTTTTAGTAATTCATTTTCAAATGTAATTTGATTTTCTAACTTTTATTGTTTTATTTTATAAAAAAAAAGATGTTCACACTCATTACCCAATGGCTACTTGATTACAAACTTGGTCCTCATGAGACATGGAAACCTGTGTGTGTGTGTGTGTGTGTGTGTGTGTGTGTGTGTGTGTGTGTGTGTGTGTGTGCGTACATGTTGCAGTGGACAACAGCCCCACTTCTGCAGATCAGTCATGTAGCAGCAGGTGCTGGTCTGAGGGCAGGTGGTCTGGGAGTCACACTGAACCCAGTCCTCCTGTGTCTCTGCTCTTTCTACCTCTTTTTCTTTTTCTTCTTCTCTGGTTGTTTCCTGGCTTGGCGTTGTAATGGTCACTGTGTTAAATGCAGACATTTCATTTATTTGTTTTGAGCAGAAGAAAAATTTAACTTTTTTGTGGAGAAAGAAAGTAATGGCAGAGCAAATACATTAATGATAAAAATATGTCTTTCTAGGCACAACAAGCTCCGCCCCTTCATACACACTCAACCTGATTTGTCCTATCTCTTATCATTGTGATAACACATTTTTGGTGACTGTGATCTTTGAACTATGTTCACCAAAAGTTAATGGGATCTATTCTGGACCACCTCACACCTTTACTGAAACAGTAGTTTTCATGTAAAGCTGATGATAAATAAACAAAAAAAAACCAACTCAAAAACAATTACACTCTCAATATTTAATAGATAGATAGACAGACAGACAGAGAGAGACAGACAGACAGACAGACAGACAGAGAGAGAGAGAGAGAGAGAGAGAGAGAGAGAGAGAGAGAGAGAGAGAGAGAGAGAGATAGATAGATAGATAGATAGATAGATAGATAGATAGATAGATAGATAGATAGATAGATAGATAGATAGATAGATAGATAGATAGATAGATGACAAACTGTATCTGACCTACATTATTTACATACATTGATAGAATGAATGGATCAACAAGCATTGAATTAAATTAAATGGTTGTGGTTGATGTTTGGATCTTTATGGGTTAATTGCATTTTTCATTAAAAAAAAAAGATGTAATAACTGCTCAAATCATTTCCACTTGTTATCTTAAACTTAATCATGTGATAAACTGAAGGCAGGAAGGAATTGGAAAAAAACAAAACTGTAAAGACAACCATGAAAACTTTTGTTAAACTAGTAAAACCAGAATATTCTAACTGTAGTTATGTTGAAATTGTGTCTGAAAGGGAACTGAAAATGTTCCTTCATGACTGTGGTGGATAAATATGATGAATAAGATTTTATTGATTGTACATTTATGACTTTTACTTTAGAAAAGTCAGATCATGAATCTGTTCATAGAGACTCAAGAGTAAATTCACTGGTTATTACATCAGAACAGACAAAAAAAGAAAACAAGTGATGCCTTGCACAACAACCCGCCCCCCTCACATGCATATTAGATTACTTTGACCTTTCTCTTATCGTTGTGAAAACACATTTTGGTGACTGTGAGATACTTTATTAATCCCACCCAACATTGGTTTCGAGAGATTATTGTAATCACTGTGTGTGTGTTCGCAGACACATATCACACGATTACTTAATGAATACCTGAGAAAACATGACATTACATGGGCATGTACACATAGCTAACACACATCAGGTGCAATGATCCATTTGAGTAAAGGTCAAAGGTCAAGGTCCCAATTAACTAAAAGGTCTAAATTATATTATCGGCTGTAACTCAAGAACGGAGGGTCACAACTTTCAGATTGGTACCAAACGATGAAGATTTCTACAATTCTCGTAATTGGTGTTGTCACCTACAACCAATAGTTTTTGAGATCTCTGGAGGTCAAAGGTGAGATATCGCAAAATTTACTTCTGTAACACTGTTTGTGTGTGTCAAGCAAGTGTGTCCCACTGTGGGACTAATAAAGGATCATAGATACATATATATATATATATATATATATATATATATATATATATATATATATATATATATATATAAAATCTAACCTAACAGTCTTTCACATTTTCACATGTTGTGGTTTTTGTTCAACGCTGCCAGTCTCACCTGCATCTGCCTTAGTGACAGATGACGCGTCCTCTTCCAAAACAGGAAGTGCACTCTGTGTGGTGAGTTCAGGGACTTTTCTGGACGCTTCATCCTCGGCTGCCTTCGCAGTCACATGTTCCCCCTCTGAAAGGAACACACAGGCTTCAGGTGACATTTTTTTTTTATAGAAAGGAGGAAGTAGGGTGTTTTAAAGAATCCTGTCACTGTTCTGACCTTTGGGGTTTTCCCACTCTGCTCTGGTTCTGGCAGGGAACTTGGCCCACATGGGTGTGAGTTTTTTGGTAACCATAGAAACACATGTAGACTGTTGGACATCACAGCGGCTTCCTTCAGGACAGCAGTGGACCTTATCCTCACAGCACACAGCCTGTTCACACAAGGATAAATGCACAGAAAGACAAGTTCTGCTTTAACATTTCATAAATGCACATAAATGCATTCTGCATAAATGATGAAGATAAGCCCAAGGTTGATTTTATTTTATCTTATTGTATTTTAACTTGTTTTATTTAAGTCTTAACGATGTGGTAGCTCATTTAAATTGGACATTGTGTAGTAGGTTTTTTTTGTCTTTACATATGGTTTTAATGTTGTATAATTATGGTTGTATTTATTGTGCTTTTAGTGTGTGCACTGCTACTGGATTCTTGAATTTCTCTTAGGATTAATAAAGTATCTCACAGTCATCAAAAATGTGTTTTCCCAACGATAAGAGAAAGGTCAAATCAGGTAAAATGTGTGTGAGGGGGCGGGGTTTATTGTGCCACTTGTTGCCACTTGTTTTCTTTTTTTGTCTGTTCTGATGTAATAACCAGTGAATTTACTCTTGAGTCTCTATGAACAGATTCATGATCTGACTTTTCTAAAGTAAAAGTCATAAATGTACAATCAATAAAATCTTATTCATCATATTCATCCACAACAGTCATGAAGGAACATTTTCAGTTCCCTTTCAGACACAATTTCAACATAACTACAGTTAGAATATTCTGGTTTAACTAGTTTAACTAAAGTTTCCATGGTTGTCTTTACAGTTTTGGTTTTTTCCAATTCCTTCCTGCCTTCAGTTTATCACATGACTAAATTTAAGATAACAAGTGGAAATGATTTGAGCAGTTATTACATCTCTTTTTAAAATGAAAAATGCAATTAACCCATAAAGACCCAAACATCAACCACAACCATTTAATTTAATTCAATACCTGTTGATCCATTCATTCTATCAATGTATGTAAATAATGTAGGTCAGATACAGTTTGTCATCTGTCATCCTGAATTTCTCACTTGGGTGAAGAATAAAGTTTTGTCTGTCTGTGTGTGTGTCTCTCTCTCGTAAAATGTTCAGCCATAAGAAAATTAGTTACGTTATGTTTAATACAAAGCTAAATTCTATTGGTTGATTTAAAGATAGTGCCAACGTCCCTGTGTTCCTCCAGACCTCACTGCTGTGATGTCTTGCTATCAACAAAAGGGAGGCATTCATTAGATCATAAAATCAAATTTTAAAATCCATTGAGAAGTGATTTTAGTGAATTGTGGACGCAGACGATGGACAAACGGACAAAGCGTGGTGACAATATGTCCTCGCGACTTTGTCCGGATGAGCTAAAACTGAACATATTCATCCATGTCTGACCTTAGGCATTGGACAACACCCCCACTGGCCCTCAGACGTTTCACAGCAGGTGGATTCATCTGGACACTCAGACACTCCGTCCCCACACAGGACAGTGGACACAGACTCTGTGACAGTCAAGCAGGGAGACCGTGGGACAAAGGAACACCATGTGACGCAAAATTGAACAAAAACCAAAAGTTGTGGAGACTTTAGGAACCTTTCCTGACGCAGGAGCGGCTGTCTGCAGTGCACACGTTTCCTTCAGGACAGCAGTGTTTTCCATCAGAGCAGGGAATTCCCTGTTAGAAACCAGGAAAAAAACATCTTTTATTCACTGACATTAACATTTGTTCTGCTTCTGTCTTAAAGGGACAGTTCACTATTTTTCACATTAATGTGTTTTTCATCAGTGTCTTTACTCTGGTGCACCCACAGTGACTCCGCCCCTCTCTTCTGACTCCACCCCTTTACTCTGGTGCACCCACAGTGACTTACCCCCTACAGTGTCCTGTGAGTTGAGTTCTGGTCCGGTTTTGGTCAAAGCAAAAGTAGTCCCGGCAGGTTTCCTCGAGTCAACAAAATAAAATGTGTTTCTTCTCAAAACAATATGTGTTGGAATGAGTGATTTATTTACATAACAAAAACTCACACCTCGTAATTACTTGGAGCTACTTTCTCTCATTGGTCGTTGTCACTGCTAACAGCTGTGCCCCTACACGTAGCAGCTGCAAACACTGCAGAACAACTGATGAAAGTAGTTTGCTAAGGCACACAGCTGTTAGCAGTGACAACGACCATTGATCACTATTGACAGAAAGTAGCTCCAAGCAATTACGAGGTGTAAGTATTTGTTCCGTGATAGTTTTGTTATGTACATAAATCACTCATTCAAACACATACTGTTTTGAGAACAAACAGGTTTTACTTTCTTGACTCCACTTTGACCAAACTGGACCAGAACTGGACTCATAGGACACTGTCGAGGGTAAGTCACTGTGGGTGCACCAGAGTAAAGGGGCGGAGTCAGAAGAGAGGGGCGGAGTCACTGTGGGTGCACCAGAGTAAAGACACTGATGACAAACACATTAATGTGAAAAATAGTGAACTATCCCTTTAACCCTTTTTTGTTTTCTGAGTCAAATGATTGTTGTATAAACCAAAAATACATTGCTTGCTTGATTGATTGATGAATAATTTAAAGGGCTGTTGGGATTTACCTGAACCAGGGGGCAGCAGCCAAACTTGGTCAAAGCCCTCAAACATGAAAAGTTGGCCGGACATTGTGATTGGTCGGGGCAGATGGTGTGGTGTTCTTCTCCCATGTAGGATTTGATCATCCTGAAGGACTGGGATGGAAAAGGGTCAAATATACATGTTTAAAATGTTCCTTTTACATGTTTAGAATGTTAAATTATTTGATTAAACTGTTAAATTTACATGTTTAAAATGTTCAATTTAGGCGTTTTAAAATTTGTAATCTACGTGTTTAAACTGTTAAATGTACATGTTTAAACTGTTAAATGTACATGTTTAAACTGTTAAATGTACATGTTTAAACTGTTAAATGTACATGTTTAAACTGTTAAATGTACATGTTTAAACTGTTAAATGTACATGTTTAAACTGTTAAATGTACATGTTAACTGTACATTAACATGCTGTAAAACAGGCTTTTATTTTTTTGAGCATGAATCTTGTGGCTCTTACTTTGGAGAGTGCAGGCTGGTCTGTGGACGTTCGTTCAGCCCAGGGGATGGACACTGTGTTGTTCACACAGCTGGATGTGGACGGATCACAGATGGTAGCAGCAGGACAGCAGTGTACATGATCCGCACAGCACTCAGCCTTTACACACAGCAGCAGAACACACTAGGTCGACCAAAGGCTACACACACACTTTATCTGACTCATAAAATAGTCAAACATCAGCCTGAATGGATAAAACAACTGTATGTATTCATCATTTGTATTTGAAGGTTATCTCTGGTGTATATTTAAATGTGAACAGACAAAGATGTAAATGTTGAACCGCTTCATTCAGGTTTTATCTGAAATAAATGTATACTACGGTTCCTATAATTCATGCACGAAAGGGTTAAAAAAAATTGTTTAAGTTTTATATGATATTCATAAACCACAAAATATAATTGTATATATTCTTTGAGAAGGATATTCTCCTGACACCCAAGAATGTGAAAGGTTTAGTTTTGGTTTTTGGTTGATTTTGTTTTTGTTTTTTTTACATTAAACATTTATCTTGATTGGACAGGTAAAGTTCCAGTTAGAAGTGTTTTACATTTGTTATCAGTGCAAAAGCTCAGGCCACGTCTACCTGCTGAAAGGGGCAGCATCCATAGCCAGTGGCCGGGCTGTTACAGCAGGTTTGTCCCTGTTCACATGCACCTCCATCTGGACACTGTTCAGCAGAAACCAGCACCACGAGAGTCAAACTGATCACAGCCCACCTCTGCATCTGCAAATGCAAAGAAAACCAAAAAAAATACCCTCTAAACAGAGCTGTCAAACATGCGGCCCGGGGGCCAAAATTGGCCTGCCATAGGGTCCAATCTGGCCCCTGGGATGAATTTGTGAAATGCAAAAATTACACAGAAGATATGAAGAATTAAGGAAGTTAAAATAATTTGGCATCAATTCAATCTAAAATGGATTAGATCATAAACAACAATAAATTATGAAAAATGACACCCCTGTTTTAAATGACAGGTGTCAAACATGTGACCTGGGACCAAAACTGTCCCACTAAAGGGTTGTGTGGGGCCTCTTTTATGAAACACAAAAATGACACTCAAATAATTTGAGGGTAATTCACTCTAAACTGCGTCAGAGCAGTAAAATACTGTCAGAATAAACTATAAATAATACAAACTGTAATTTTCTTCCCTTTGTTTTAGCGTAAAAAAAAAGTTAAATTGCACAAATGTTTACTTTTACAGACAAAATGTATGAACATGTGAAAAATATGAACAATCTGAAATGTATTAAGTTCCAATTACATGTATTTTTCTTCAGAATTTTCAGGTTATTTATATTTGTTTAGGTTATGCTCAAGTACAGTTTATAGAACATTTTCATATAGAATCTTCCTTTTTTGTTCAAAAACATAAAACTTTGAAGTTATCTGTATTCATAAGTCCTTATCTTATTTATTTTTATTATTATTTTACTGGTCTAGCCCATTTTACATCAGATTTAGGTTGAATGTAGTAACATGAGTTTGACTCCCCAGCTCTAAATGAGTGCTGCATATTCAATATTTCTAAAAGTTCATAGTATTTTTCATATAATCGTGACTGTGTGTGTGAATTCATTTTCATAGAGTCTATTTGCCTTTTATTTACTGATCATTAATAGTTCCCCATTCCTGTGTTCCCTTTTTTTTATTTTGCATTTACAACCTACAGATGGTTTCAGTTTCAGTTTGTCCAAGCGTAAACCTCATTGTGTCTAAAGTTTCATCACAGAATCAATGGTCATTGTTGTACAATAGGGATCATGTTAACAAAGAATCCAAAGGGTTTTTATTTGCACTAATGGCAGAAGCTCAAAAAAGTGTGGAAAAGAAAGTCAAGCGTCCTCATTGTTCATCTACAGACAATAAACAATTTATTTCTGTGATTGCTCACCTTTCCCTGTAAGTCACTTCAGATAAAAGGATCAGCCAACTGCATAAGTAAATAAATAAAACAATAGTTTATTTGTTAAATGTGAAAGTGTGAAGTCTTACCTTAATAAAGACTGGAGAGCTGCTGTGAACGTTCAGCTGCAGAACACTACTGAGAAATGTGTCACTGACACTGTAGAAAAATCACAGACAATAAATGAGCATTGTGTTGAACACACCTCTGAGAGAGAGAGAGGGAGGGAGAGAGAGGGGGTGTAAGCACACATAGATAGAGTCTTTCCTGGTTAAATAAGTACTTATAAATTGTTTGTATGGTTGATGATGATCATTGAAGATGAAGATAATTTAGTTAAATAAAATAATAATAATAACAACAACAACAACAACAACAACTACTATTATTATTATTATTATTATTATTATTATTATTATTATTATTATTATTATTATTATTATTATTATTATTATTATTATTATTATTATTATTATTATTATTATTATTATCATCAGTGGTAGTAGTGGTATTAGTATTCGTAGCAGTATTATAATAGGGAGCCTAAGTGACGCGATTCTATTTCCGGTCGATTTCCGGGCAATGGGACCTAAGTGCCATAAAAAAATGAACACGAGTCAATGGAGGGATAAAAGTAATTTTCTGGTCCCGTTTGAAATGTGCTACGGTTTTCACATATGATGTCTGTGAATTTTAAAGATACATTTTCACATTGAGAAAGCACTCACTTTGGACAGGCATCAAAAGTTACGTTAGGTTTTATGTGAGAGTAAGTAATGGACTACAACGTTCGTCTCACAAATATGACATCACCACCAAGCTTCACCATCAAACTCTTTGAAAATGGCTGTGACTTTGGCGAGCTTCACCTCCTTCTTTCAGGACGAAGGCAAGAGCATCAAACGTGGAGAAAACTACTTTAAATCGGGGCATGTGGACAGTGGCAGCTACTCCGGGGGAGAGATAGTTGGTCGAGTGAGAGCCAGCATGCGGGACAAGCTCTCGTCAGCCGGGAAGCGGTAGAAGGAACATGTGGAAATGGTGTTGTGATTACACCAGGGCACAAAGCACACAGGCATTTTCAAATGAAAAATAGAAAAGGTGGTATACGGTTTAGAAAAGTTTGCAGGGAAAGATTCTGCTGTGACGTCAGCTATGCGACGTCTGATATGTAGTCCAAACAGAGTCCAAATAATGACATATTTTTACATGCTAATAAATCACAAAACACGTATCAAAGAAACTCCAAACGCACATCATTGGTTATGATTTTAATTGAAGTACAGCAAATGTGTGATTCAGGACATAAAGTAAAGTGGACCAGAAAATAATTATTTTCTCCTCATCCACTCTCATGTTAAAAATTTTCCGAATTTAGGCCCAGTGGACCGACCGGAAGGGGCGGAGACATAGGCTCCCTATACTGACATTTTGGGTTTTTTTATAAGCCCTTTCCTCCAGAAGGCCTGTACCGCCGGTATCACCGTCTCCACCTCTGCCAGTGTTTCACCCGCTATGTTTTCAAATCTTTCAAGAGTGGTGGTGGTCCCTCCTCTTCAGTTACGTATCAAAATGGCGTCGAGTTAGTGCGAGAAGTATCCATTGCTCCACACTTCAAATGTTGACAGTTAGAAGTGCACCATCCGGGTACTTACGGCGCACTTCGTTTGCTACTCTTGCGATTGGAACAGCACTATACCCTCAACTGGAGGGTCTGAAGTGTACAAGAGCGTGATTTGGAACACAGCCTTACTAAGCCCACATATAACCTAACGTTACATTTACTTCCCATCAAAAACGGGTGTTCTGTCTATGCCACATCAAATATATCTTATTAACCGCTATCATATGTGAGCACTTGTCAAACGGAATCAGAATTTAGCTTGACTCGCTCCATTCACTCACATTCAAATTTTTTCCTAGCTACGCACCCATGCCCCCCCCTTAGCGTTATATAAAACCTCCTATTGGTGCATAGACTCGTAGATTCTGTCCATTAATGATGATGATGATTAATGCGACGTGTGATATGTAGTCCAAACAGAGTGATTCAGGGCATAAAGTAAAGTGGACCAGAAAATAATTATTTTCTCCTCATCCACTCTCATGTTAAAATTTTTCCGAATTTAGGCCCAGTGGACCGACCGGAAAGAAAGGAGGGTTAGGGTTGTATTTCAGCATGGTCTTCACTTGTTTTTTGCGCAGCCGCAGTGCACTACCCACGTATATCCAACAGGGGGCAGTCAAAGAAAATAGCGACTCGGAAAAGGAGCTTGGTTGTTAAGGTCAGCGCTGATCTGCAGATCATCACGCACATGCGCACAGACCACTCCCCCTGACTGGGCTCGCGCATATGTTTGTCAGATCTGCTGTCAGGTTATCGCTAGCACACCTCAGGGTTCACTTCAACATGTTTACGGGTTTTCACCATCAACAGCCCAAAAATGATGCGGGAGCGCACAAAGGCTTAACTTCTGTCATCGAATATCGCATCTCCGCGATATTTTGACTAAAATGAGTGACTATATTTTTCAAACGGAACTAAAGTAGAGGTGAGTGTTGTTTGCTAGCCAACACAGGAGAATGCTGCATCAAAAGCTAGCCAGCTACCAAGCTAAACTGCAGTAAGGTGACATTTAGAGGCACTTATATCAGACATTCTTGGCTAATTCTGTTTCTGACTGAGACTACAGTATATATGAAGACTGTCTTCACATGTACCTGTTAGAAAGGAAAATAAACAAATGTGTAGAAAATACAAAAAGTACAGCGTGTCCTCTTGCAAACACATGCAGTGTTAATCTTGTTGGATTTGAACAGGTTTTATGTTGCCTCGCTGTCATCTGTCCGCCTGTTTTCTGCATCTTTTACATCACTACCACCCAGTCATGTACATTTAGGCAAACATTTTTGGCATTTATGCAGTAGGAAATAACAATCGTCTGTCAAAGCGTATTGACTTTACCTATAAGTTAACAAGTAACTAACAAAGACCAAAAATAAAGTGACAGCAGCAGGACATAGGTCTGAGCTTTTTATTTACGTCTCAGCTGCGTTTGGATGACTTTTATTCTTCAGTTTAGATCTCCACTTTCTTTTAAACATTTCTTTATCTGTTTAAGCTATTCAGGGCTTGTTTTTTTCTTTTCCATGCCTATACCTTTCATTGTTCCATGCTGTCATGATTTTAATGTTCTATGTAAATCACTTTTAAAAAAATATGTACACAAACTGTTTTATAGAAATAACTCTGCCTGGCCTTGCCTAACACAAATAATGATTTCTGAAAAAGTTGTGACTTTTTCAGTTCTTAGTTACCAGGTTGTAAGCATGTATTGGTACCATGTAAAAAGTGAGAGGTACTGATCCCCTTGTCCAGGAAATGAAAAGTTTATTTATCTACATATAAGCTCCCACTCAGTTAGGTGTGGGTTTCTGTACTATGTGGTCAGACTCATGCACACCATAGATAAGGTATCATTACCCCATGAACACAACGCCTCCTATTCTACACAGCTGATATCTGTAATACATGTCTTGTGACATTTTTACCATGCACAGGAGTGCTCTGTCTGGTGCAGCTTTTTCTCGATGAAAGCAGTATACCCTCTTTCCAGCATGGTTAGAGAACATGTTAGGTGTTTAATTAGTGAGTGAGAAGTTGTCACACACCCAGTATTGTGACATAACATGGACACTGACCCAGCCAAAGATTTGGTGTAAGGTTACTGATCCACTGGGATACAAACACTCCTACTTTTACGTAAGAAGACACAAATATATCAAGCTGGAGGAAATTAGGCTTGACTTTATTGTGAGACACCAAACACACACCCAGGACATGAGCTTTACAGTACTTAGGGTGCTGCGTTGTGTGTGATACATTGTTTTTTTGGTTGAGCAGGTAAACAGAATGGGGGAGCGAGTGGTCAGCGGCCCCGTCGCTGCAATTTCTCCAGTGCAGCAAATACTGGCCTCTGGCACTGGAGCCCTCCTTACATCTATACTTGGTGAGTTACACAAGTTAAATACTGGAGACAGAAATTTTTGAGTGAAAATTAAGTTTATTTCTAGTGTTTTGTCGACTTTGGCCACTTACAGGGGTTTATTACGATCATATTGATTTACTACTACTTTTAACACTGATGGCTCTATTTTATAGATCATTTATTGAGACTATTTTAACTTCCTTCTTGGTATGCTGGTATGGAAATCTTGCAGTGAAAAAGAAAAATGGTGTGTGCTCCATTGTAAATACATCCAACAGCAATCCATGACACAAATATGGGGCAAACAACTGGTGAGGAAAGCCAGGATGATTTTAACACATAATGATCACCTCCTACTAGAGGAGATTGTTCCATCTACTCGCAGGTACAGGTTACTAAGGTTCAAAGTGGAATTGGTACAAGTTTTCCTTTGTTCCTAGGGCTATTACTGCACTTAACCAATCACTGATAACATTTTAAGCTGCACTGGAAGATATTTATTCATTCTGTTTTCATATATTTATATATTTTTTAAAAGATGACATTTTGATGAAGTGCCTGGTGCTGGGGTTGGTCAGCTGGCTTTCAAACACAGTTGGTTTAAGAAGAAAGTACTTTATTTGTCATTATACAATTGTACAATGAAATTTGTCCTCTGCATTTAACCCATCCTTTGATGCTGTTGGGGCAACCTTGGAAGGAGCAGTTTCATGTTGTGTCATGTTGTGTTGTTTTTATGGTGTTGTTTTTATTGTGTTTTTAACCACTGATGCAAACCAAATGTTCCCTCTGTGGGGCAATAAATGCCTGGACTGAACTTACTGGATTGATTTGTTTTCAGTCACACCACTGGATGTTGTGAAGATCAGACTTCAGGCTCAGCAGACGCCATTCCATAAAAGTAAGAGAAAAAATATGTGTTCTGTGGTGTTTTTCACGGCTAATGTCCTGTGCATGCTTCGCTACTACAACTCTGAATGTGTTAAGCCAGTGTTACCCAAGCAGTGTGCCGTGAAAAATGACGTAATTTCACCTTATTGGTACTGTAAGAGTGTGTGATTATAAATACATACAACAGCACACACCACTGACCCACTCGGAGCTCTTGAGCTGTGGTTGTCTTTCTTAAATTCCTGCAACAGTGTCAGTTCTGTGTTGAACTAAACAGGCTCAGGTTTTGCACTGAATAAGTAAATCAAGACTAGATTTGCATTATATTTCAATAAATATGCTTTTTCTGAGATTTTTCTTTGGTTGTGTGCCTTGTGATGTTTCTAATGTAAAATATGTGTCGTGGCTCAAAAAGGTTGGGGAACACTGTTCAGCATACACTTCTTAGATGTTAAAGTTTTACAAGCTGCTCTTCTAACCTCCCTCCACCTGACTTTTGCAGCATTTTAATGCTTGCTTTTTTAATCTGTACACATTGTCTGTCTTCTTCTTGCTTTGACTCTCAGCTTTAGCTGCTGAATCTACTCCGTGGGGTGGTGTCCTCCGCTCTCCCAGATGTAAGTCTCTTATAACCTTTGTTGATGCAGTTTGAAAACACTCCGCTTTGCCCATTGGTTCAGTTCACAAAATGTTCCTGTTTGAATGGTCCCAACATGAGTTTGTATGATTTTTTTTCATTTACATTTAACTCCTCCTAAAAAGTCAAGAGATGTGGTTTTGGTTCAGTCCACTGAAAATGTTTAGGAAGTCATGATTCAGATGGTCTTCACAGTGAGAATGTTGTGGTGGAAAACTGTCCTGCCATGTGTTCCTAGTGTGGGGTTGGATGTTGCTTTTATTTTTTTTGAGAGTTTCCTTGAAAGGTTGAGCCAATGTGAGCAAAACAAACTAGGACTAAATAAACAGAGCGACCATGGCCAAGGACAGCCCTGAAGTTATCTGATGATGTCTCTGTGGTCATTGACTTTTAATTACCTTCATTCTTCTCTTTAAAGTGTAATTCTAAACTTATAATGTGACAACACGATTCATCAGAGGGTTGTGTTATATTACTCTCGTAATTCCTGGATTCTTTTCTAAGGCAGATATCTGTTACTGTTTACTAGTGATTGACCCATGTGATTTATTTATTTGTTTTTACATTAGCCTTAGCTGTTGACCGATACAGACCACTGATATTTCTAAACCTTTTTTTCCTCTGGTAAATGATAACCAATGTCAGAAAATCATCTTTCTTTAAAGGAAACATTTATTGAAGTACAAATAATATTAAACTACAGGTAAAAAAAAGGAGAAAAGTTTAAGATAGAACAGGCAACATTAACATTTCACATAATAAAACTGACATTCAGATAAAAATCAAATGTGGTCAGGCACTTAATTTCTTTCTAAAATAAACAACAGCAGCACAGAGCATTCAGTCATGGTGTCAAACTGGAAAAAATAAACATATATTAGCTATAGTAGTCTGTCATTACTGTTTACTAATGTATTACAACTGCTAATGATGCACCTGTGTGTTTCAGGGAAGTGTTTCTTGTATTGTAATGGGTTGATGGATCACATCTATGTGTGTCGGAATGGAAGCAGCTGTACCAGCTGGTACAAAACACCAACACAGTTCAGTGGGACTCTAGTGAGTACAGTTAGAGTGACTGCAAATGGCACCGCTTCAAGACAAATAATGAAATGTGTCAAGATTTTTTTTTGTTTGTTTGTTTGTGCCAGGATGCTTTTGTGAAAATCACTCGCCATGAAGGACTCAGATCTCTGTGGAGTGGGCTGCCACCAACACTGTGAGTGTCAAGTCTCAAAATGCTAAAAAAAATAAATAAATTAACCGTAAACATGAAATATCCATCAACCCAAAATACAATTTAGAGTTGGAAAAGATTGTCATTCATTCATTCATTTTTCAAATAAAACCAAAAACAAGACAATGAAACAATAAGACATTTCTTCATTATTTGTTTCCAAAACCGAAATGAAAAAAAAGAGTATAACAATGCAGTTTTTACATTTTATTTTTTTGTGTGTGTTTAAATGAATAATGGAAAAAACAGAAAATTACCATGTTCCATTTTATCCAAGTTTGACCTGAAGCAAATTGAGTAAACCGGAAATGACCGTGACCTGCAGTGACAGAGATGGAAACCTACGGCCTATTTGGGGATTCATTTCCAGTTTACCCAATTTATTTCAGGTCAAAATTGGATAAAACGGGAAACGGCTGTTATCCATGTTTTCCATTATTCATTTAAACACAAAAAGGAAAAGTGAACAAATGCATCGTTATCTGTTTTTTCATTTTGGTTTTAGGAACAAATGATGAAGAAACCAGTTGTTTTTCTGTGTCTTATTTTTAGTTTTACTTTGAAAAACGAATGAACAAATTATACACAGATTATTCTTCCTTCTTTTCTCTTGTCCTGGGTGTGACTTAAGACAGTTACTAATATTATATGAAATGCTAAAAATGTAAAGGCAGAAGTAAATGTGGGTTTTTTGTAATAGAAGTAAAGATTGTTAAATTAGAATGTGATACATATTGTTGCCATCATAAAGGCATTTGAAGCTAATGATAAAACAACTTTAACACCTCACATAGAATATTTAAGGTATGTTAAACTTTTTCTATCCCTTTATAATCCCATAATTTGGTGATTTCTCAAATTATTTTTGTTTAATTTTAAAACATATAAGCTCAGTGTCTACAGGATATGGCAAAACCACAATATAACTAGGAACATTAATGCATAATGATTTTCTATTTTAATAAAAACTGATTGAAAATATAAAATTGTGGTTTTAGCTAGACACTGAGCAAACACACCTTTTCAGTCATGGAATGCGTACAGTGATTTTTCTTGCAGTGTATTGTTTATCCTACATTTGAATGGAATAAGCTGAATCCAGTATATGTGAATGAACCAGGGTTATGGCTGTTCCTGCTACTGTCATCTACTTCACCTGCTACGACCAGCTTGGAGACTTCCTCAGATACGGGCTGGGCTTCCAAGGCAGCCACGTCCCCCTGGTGGCAGGGGGTCTTTCTAGATGTAAGTGCCAGGACGTTTACAGCCACAAAAGCATCATAAGAAAGTGAGAACGAGTGGAAAACAAATGTGCATTTCTGTTAGCCTAGTCACGCTATCCCTACTCATTCCATGTATGGGTCTAGTGGTGCTTCATAGTCAGGGGAGGCGGGGCTAAAAGGTTGTCTTTCAAATCCTCTGTAAACAATAGGACGGTACTACAACCAATCAGCGGATGACGTAGTTAGATGCCAGAAACTTGATGGAGGAGTCCTGAGAAAGTTAGGAATGACTAAACAAAATGGTGGATTATGGAGCTTATTAACGACTGTTGTCGCTTCTGTAAAAATAATTTAAACATTGCTCAGGTTTTCTCACATTCTTCACTCATCTTTGATAAAAAGGAAATCGCCACCCATTGTTGTTCTTCTTCTATGGTTGTTTTCGAATCATTGCAGCGTCACTTTGTTACACCCGCCCTCTGACTCTATACTTCACTGTGATTGGTCGGCCAGTTTCAGGGAAATCTAACCAAAAGTTACATTGAGTGAAACTAGACTACTACGGTAGAACATTAGATTTGCTGCTGCTAGGAGGGTGTAGCGCAGCTAGGCTACATTTCTTTTGTTGTGTCAGAATGTGGAATTGTTTGGGCAATGAAAGACCAGAACTGTATGAATGTTTTTCAGTTT
This sequence comes from Siphamia tubifer, assembly GCA_020466265.1. Lineage (NCBI taxonomy): Eukaryota > Metazoa > Chordata > Actinopteri > Kurtiformes > Apogonidae > Siphamia > Siphamia tubifer. Next base: position 40,271,865 of record CM035790.1, read on the forward strand.
AAGAGGATGTATAAGGAGAGAGTGGAGAAATGATATAAAAATAGGTAATGAAGTGGTTTTGCTTATGATTTTGGATTTATTTGTGCATTGACTGTTTTGTTTTTTGTGGTAATGGTGACTGTCTGATGTAGCAGATGTTGTAAGAAAGGGGTATTGTAAGTTTTCGTTATCCTGCTCCTGTCCAATCACGGGGATTGGAAGGAATAAATAAATGAAATGAAAAATGAAATCAGGAAATGTTGTGTGCTGAGGCCTGTGTATGTGCTGCAGTGGGAACGGTGACGGTCATCAGTCCTCTGGAGCTGGTCAGGACTAAGATGCAGTCGCGTCGGCTGACGTACAGCGAGCTGAGAGTGTGCATCCGCTCGGCTGTGGCTCAGGACGGAGTGTTGTCGCTGTGGAAAGGATGGGGACCCACTGTCCTCAGAGATGTTCCTTTTTCAGGTGAAAACAGTCCCACAAACACCATCTACATACTAGAATATTTTATCACATTTTTTGGTCCTATGTTAGAAGAGTCTTTTGAATATGTTTGGATTTTTTTCATCGCTTTTTTGTGTTCATTTTTGTTATCTGTCTGTCTGTCTGTCAGTCACAACTTTATAGCTTAGAGGGTGAATGACACCTGAATGACATTTAATTTGAAGTTAAATGCATGCTTTTAGTATTTATACACTGTTATTTTGTCAAAGAAAAGAAAAAAATATAACAGAAATATTGATGATTTAAAAAAAAAAAGAAAGTGCCAATGGTCCTGTGCTCACCTGGATCTCACAGCTGTGATGTCTTACTATCAGCAAAAGGGAGTCATTCAATAGATGATAAAATTGAAAATTGAAATCCATTGAGAATTGAGGGAGGAGAAACGATTTTAGTGAGTTGTGGATGACGGACGAAGCGCGATGGCAATAGTTCATCGTGACTTCATGTGGATGAGCTAAAAATGTAAAACATTGCAAAGTCATATACATGAGTTTTAACATAAACATTCCTGTTTGTGTGAATTTCAGCTCTGTACTGGTTTAACTATGAACTGGTTAAGGAACACCTCTGTCAGTGGTATGGAACATCTCAGGCCAATGTCTCCATGAGCTTTACCGCAGGAGCCGTCTCTGGAGCTGTGAGTAAACAGCAATTAACCACAGAGGAATGCAATAAGACTATATTACAGCAAATAAACAGGCTGCATTTTGAATCTTTGTTGAGTAAGAAAGGTCTCCAGTGGAGTAGTTTTGATCAGCTATTTTTTTATAAGCAGCACTATGGCTATGTCTACATGACAAAGCAACAAGGGGTTTTTTGTACTGGGTAGAAAAAAAAAAAGATGTCCACACTGGGAATGAATCAGTAAAATACCACGTAATCCGTTTTACTCATCCAGATGACAATGTAACAGCAATGTTGCCAAATTTTTCTACTCTGCAGCCCATTCTCAAAAAATATTGTTTTGGGATAGGGCTGGGTGATTATGTGATCATGATTAATGATTGCGATAAATTTCGGGTCAATTACGGTGATCAGCTGTGAGCCTCGATCAAACATGGTGGAAATGTTTTCATACCAGGCAAAAAAATTGTATGCTGTACACCTCAAAAATCCTCAAAACTGTTAAGTATCACACTGTTTTACAATATTTTACTTTTTTTTTGCAGTTTATTGAAAATGTATATCTTATTTAATTTGCTGTGTTATTTATTTCATATCTTATTAAAAAAAAATAATAATAATAATAATCTCTAGTTACTTTATTATTCAGTACAGGTGCATTAAAATTGGCAGTTTAAAAACAATATTAAAAAAAAAAACATGATAATAATCTAGATCAGATGATATAAGAAAATTAATCGTGATCAATTTTTTTGCCATATCGCCCAAGCCTATTTTGGGATACCCAAAACAGCGGTGTGATGTGGATGTGAGGCCGAAACGAGAAAAGGCTGTGTCGGATTCACCTGAAAATGCTGACATGTGGACTAGACCTAAGATTACATGATTAAGATCACATTTCACTCTCACATGCTCCACCAGAGAGAGCATGTGAGAGTGAATGAATAGTGGATCAATTATGTAAAGTGCTTTAGGTGACTTGAAAAGTGCTATATAAGTCTAACCTATTATTATTAATGAATAATAATCAAATTAATTCAATATATTTTTCCATGTCTGCAGTGAACACATGTTCTCTGTTGCATAAAACAAAAAGGACTTTAAAAGGAGGAAAAATGAAACGAAATTAAAGACTTATTGCAACAAACAACTTATTTATTATTCTATGTAGGGTGCAGAGTATTTCTTAAAACACTGTAAATGCATGGGAGCCCATTCATAATGCAGTCACACATATCAAATAACAGTTTGTTAGTCAGAGATACTTTTAAGGGAAGAGGAAAGTGACCCACATTCACTGTGCTCACACTGTAAATGTGGGTCAGATGATTCTTGAGCAATAATAAAACACTGTCTCTGCTGATATGCCGAATTGTCCTGAATGCACTGATAACATCTCACCACAGTTTACTAAATCCCTTTTTATTGTGCACGGCATGATTGATATGTGTCGTGTCCCATTGTGTGTAGATCGCTGCCATTCTGACGCTGCCTTTCGACGTAGTGAAGACACGTAGACAGATCCAGGTTGGAGAGATGGATACTCTGGCAGGTCTGTTTCTGTTCACACACCACAATCCAGATATTTATGGGACATTTCTGTTATAATTGGCTATGTTTTCATGAGTTTTTTAAATTCAGAATTAGTCTTAATCTGAATAAAATAATTCTGAATTAAAGAAATTTCCGTTTTGTTTTCATGGAAATGTTAAAGGTTCAATGGGAAACAGGTTTATTCTGCTTTAGTTCATTCTGCTTTAACAGAGAGATGATGCAGAATGATGGGATTAACATTAAAGAAGAATAAACTGTTCAAGTGTCCGAGAAATTATTTAATCCACAATTAAACGTGGAATAAACCAGCAACTTTATTCTGAATTCAGTTTAATTGGGAATTGTCATTTTCAACTGGAATTAGTAGTCCAGCAGTTTAGTCCCAACTATCAAAAAATATATATCTGAACTGAACTGAATATATATGCTGTGAAATGAAAATGGCAGCCATTTTAAAAATGGCCACCATAACTCTCCTACACATAATGTGGAGTGGCTCCACATCTAGATGTGCAGAATGTCCTAATCTATGTTTGTGCCAAATGTGTTGCTTTTATACCGATTTGAAGAATTAGTTTGCTACGCCGCTGGACTATAGGTGTTTACATTGTTCATCTGAAAGAGGAATGAACCTTTGTTCTGAATTACACAGGAATAAAACCTCCCATGAAAACAAACCCATTTACAGTGTGTCCTATTGTAAAGTGTATCTTGTTCTCATTCCTCTTAGTTCCCTTGAAGAAAACCACATCCACGTGGCACATAATGAAGGAAATCCAGGCCAAGTCAGGCTACCGGGGCCTGTTTGCTGGTAGACTCTCATTCTTTTCACTAAAACAACATGATTTATAAATAATGAAAACTGTAGGTTTTATATTTTAATATAAAAAAGTTAATTTATATGAAACTCTTTATATTAACAAACTACCTTTTTACAAAATGATGAATAAAATATTCTATTCTGTTTCTTTGTGTCCAGGTTTCTTGCCCAGGGTGATAAAAGTGGCTCCAGCTTGTGCCCTTATGATCAGCACCTATGAATTTGGAAAAGCCTTTTTCCAGGAAATGAACCTTGACCAGAAGTGACCGGCGTCCTGAAGGCTGTGACGTCAGCTGTTGTAGAAGAGGCTCACGTGCAGCAGCATATTCAGAAAATACATAAGTCCTCATCAAACAGAAGACTGATAGGAATGGGCTCACCTGCATCTGCTTTTGTATGAGCACACAAGACAAGGGTTCACACACGCACATTTCAGTGACGCCTCTGTCGCTAAGGCTGCTGAAATATGAACAGATGTGACCAAACTGAAGTCCTTCAGCACAAACACCCTTTGAATGAACTGCTGTGATACTGAGGAATATCCACGACCATGAACTTCAATTCTTATTCCAACAAGCATTGTAGTTGAAAACATTGAAAAATGTTTAGTATGTGCATGGGAATGTAACTATACCAAATGATATGGATTTTTTAACAATCATGATGGCTATACAGAGTCTGCAAGTTGTAATCGCAGTCTTCCTTCAGGAAGATACTGACTTCTCACCCTCCTGTAAAGTGTGTCATGCACAATAATGCTCTGAATATGTGAATAATAAGCAGCAAAATTGTCAAACTATGCAGGCCAGTAATATATGGGGAAATTCTTAAATGCTAAAACTGCAAGTTAATTAGCATGACAAATGTTCTCATTTGTTATTTTCTGTTTTATAAAATAAGCAGATCCTATACAATAAGCTTGTTAACCCTGCATTATAGCAATACCCTGGACTCCTGAGGCAGAAAATCACAGCATTTTTGACATGCATCTGCGAAGTACATGACTGATAATCTGTTTGTTTTTTTAAATGCTGGATAGACCTGAACGTTTTTAGCACTTTACATTTTCAAAATAGGTTATATCAAGAGTAGATGTGATTAAGCAGGGCTTGAATACTTGTATTTTTTAGTTTTTATTGGAAAAAAAGCCATGAAATACAACACACACAGACTTGGCTCATCACATTAACGGCATGTTTGAAACAAGCCTCCTTGAGAATACTTTTTTTCCACATTATTATTGCATGAGGTCAGCATTTTATGGTCTGTTCAAATGAAAAATCCTTTGACCAGCACTTCCAGGAAGAGACTCTGGTTATTTGTAAAGGTCTGTCACAGAATCTGTCTATAAGAGACGGAAAATCAAAACCTGTTGCAACACTGGAATCTTAATATTAAATATGACTGCCTTAGTCTAATGAAAAAATATGTTTTCATAATGTGTACATGTGTTTTTTAATAAAGTGTTAAAACACATTGTTTATATTTTGTGATTTTATTTCCAAATATATAACTGACAGTGATTTCTTCTGAGAATAAGTATGATAATTATGACAAAAACAGTATGAACAATAGACAGAGTTATAATAGATGTTCAAAGCAATTAGTCAAACCATTATGGATAAGGTGTTGTCTTTGTAATGAAAAATAATATAATACCACAAAATACCAACCTTGACAGTTAGAGCTTGAAATGCCGGGATTTCTGATTTGTATTTTATTTGTTTTACGGATTTATTATCTTTCGTCATTCCTGTAATATCTTTAATAAATGGCGACATCTTGTGGCTATATCGTTTAACACATAGGTTTAACACACAAGGGGCGGGACTTCAACGTGACCATCACGCAAAGTCTCGCGAAACTTCCGTGTGAATATAAGCGCCGGTGACCGTGTAGAAGGCCTCTTTGAAATCGGATCGGAGACAAAATGGTGAGTAGAGACTGAATATAACAAACCTAGAACGAGAATCCGCATGTAATCTCAAACATCGTATATGTTACGTGTCCATAATCTACCTTAAAGGTTTATAGAACCATTTAACTACTGGTCAGAATATATTTCTTTATTTATTTGATCCATTTGACACTTTTCCCTGCTTTTGGGAGAACATCGGCATTTTGGGGCCTAAGACGGCTGATGGAAAAAGAGCCACCACCCAAGAGTATAGATTACAATTTAAATAAGCAACATTAAAGCAAGTAGCCTTAATCGGTACTGGAAAATTCTTAGTGTATGTTTTGCTCTATTAGGATGACTGGAAAGTCCATTCAGCACATGTTTGCCTGTTAGCTAGCATTTCTGGGCTGTAGCATCTATAAGCTAGCTTAAATTGAACCGATATAATGTGTGTATGTTGTTCCTGTTTACCTGATTTTTGCAAGTAACTTAAAGTTGCCTTTTCCCCACAGTCTCACCGTAAATTTTCGGCCCCGCGACACGGATCTCTGGGCTTCCTGCCGCGCAAGAGGAGCCGGCGTCATCGTGGAAAGGCTAAGAGCTTCCCCAAGGATGACCCCAGCAAACCCGTGCACCTGACGGCCTTCCTGGGCTACAAAGCCGGCATGACCCACATCGTCCGTGAGGTCGACAGACCTGGCTCCAGTGAGTTTATACTTTAATTTTAATTCTTGGTCTAGCCAAGTAATGGCTTTATATACGAAAGTCTGTCTGTGATGAGCCTCTCGACGGGCGGACAGAATGGGATTCTATCCCTTGCTGAATGTCGAGTACTGAGTGCAGTCTAATTTAAACTGAAAATTTCTTTACTGCGAAACACGATCTCTGTGTGTATTTCTAATACTGGGTATATATTTTATATTTTAGAGGTGAATAAGAAGGAGGTGGTTGAGGCTGTCACTATTGTGGAGACTCCCCCCATGATGGTGGTTGGAGTTGTTGGTTACGTCAACACCCCACGTGGTCTGCGTTCCTTCAAGACCATCTTTGCTGAGCACGTCAGTGATGAATGCAAGCGTCGCTTCTACAAGAACTGGTGAGACATAACTCTTAAAGGAGATCTGACTGAAGTGTTGAAGCAGTTAGTTGCCCAGTGTCACTGAGCGAGTCTAACATTTCCGGTGGCCCCTGTGGCAGCTCCTCTCAGGTGCCATGTGCCCTGAAGAGCTCCGGGCTCCTCTGGCCAGTGGAAAGTGCTTCTTAGAAACTGTGCCATGAGCTGAAATCTTTGGTGGTGTAACCCCCCCTGTCCATATGGAAGGAGGGTGAGCTGCTGCGCACTGTGTTCTTCCGCTGGCCCATCAGGGTTCATGAAGGACTAGTGCCAACCCGTCTGTGCTTCTGTTCCCCCTACCCTGCTCGCTCTCAGGTACAAGTCCAAGAAGAAGGCCTTCACCAAGTACTGCAAGAAATGGCAGGATGAGGAGGGCAAGAAGCAGCTGGAGAAGGACTTTGCTGCCATGAAGAAGTATTGCCAGGTCGTCCGTATCATTGCCCACACACAGGTTAGTGTCTGACTTTTGAGGTGAAGTCTAGTTTCTGCTTATGTCTGTGATGAGACCACGGAAACCTGCGTCAGGCATGGCGCCCGAGAAAGCATGAGGATACGTTCCATGCTGCCTTCCTTCTGAGACTGCAAAACTATGTGTAATGTTTAGGCCCAAATTTGGATCATTAGTACTTGAACTTTATTTGGATTACATGTGTTGTGATAATGTGGGTGCTAATGCTGGCAGGTTATTACATTTTATGTCTTTTAGTCTTCACTTTTTTCATTGATGCTGTCATTGGGGGCAATATTGTTGACTGACATTTATGAAATATATTCATGCTTTTAAGTGAAAGTTTTTCCAAGTCAGATAGACTGTTGCTTTTGTGAAAAGTGAATGGTGTCACCTCTTAAGGTGATAGTGACATTAAAGTTAAATAAAGTTTTATAAAATAAACGTAAAGTTAGAATTTCATATTAATATGGTTTTAAAGTGCCAGGATTTTGTTCCAGAACCATACCTAGGTTTGTGTTTTGTGGTTCACTGTTAATTTACACATTCACCTGTAATCCAAATAAGAGTTTTTATATATGTAGAACCGTATTTGTTTCATAATGTGCCCATGTTAAAATTTTTCTCCATCTTGGCCTGTTTGCTCTTCAGATGCGTCTGCTGCCCCTGAGGCAGAAGAAAGCTCACCTCATGGAGGTGCAGCTGAATGGAGGTTCCATTGCTGATAAGGTGGACTGGGCCCGTGAGAAGCTGGAGCAGGCGGTGCCCGTCAACACGGTTTTCAGTCAGGATGAGATGATCGACGTCATTGGTGTCACAAAGGGTCACGGATACAAGGGTAAGAAAAAACAAACTGAAGCTCTTTCCTTGAAGACAAGTGTTGATCCAGTCATTTGATCATGTGTCCATTTGTGATCTCAGGTGTCACCAGCCGTTGGCACACAAAGAAGCTTCCTCGTAAGACCCATCGTGGTCTGCGTAAGGTGGCGTGCATCGGTGCCTGGCATCCTGCTCGTGTCGCCTTCTCTGTGGCTCGTGCTGGTCAGAAGGGCTACCACCACCGCACAGAGATCAACAAGAAGGTCAGCAGACCCCCCCCCCCCTTCTCAGTCCAAGCGGCTAATGGACTTTGTTGCAAATGGATTGCATGTAAAACTTAATTTTTCTTTAACAGATCTACAAGATTGGTCAGGGCTACCACCAGAAGGATGGGAAACTGGTGAAGAACAACGCTTCCACAGAGTACGATCTGTCCAACAAGAGCATCAACCCCCAGGTAACAGCTTCTCCGTCCTGTTGGAGTCTGGGTGGGAGTTTTCCTCCGCAGTAGCTTGTACTCACTGGTGTTCTTTGAACAGGGAGGGTTTGTCCACTATGGAGAAGTGAAGAACGACTTCGTCATTGTCAAAGGTTGTGTTGTCGGAGCCAAGAAGAGGGTGGTGACACTGCGCAAGGTGAGAACTGTGTCCTGCTAATGATGCTGTTAATTCTAATGTTGATCTAGTGATGAAATATTTGATGGTTTAATGCCCGTATGACTTTGGTTATTAAAATGACTGGCTTTTAAAACAATGATCACATTAAAACTATAAAATGCAAACGGCTCGTTAGTCAGAACAGCTGTACATGCATCCCAACTCTATAAGCTCTACTTGTATAAAGGGTTAATGTTCATAAAAATATTGGGGGGGGGTCCTGAAATGCTGTTTGTTGGGAAGAATTTTTGCTTAATAGATGTGAAATTGGTATAAACGGTCTGTTTTAAAACAAAATTATCCCTTTTTTTCCCCACAGTCTCTGCTTGTGCAGACGAGCCGTCGTGCTTTGGAGAAGATCGACCTCAAGTTTATCGACACAACCTCCAAGTTTGGTCACGGTCGTTTCCAGACTGTGGAGGAAAAGAAAGCGTTCATGGTACGTAATGATTTAACTTTGGCTGTAAATGTAGGATCTGAAATGAAATAGACGGCACTGTTCGTAACCTGGTTCAAGCTCAGTATGAACTCTGGTTCCATTCCAGTGCCATAGTGACCCTCCAGTGAGGCAGGGGAGCCGAGCCGTTCTGTGCTATACTCCCTGTTCACTCTCTGGGAACAAACACCGTTCTTGTACTATAACAAAATGCACAACATTATCTGAATGTGAAGATTTAGTTATAATATAGAAGATAAATAAATGTAAAATGTCTTTAATATGAAATGTATATTAAATACTGTATTTTAAGTGCATTTAAAAATAAGAATATAAATATACTTGTAGTTTACACAAATTGGATTGTGTGAAGTGATGTGTATAGTTTGTATGGGTGTTAAAGGACAGAGTTCAAGCAAAGCACAGAATTCATTCGGGGGGGGGCACGGAGTTAAGTTTTACCTGAACCCCACTCCTTTTTGAGTGCAAAAAAATCACATTGGGCTTTTTTGGTGGATGTCTTGATTAGATTATTTTGTTTTTGAAATGAAATTGTAGTGAACTGTTGAGTATCAACAGAACACTGATGGTTCTGTTTGTTCCACAGGGACCACTCAAGAAGGACCGTCTTACCAAGGAGGAGACCGCTTAAGTCGTGTCTCTGCTGCAGCCACTGTTGTCATCTTTACTGTTCTGCAGAGTTGTGTAATAAAACAAAAAAAAAACAAAGCTGAGTTTGTGGGATTTTGTTGAACATGTTCTCAGACTCATTCGGAGCAGAAGGTCAGTTCTGGGTTCTGGAGTCAATGAGAGGAAATGGGCGTCAGCTGGTCTTAACCTTGTAGCTTCAGTGGAGTCAGCAGATTAGAAGCTGCAGCTGCGTCAATAATTAATTCAACACCGGTCGTTAATGGGAAGGTTACGACTGCATCTGAAGCGATAAAGTTCTTTTAAGTTTTTAAAGTCTGGATAAATGTTTATTTCATGTACTATCTAAAAAAAAGCAGTAGTTGACAGTCTGCAGCAGATTGATCAATATGACAGTGATGGATTAATCGCATCTGTCTTCTGTATTTTATACAGAAACTGGAGTTTCAGGTTTTTAGATGAAGGCTTCCAAAGAATTTATTAAGTTATAAAGTAAAATAGGAATTTGTTCAAGTAACTGATTAGCTTGACGGGGAAGTCCAGACCCTTGACCCTCTATGGCACTTAAGGAAATGGTACAGGCTATTTACAAAATGTTTTACAGATTAAAAATGGACTAAACATGACACTGCTCCTGCATGTGACCCAACATGTTATCCTGTTTCCTGTACTTGTTGCAGAACATTACGTCAAGATTTTAAATCTGATTTTATTGGTTGGGCAGGGTTTTAGGTGACATTTATGGTACAATATGATTGGTTAGAGGCTTATTTTTTAGTTTTAAGCTATATTTATAAATGACGTAGTCCAATAAAGCACCTGTGTCAAACCTAAGGCCTGGGGGCAAATGCAGTCCACCTAACCATCGGTTTGTAAAGTGCAAACATTTGGCAGAAGATGGTGTCGAAATCACTTTAGTTAAGGTTCAACATACAGTGGATCAGACCAGTAAGGTGTAATGATAAAAATAAAACTGAAAATATTCTTTGTTTTAGTAAAGAAAAATTTCAAAAATATTGACGATTACAAACTATCATTTTACAGAAACTATGAACAATCTTAAAGGGTCATTGTAACAATATCCTGCTTGTTATTAAAGGTTTTGTGTAATTGTTACTGTGATATACAATGTAATTGTCGCGTGTGAATGATAAACTGAAGAATATTCTCAACATCACACTTTTTTTTTTTTCCCAGTTCGTGTTAACTGAAGATATTTTAAAAAAATAACATTTGTCTGGAGAAGTTAAATAATCATCTGTAGTTTTGGAAGTAATGTGCTTTTTCCTGTTTACATAAGTATATTCTAATTTATACAAATTATATTTAATATATATATATATATATATATATATTGTGTGTGTGTGGGTATTTTATGTTGTATTTATGGGTGTTTAACCCCCTGAATTTTTTGAATAGGTTTTGAAATTGTCATTGCTTTTTTGTTAGGTTTTGTGTGTGTGTGTGTATTTGAGCATCTTTTGTATATTTTTTCTCAACATTTTTTGTGTTTCTTGTATTTTTGTGAAACATTTGAGTACAAAAAAGCCTGAAAAAGAACAGTCAACCAACATTAAGTGTTTTAACAAACTGTTTTTCACTGAGGCACTTCCAGATTAAAGTACCACATTAACCTGAAACAAATGTTCGTATGGGATTCTGCAAGCACTAGCCGAATGTTAGCACTAGGCTAATGTTAGCACTAGGCTAATGTTAGCACTAGCCTAATGTTAGCTCTAGGCTAATGCGTTGCCCAATTTACAACAAACATGTTCAGTGCAAATACAGTGGTACCTCTACTTACAAAATTAATTTGTCCCAGAAGTGTTTTTGTACCGTGAATTTTTCGTAAATAGTCAAATTTTTAATGTAAAAGGCCTAATTCGTTACAAAAATTTACATATTTTGTATGAAATATGTGTTAAAAGAAAATACAGATTTATATTTTAGATTTAATTTATTGGTCTCTGGGTAAATGTGTCTTCACTAACTGATCAGTAACCCATTAAAATGAACAAGACATGCTAATCATTTACATTTCATTGTGGTTGTTTTGTCACTTTCACCTTCAACAATGTTTCTTGACCACCCATTTAAAGTCCGGGGGTGTTCCTCAGAACCCTCACCCTCCATCATCAGATCAGTGAATATGGCAGATGCTTTTTCTGAAACCATCGCCTCACTCACTGTATCTCTTGCAATTTCTTTATCCAAATGAGTAACCGTTTCTCCGCCTGGTCGCTCAGTGATCTCTTTTTCCATATCACAGAGATGCCTTTCGAAGGAGTCACTGCTTTTAGCGATATCACTCAACCACATGCTACTTTCATATTTTTTTTTTATCATCTCCTGTTTCACTAATATTGATGACGCAGCCCGCTTCTTCTTTTCATTTGCACTGGAATCACTTACTTTGGGCTGATGATGTAATATGAATACATACTATAATGAAGTTTAAATGAACACTGGGAAAAACACAGGAAACAACAGTAACTATGAATGAGGGTGAAGGAGTAACGAAAAGCATTATGGGTAGCGCCCTCATAGTCATTGGGATGCTATGTACAGTGCATATGTTACGTATTTTCGTACAGTACATAGTTGCGTATAGTAATGTACATACAGTACTGTATTTATATATCTCGGTGGTTTCAGTTTCCTTTCCTAAATAGAATTTTCTTTCATATTCAGAGACGAAAAAATTAGGGTGGCCATATGTCCAGGTTTTGTCCAGACAGACAACTCTAAAACCGGACTGGTGGGACGTCTATCATGCATCCTCACTTTTTACATTTTGTCCTTATGGTGAAATGTAAAAAGTGAGGATGGTTTTAGAGTTGTCTGTCTGGACAAAACCTGGACATATCGCCACCCTAATTTAAGTTAAATACATATGAAAGCTGTAGAAAGAAGTCTGGAAAAGTTTGGTCTAATTTATTTGAACAATACAAAAACATACTAAAGTAAAGTTTTGAGTGTTTTCGTGAAAGTCATGAGGCTCCAGTGAAATGTTTATTTGTCCCCAGAGCTGATGAAATAAGATCAGCCTTGAAAGTCAGTGTCACGTGTTGCTGCTGAAAAGGTGGACGTCAGCTGTGATGATGATGATGATGATGATGAGAGCAGCCACCTCTGCACAACTGACCCATACTGATGCTCTGCCTTTAGCTAACTCAGCATGTTTAGCTAATTGTGCTTGTTTAGGTAACTGCATATTTGGCTCGTTGTGGGTTTAGCTGCTGGCATGTTTAGCTAACTGCATATTTAACTGCCTGTATATTTAGCCAACTGTACATGTTTAGCTAACTGTATGTTTAGCTGACTATGTTTAGCCAACTGTGCGTGTTTAGCTGCCTGCATGTTTAGCTAACTGCGTGTTTAGCTGCCTGCATGTTTAGCTAACTTCATGTTTAGCTGCCTGTATGTGTCCTTGAGCTGTTGCCGTGTATTCAGCTGACATCACAGCTCCAGCATCAGTCACAGGACACTAATGAAGCCTCAACATCATCTTTTCTGACTCATCACTGGCAAAAGTAAAAGCTGCACTTCAGCAGGTACGGAGGCAGAACCTCAGAGGGCCCCCATGTCCCACCAAACACCTCTGGGACATTTCTGCAGAATATTCAGCAGTCTTTGCAGAAATGTAGATTTGCTCGAAGGCTTTCCAAGGTCCCACCTCCGCCTCCACCTCCTCTTCCTCCTTCCCAAAAAGAAACCAAAGCCTGCGGAGGTGAAGGGCAGCTTTTCTCTGAGCAGTATTTGAAGAATTACTACCGTAGCAGTTTTGCAATCCTCTAAAATATTCTTAAAAGGTAATTTTTGTTAAAGAGCAAGGGTTATTAGAGTTAAGTAGGTTATTAGAGTTAAAAAAGGTCACAATAGAGTTAAACAGAAATCAAAAACAGCAGAAAAACGAGGTGAATGGTAAAGAGTCAAACAAAGCGACAGAAACTAAACCAACGCTCAAATATGCTAATAAACCAGAAAAACCTACAACCATTCATTAGTATTAAAGATCGTCCATTAATACTATTGAAACCAGTCAATAATTAGTGTCAAATACAGTTTGTCTGATTTTCAGACTAGACTACATTCTCTAGTAGTTATTACTTTAGCCCAGAAAACTAATTTTGTCTCAGTAGAACTAAAAATGTGTGATAATCATTTACACTTTATTTTCTATATTTGACCCTAAAACATTCAAATCAAATTGCAGTAAAAGGGAAGTGTTGAAATGAAGTCAAACTAAAGTGGAATCAAATGAATGAAAAGATCAGAAGTAGAAGAACTGGAGATGTAGAGTCTATTGTGTTGGGCGACCAATGAAATTAGTCCGAGGCATGGTATATGTAAATTAATTCGTCGCCATCCTAGGAAAAAAAAAAATCTTGCGTCCCGTTTACGGAATTTGGCCGGTCATGTGACAACCGGATGTTAGAATGACGATTGGACATCAGATTGCATCTTCAGCAATAGCTGTGTTTCCATAACACTTTTTCACAAAACAATAGTGATATTCCTAAAATTTTGACAAAGTAGATTTGTGCTTTGAGAATGTTTCCATTGACAGTTGTTCTACGCAGGAGCGTCATAACTCTTATGAAATATCATCCTGCGAGATTTCACTGCTGGAAGATGGACCTTTCCATGTCTTGATATCACGCTGCATTTCATGTGACATATAGTTGCAGAAAACGTGTTTCCATTGCGCTTTTGCGATGTATTAGAAGATCAAAACGTCTGAAAAACCACCACATGAAAGTGTAAAAACTTTATCGATATTTGAGTGTTTTTTCAAAATTCAGGTGTTTCCATTACCAGTTTTTATAGTGCTGTTTACATTTTGCGAAATTCCATGGGTAATGTTAACCCAGCTAATGTCAGGGGCCGTTTACACGAAGACGATTGTGGCTAAAAACTACAAAATATATTGCCTTTCATTTACAGGGCAACTGCACTGTCAGGGTCTGAAAACTAACTTCTCACATACCCAAAATGTCATATTGCCAGTGTAAAGACACTGCATACTCAAAAAGTTAGTACGAGTATTCGTGTACACTTTAAAACACAACCCAGCTCTGTGTTCAGGTAGCAGCTGTTGCTAGTGTAGCAGCTGTTGCTAGTGGACAGTAGCCAGGTGAGCAGAGTGCATGCTGGGACGCACAGAACAGGCCAAGAGATGAAGTGTGAAGGAGCTGCTTGTTCATGTGGGGGGGGGTCACTGTGGGTCCTGACATCGCTGGCAGGCTGTGGCAGTGGGCAGGGCCTTCCTGTAGGGTGGAGGAAATGGCTGTGTGGCGCTGTGGAGTGGAGTCTGATTGGACGGCAGACTATGGGATTGTCACCCACACACCTGCCACAGGACCAGTCTGTCACTTGTGCCCCCCAGTGACCCCTGCGACCGTAGTGAGGATAAAACAGGTTCAAATGACAAGACGAAAAATATAAATGAATATATCCTTTAGATATCTATAAACCTGAGATTTTATGAACAAGAACTTTTCTAAACAAAGTATTTCAGAGAGGGTGAAATTTTAAATATATTTCAAAGGGGCTGTAAGAATGCCACCCTCAAGATAATATCTAAATTATACTCAACCCTTTAAAATCTTAAAAGGGATCATACTTTAGATATAAAGGAAAAATTGGAATCAGATGGAGGCTTCACAATGTCTCAAGAAGAATGGAACAGAATCGACTGTACAGTGACTAGCTCCCCCTCCTGGAGGGAATTTAGCTGGAAAAACGCAACTCAATTTTTTTTGTTCCCTACAACAAAAAGCCAACTATTCAGACCAGACTGACTGTTGGAGGTCATGTGTTTGAGGTCCTTTAAGCTGTGTCATTCTGCTGAAAACCACTTTTCCACACTATTTTTGGAATCTGATGGTTCACCCTGGGTTACTAACAGATCTTATGGCAGTAGATCTCCTGGGCAGTGGATCTCATGGGCAGTGGATCTCCTGGGCACTGGATCTCCTGGGCAGTGGATCTCCTGGGCACGGCAGACTGCAGCAGCTCTGCACTGTTCCATCAGTATTCTCAGCTCGTCTATGGACACAGCGTTCCTGTTCAGACACACGCTGTTCTGTCCTTCACCAGCAGAGGGCAGAAGAAGCAGAGCTGTGGATGCTGTGGCCTCCTTTACCTCCATCCTTCACCTCCTATAGTTCCATCCTTCACCTCCTATAGTTCCATCCTTCACCTCCTATAGTTCCATCCTTCACCTCCTATAGTTCCATCCTTCACCTCCTATATTTCTATCCTTCATCCCCTTTACCTCCATCCTTCACCTCCTTTACCTCAATCCTTTACTTTCTTTACCTCCATCCTTCACCTCCTTTACCTCCATCCTTCATCTCATATAGTTCCATCCTTCACCAAGAAATATGTCCAATGAAATGCACCCAATTTATTTATTTTTTTGACTGCGATGCATCATATTTCAGACCATAGCAACAACCGACAGCTGCGCACAACATCCGCTCCTTAGTCCCGTCCCCCGTCCGTCCGTTCCAATCTAGCATATACCTAAATAAAACAGCATGCGTCATTGTGCGCATGCGCAGCATGTAAACAAACCGCACGGGCTACTTCCGCCCACATTGGGTACGGCCAAGTATGTAATCCATTATCATCGTTCCTTCTTAAGTAATTATGCCTCTTTTGGCATTTAATTTTATCTATGTTCACATTGTAATCGAGTAAATATTGAGTACTGGCGTCGATTGATTTCTTTCTCACACACACACACACTCACGACGGCTAAACTAAGTGCACAGAGAGTATGCGAACTCGTGTCTGTTCCATTATAGTTTTTTGTTAGACCGCTGTTACCGCTAAATGTGAGCGCCATTTCCTCCAATCTGAAGGCTGTGTCTTGCGGGTCCATTCTATGTCACACTAGTAAAGAAACAACACAGACCCGACACCACCGGTCACACATAAAACACACAAAACCACCCCCTCTCTCCAAAAAAAAATCAAGCCTCCATAAAAATCAGATCCAATGTGATGATATCGGGCATGTCCAAAGTCCAACCCGAGGTAAGAATACATACGGCCCACAGCTTCAGTTTTTTTTAACGTACTATTTATGTACCGCTCAGACTGTCCAACACAATAAATGAATCCCAAAAGTTTCAAAATGCAGTTCCTCCTTTGACCTGATGGCGGCAGCACCACTTTAAATCTATCTGATTTAGCCATGAACCCTTCTCATTAATGGCGCCTGTAACTACAAGCAGGAAAACTGACAGTGACGGCCGTTACTGCCAGGAAAGAAGGTAATTACAATTTTTTTTTGCTGAAATTCCAGACGCTTGTGTTTGTCTAATTTGTCCAGAGACTGCTGCCTTGTTTAACGAATTTAATGTGAAGAGACACTACCAGACAAAACATGCTAACATACGACAAGCTAACAGGAAGTGAGCACGAGCCGTCACCATGGCAACCCAAGAAGTTTCCAAGTAACTGCTGGTGTTATGTATTTGTACGGGTAACACAAAATATTACTGTTTGAATGATCTTGTAAAAGACAAGAGCAAGAGTCACATACAGGCAGTGTTTTAATCTTAAATGTGACCAAACTTTGCATTAATGAGTATAAGATGAGTAATGATTCCTCATATAAATCATGTTTAACATGAACATGAGGTTCAGATTTTTTTTATCATCTCAAGATCCTCCACAGTTTGTTCAATGTTACTGATTCAAGAGGGAAAGAAAGGCAGAACTATTTTTTTTTCATTTGTTCACACCCAAGTGGCTTAGATTTGGTTCCAATGATTAAAAATATTGTAACAATGAAGATAAAACTGTTATAGAACAGTACATTTATATGTAATTTTTACTCTTTAGTAATTGTCAGAAGGGACCACTGGCCCCCGGTAATCTGCACTTATTTTATTATTATAACTCTTCAAATGTGGAAGTGTTAAAGTCTCAGGAGTTTAAGAGTTAAGCAAAAAAAAAAACTGGAAGGAGGTAAAATGATCTTAGTCAGATTAGTTCCAGATCTATTGTCTATAAATCGGTTCTTCTATCTGACTGAAAAGTTCCTCTGTAGGTGATTCTGTCTGATTTTAATCTGATCACAGATTTGAACTAAAAATGAAAGTAATGCCCTTAAGGCCAGGCTCATAATTTCCAGTGTATGCTTAAACCACAGTTTTACTTTCTTTCAAAGAAGTCAGGACACGTTCAAATGATTTTACTTTACAAATATGTCCTAAAAGTCAAATAGGAATATGAAACATGAATAATATTGAAATCGTTTCCCATTATTGTGCAAAGTTGAGCATGTTTGCACCTTTACACTGACCTACCACTTCGCTCTTCATCTACATTTTATCCTTGAAAACTCTTCTAAAGCCAGTAAGATGAACACATTCACAGATGATTTTAACCCATAAAAAGACAAACGTCCACTAGCCAACAAAACCTTTCACATATATAAAATGTTTAATACCTGTTCAGCCACTAATTCTATCAATCCATTTCAATAATTGGTGTAAAATGCAGTTATTCATGTTTTTTTCATGGTCATCAGATATGACCATATTTGGACAATCAGAGGCTCTGTAGTTGCCATGGAAACATCATCATCTTCTACAACGTGGATTCACCAGTAAAACCCATGGAGTTGAACCAATGACAGTCGAAGGAGAGAACTGTTTTATGTTCAGTTAATTATATATTTTACAGAAAAATAATATTTTTCTTCAGGGTTACCTGTTGTAATATACATACATACATATATATATATACGTATATATATATATATATATATATATATATATATATATATATATATATATATATATATATATATATATATATATATATTAGGGCTGTCAAGTGATTAAAATGTTTAATCAGATTAATCGCAGGGTTGTTTTGGATTGATTTCAATGAATCATGATCTAAACACTTTATGTCAGCCTACTGTTCTGTCTTTTTGTTCTTTTTTGCTCAAATCTTCTAAAATTCACAAAAGAAAAATTCAAAACATA
This sequence comes from Siphamia tubifer, assembly GCA_020466265.1. Lineage (NCBI taxonomy): Eukaryota > Metazoa > Chordata > Actinopteri > Kurtiformes > Apogonidae > Siphamia > Siphamia tubifer. Next base: position 40,290,381 of record CM035790.1, read on the forward strand.
TTCAAAAACTCTCAAAACAAAAAATACCCCAAAATGTGATGAAATATCCAAAACATATGCAAAAATATGAATATATATATTTGCAAATAACATGTTTATTCAATACCTTCAATAGTTTCAACTTGAAAGAAAACAACTGTTCCATTTAATTGCATTAAAAATTTGAATCAGATTAATCATAATGATGCATTAATTTTGACAGCCCTAATACACACACACACACACACACACACACACACACACACACACACACACATATATATATATATATATATATATATATATATATATATATATATATATATATATATATATATATATATATATATATATATATATATATATATATATATATATATATATATATATATATATAATATAGGCCTCAACTTTAATGTGGACTTTAATGAATATCTACACGATCAGAAAGAAGAATAAATATAGGAAAATATCAGATTTTGACTTATAAATGCAAAATACAGAGGATAATATTTGAGTGAATGTTGATAAATCACATGAGAAAGGGGTTAAAAACGCAGTTCCACAAAGCAGCAGTGGGTCTTTGTGGGTTAAAATGTCCTGTTACCGGTGTTCTGACACTTTTACAGTTGAGAAACATAAGAAACAAAGAGTGTGTTAGAGACACGCAGCCAAACAGGATGGTTTGTTCCCCCTAGGGTTCGTATTTTATTCATCAGGAACTTGATGCATCCAAGTATAGGATCATTCGGTTTTGGCACCTTTAAAGATTTCATTTTTAATTTGAACAACACATTAAAAATCAAAACAAACAAAGAAATGACTAAGGCTGTGTGAGTTGTCAAAATAAAATACATACATACATATATTTATATATTCATAAAGAAATCAACCAAACATTTAAAAAAGCAGTTTTGTTCAATGTAGATTGTTTGGTTTGTTTCACAAAAGCAAAAAAGATAAAATGAAGAAAATAAATAATAATTTTAAAAAAACATAAGAAAAGTACACATGGAAACATTAATACTTTAGCTTCTTCGCTTTTTTTCCCCTTATAATTATTAACCTTTAAAACTTAAGTTTCTCAAGAGCAGATTTGCTGTAATTTTCTAGCATGCATTAAATTTCTGAAATTGTGAGTCACTTAGTTTCTATTTCATATTGAACTTGTTTTTATTTTGGTGTTTGGCGTCCTCTTCTTTTCCTTCCCCCTCTGCTCCTTCCTTTTTTTATTTTTTTATTTTGTCAAAGTCGTGTTTGGAATCTTTTGCTTTGTGACCTTTGACCCCTTTTGTTGGCTCTTTCTGTGAAGGGGTGTGCGACTCTTCCATTACGACCCCCCACCGAAAAAGAAAGCGAACAGGGACTGAGAAAAAGACGAGAAGGTTCTATTAAAAGAATGGATATTATTCTACTGTCGCTTCTGCCGGTTCTCAACCTTCAAAAGAACAAATACTAAAAGAGTCTTTTCTCATCTTACCAACAGCACTTGGTTTAGTTAACTTGTTTTTTTTTTGTCTTTTTTGCTTCAGTAAAGTCTGTATCTCTTGATTATTAACGTAATAATTTATTTATAAAAGTAATACATATATATATTTATATATATAGTACCTTTAGAGATTACAGATTGGGCTAATTCTTACTGAATCCCAAACTGTAATAATTCACAGTTTTAATGCAAAAAATGAACCAATGAAAGTGTTGTATGTGTGAGTGGAGCTCCGGCTGCTGCTTCCAAATAACTGTGGTGCAAAAAAAACGCTCAAAACAAAGGGCTATGAACTCATGAAACCAATACTTTTGTCTCATAAAGCCCCCCCAACCCCCCAAGCTCCCACCCTCATAAACACACCCTGCGCATAAAAATGACCCCGTGGGGACAACCGCGTCACTCTCCTGCCGTTCAGTCACCGTCTCAGCAGACTTGTTGAAAACTCTCAACAATGGAAATGGAAAAGTCATGCAGCAAAAACAAAAAATGTCTATAAACATGGAACTCCGTCTTCTCCCGCGTCTCCCGGTCCCTGGCCCTCGGTCCTCATACAGGGGTGGTGCGGCGGTTGGCTGTGTTGCTGGAGTCTTTCAGCTCCTTCTGGATGCAGTTGTGGACCTGCAGGAAGTTGTGGTCCCTCTCCGAGTTGTAGGTGGCGGTGGGTGTGCCGGATGACTTGAGCGTGTCCCGGGGCAGCGTGTACATGGAGATCTCTGTGGACGGCAGCGCGCTGAAGCCCTTGAGGCCCACTGGGGAGGCATCGCGGGAATGTGAGGGGTCCGTGGAGCGGGACGAGGAGCGGGAGCGGCGTCGGTAACGGTAGCGATAGCTGGGGATTCGCGTTATGGCCGAGCCTTGGAGGTAGTCGGCGGCGCGCGCTCCTATCCGCAGCTGTCGATGGCGGTCAATGAACATGTGCACTGCCAAGACCCCCACCATCTCGGCCATGATGAAGGAGAGGGCGCCGAAGTAGAAGGACCAGCCGTAGGAGTAGCTGTTCTTCTTGGAGTCGCTTTTTGAAGGGTCCCCCGCGTTGGCTGATATGTACACGATGATCCCGATGATGTTACTGAGGCCTGAAGGGAGTGGATCCACACAGGGTGACATAGGATGGGAGAAGGAGGGGTTATGGGTAATTAATAAGGATGGGGGGGGGGGGGGGGGAGACTGAGGTTAGGGTTATTCTTAATTTTCACTTGTCTGTGGTTTTTCACAGAGGTTATATTCTAAAGAGAACCTGTAATAGATTAAAGCAGTAAAACCCTCACTACACACTTTATTCTATATGTTTTAAGGATGGAGTTATTTATTGCAATGAAATGTGTCTGACACCCTGGAAACCTGCCTGTGAGGTTGTGGTAACGTGTGTGCTCCATGCGCCAGTCCGCCAAACTACCACTACACCGGCTGCGCCGCGCTTAGACCTGCCTTCAGCTGGCGAGTTTGGCGCACTGTCTAAAGTCAGCAAATCTGTCACTGCGCCGAGCTGATTCTGTGGTCACTTCCCACGAGTGCGCCACCACACCCATCTTGGCGCACCGGGGTCTGCCAAACTACCAAACTGCTCTGCGCCAGCTGGAAACAAGTGCTGCGCAGGGTCCATCAGCTTGTGCACCCTGCGCTGCACCCAGGAAACTCGAGCCCAATGGTTATCTTTTTGCCGACATTTTTGTCGACATAACTCAAAAAGTCATAGATGGATTTCAGGATAATTTCGGAATGACACAAGGACTAAACGATTACATTTTGTTGAAGATCCAGAAGAGATCCTGGTTTTTGGATAATCCATGTATCATTCGTTCATTCATTTTTCAAAATTAAATCAAAAATAAAACAACGAAACAAGTCATTTCTTCATTGGTTGTTTCCTAAACCAAAATGAAAAAAAAAAAAAAAACAGATAACAATGTGTTTTTTCACTTTTCCTTTTTGTGTTTATATGAATAATGGAAGAAACGGATGGCCATTTTCTGTTTTATCCACTTTTGACCTGAAGCAAGTTGAGTAAACCATAAATGACTGTGACCCATAGTGACAAAGATGGAAACCTACGTCCTATTTTCGGAAACTAAGAGGGTCACCCTAAGACCTGAAGACATGACGACGGAGAAAATTTGTCATATTATACCATAATGATCGTCATGTTCGGTGGCCATGTTGCTTTCCATTGTTAAGATTCATTTCTGGTTTACTCAAGTTGCTTCAGGTCAAAATTGGTAAAAAAACCCCAAAAAAACAAACAAAACAAAAAAACGGGAAACGGCCGTTATCCGTTTTTTCCATTATTCATATAAATACAAGAATGAAAACTGAAAAAAATGCATCACTCTTTGGTTTTTCATTTTTGTTTTGGAAACAAATAATGAAGAAACAAGTAGTTTTTTCATTGTGTTATTTTTGGTTTTATTTTGAAAAATGAATGAATGAATGATACACAGATTGTGGATCACTTTGAAATGTCTTCTCCATTTACCACAATGTAAAATTTCAAAGTGATCCAGAATCCATGATCTCTTCTGGTTTAGGTTTAAGACACATGTTGGTCCAGACTCATCATATACAGTTTGACTTATTAGTTTAGTTTTACACTGATAAATATTTGACACGGTAAATCTGGGAGGACAGATCGCACGGAAACTGTGTCAGGGACAAAATATTTTTAGAGTTAAATCCCACTGGGGAGAGTTTAGCCTCGCAACAGGAGCAAGAAAAAAGAAAGAAGACAAAGAGATGAAGAAGAGGGAGACGAGGAGACGAGCAACACCACCACTGCTCCAAATAATGGATTTCACTTTTCTGCAACATTACAAGTTGTCAGAATTTTCTTCTGTAGTTTCTAAATCCTTTCTGTAAATCCCCAGTCCTCCACTCTACCTCTTTCAAACCTAATAATAGAATAATACCTATAAAATATAATAATATAATAATGCTAATAATAATATACTACTAATACAATAATAATAATAAAAATAATACGCCTGAGACCTGATACGGATAAAGCACTTTAAAGAATTAAAAGCAAGGACAAATTCTATCTAATTTAAATTTGTCAAAATCCAAATGACTTCTATGATTAAAGTGAGGCTGCACCTACGATGACGACACTAAACGGTGCACAGTAGTGTCCCTTGGCAGAAGATTATGTTGCCCAGTGGCACAACATAGTTGAGACGACTGCCTAACTCTTCTGTTGCTTGTTGCCAGAGATGCTGCCGAGTTGATGTATACTAATATAATAACATAACAATCATTAATATAATGTTTTATTCCTTCACTGTTCTTCTAGTTTTTCACAGATTCTTCTTTGAACTAAACATTTATTACTTCTGTTCTGTGTCATTATGTCACTATAATCATCAGTCTGAACACATTAAACATTCATGTGCCTCGTATTTCCGTCTGTTTCCTTCTGGCAGATTCATGGTGTAAATTAACCAACACTGTGCAGGTACTAGTCAGGTACTAGTTGGTTCCTCCCACAGGTTTTAAACATGATCAAACCTAACATAACAAAATGCAAACTGTCCTTATTTAGTTGATGTGCCTTTTGTCTCATGGTCTTTATTATGGAAATATTGTTGACCTTTGACCCCATATGACCTTATATGGGCACTTACTGTCAGCTGGAAAATGCCTCCAGGTAATTATTTTATTTCCTGTCCTGTTCAAAGTATGTGTTTTGCTTAATTTAACTTTTTTTTTAAATGAAGATTTATTTCTCTCCATTTTTAATGCAAACAAAAACAGAAAAACCTCACAGTTGGAAACTGCTGACATTATGTTGTTCAGATGATTTAAAATCAGATGATTTCTACATCTATTGATTATAAATCAGTTGTTTGTCTGCTATGTTCATTTGTAGGTGAACCTGTCTAATGTTTAAATGTCCTTTAGTTCAGGTTTCTGTGTTTTCAGTCTGAATGCTGCTAATTCTAATACTGCTGCTAATGCTAATGCTAACGCTCATGTGTTGGTTTTTCTGTGACTCACCTGCAGACACGAAAAAGATCCCTGCACTGAGGATGATGTTATGGCGAGACTTGTAGAACTCACTGGCAGCGATACACAGCCCCCCCATGAAGAGCAGGATGACACTGAGGATGGGGAAGATACTGGACGCTCTGACCGCTCCTGCAACAGGGACAGAGAGAGAGAGAGAGAGAGACAGATGGAGGGAGAGAGCAAAAGCCAAAGGGACATCCATGTGAAGACAGGAGGTGAAAGGTTAGAGTCCAGTAAAGGGAAGAACAGATGAGGAGAAAAGAGAAAGAGAAGGAAACAAAAGCTGATTAGAATAATTTCAGCAGCTGATTTTTATGTGTGAGAACCAGTGATGCGCGGGCTGACCCGAAGTGAGCAGGTGCCCGCGGTCATCTGCGGTATTCTGATCATTGAAAAATATTTTTAATGATATTTAGGTTGTTTGGGTTGTTTGAGATAAAAAATAAAATAACCTGGTAAAGCATTCTAATTTAAATATTAGGTATAATTTTCTATTATTAATAAATACACTTTATTAACTGAACTTCCATGAAGGTGTCGTCCATCATGGTCAGTATCCTACGGTAAGCTCCGAAAACATCCAAACATAAACACTAAGGTTTGGGGCACATTCACTGAGATTTTTAAAGATGATGAGCGGCTCCCAGTGTTTTTGTTTCCATGGAAACCAGGTTCAAATGTGTCTTTGGGTGTTGCAGGTTGTCGACCCCTGGTTTAGATGCTGCGTTAGCGTTGATAACTTTTGAATGAAATATTATTTTTCTTCAATTGTTTTCTGTTTGTGTCTTACTTTGTTCATGTTACATGTTATTTTATTAGTTTAATATTAATATTTGTTCATTTTACTGATCACTTTGGCTGTTTTTGGCTTATTTTTTCTTCTTTTATTTTTTACTGTGGAACTGATAAAGTCTCAGCAGTTAAAGGGTTAAAAAAGGTAATGAAGTTATTCATTAACAAAATAAGTTATTTCTTTATAATAAAGTTATTTCTTGATAAAGTTATTCATTAAAAATAAAGTTATTAATTATGAAGTTTTTAATTCTAAAGTTATTTCTTAATTATAATTGTATTTCTTAATTTATAGTTATTTTTTGAACATCTGTGTTGAATCTTGTGAGTTGACTTTTTGGTGCTTTGGCAGTTTTTGAGCTCTGTCAGTAAATGTGTTTTCATTGGTCTTTGGCAGAAAACAAATGTTTAAATTGTTCACTTCCACACTTCTGCTTCTTACGCTTCCATCAGGAGGATTTTCTTTTCTCTTCTCAGCCAGTGTGTGAGGATAGGAACTGTTCTGGAGCGCATGTGCTCTATTGGAGAGGAAATGGTTTGATCGTGTCCTTGGAAAGTTTCCATGGAAAGTTTCCATGGAAACATGTATCAGTTCAGGATTTGGAGATTTTACTCATCATTAAACTCTGTAATACTTGAGGATTTTGGAGGCGTTTTAAACTGTGTTCTATCGTAATGAGAACATCCTCAACATTTCTGGCTCACATTCACAAATGCAAAACTTAATTTATGTTTTTAAAATACGCTCAACTGATTATCCAGCAGCAACACAATATGAAACTAGAAAAGCACTCTGAGAGCGCTGACCTCCACCAAGGTAACACCCCCCCCCCCCGTGATCACCATCAAAATGTAATAATTTGCAGATCTCCCCATTACCCAGAAAATTTCTTCAAAATCCGTCCATCAGTTGTCTTGTTAACTAACGGACAGACAGACAAACATAACAGAAAAAGTTTATGTTAAAATACAGTTTCCAATATTATACTGGAATATTTGCAAATGTTTGCTTGTGTTTCGAAAGAAATGGAGCCAAAGACACAACAGATTTTTTGTTTATTATTGTTTATAAGGAAAAACAAGTATTCAGAGAAGGCCTAATCTCACTCCTATTTTGTGCCAATCTCAGGTTTCCATGACAACCTCTTCTTGAATTAGAGCCAATAATGTGATTTTGACCTTTCTGCTAAATGTGACCTTTGACCTTTTGCAATATTAATTATTTCGTTATATGTATATATGCGTCAGTGAGTGTAATATAATATATTCAGTATTGATTAAGTTATAGTGTGATATGTCTATGTTTGACACAGTGTTAGAGAAGTTAATTTTTGACGTCCACAGATGTCCAAATCTATTAGTCGTAGGCGATAACACTACGTATGAGAACTGTAGAAATCTTTGTCCACATCCTTTGGTACCAATGTCAAAGTTCTGTGACACAACTGAGCATGTGCAGAAGGAGCACTGATGGTCTTCAACTGTCATCGTGTGGTCTTTAATGACTGAATCAAAAACCCGTTGACGTCCTCATTCCTTGTCTGTTGGACACTTGTCCAGTGAATGCCCTCTGTCTCATCTTTCTTTGTCTCTTTTTTTGGGTTCCTCATCCTCTGTCTCACTTCAGTCACTCACAGGTTTAGACCATTTAGAAGGTAAAGTGTGTTGTGTCCCTCCCTGTGCCTCTCCCCCAAGTCTTCCTCCCCCTGTCTCTCTCATCTGTCTCTCTGCCCTGCCCCCCCCCTCCCGTCTCCTTCCTCATCTGTCTCACTCTCACCCCCCCCCACTTGTCTCCTTGTCTTGGTCCACAGGGGATTGTGGGGTTTGGAGTTTCCAGTGTGGTTGGTTGATTAAATATTAAATTGTCCTGAGGGTCGACCTGCTCCCGTGTCCCACTGAACACATCAGTCTGTGGAAATGTCTGTCCATCCCTCTGTCCCTCTGTGCATCCCTCGTCCCTCCACCCCTCCGTCCCGTTAACCCTGAAGGTATTGACATGGCCGTTCACAGCACATTAATGGGCAGAGGGCAGCTTCATTAAAGCAGACAGAGGTGATGGAGGTGCAGTTGAACGTATTGATTGTTGACTGAGCGGCTGTTGAAAAGCAGCTGAAGGTGACACAGAAGTTGAAGAAAACCTCAGAAAGGCTCAGTTTCATCCATTTGTTTCCCACAGAAAGTGAGGGAGGTCAAAAGTGCTCCAGGGTTTGACACCTGAACAGATGATCCAACTACAGCTGCAGTGTTCATGTCATCACACCTACACAACTGCAAAACAGTGCATTTTCATTCAGTAATAAAAGCAGTTACATGACTACGCTGTAAAAAATGTCTGGAACCTGTTTCAGTCTTGTTACCATAGTGACTCAGTCCAAACAGAGTGGTTGTGATGTGCTCAGTGTGTGTCAGGTTCTATTGACGTTAGAACATGTTGAGCTCATTCATCCTCGACATTAACACGAACTGTCATGTGACTATTACGAACACGTACAGTGCGACGTCGATGCTCAAACTATATATTGTGAAGCTCTAGTAAGAATCTTCTATTAATAGTTTTAACTTGTTTTCAGAGGGTGATTTTTGCCAGTGTGCTGTCGTCTACAGCAGCTGGACGCCTGCAGTCAAACTAACAATGACCATAACTCTGCCCTGAGGCACAGAAGCTTCTATCTGACGGGACACCATTTAAAATCACAACTGCTTTTCCATCTTCACTCTCTGTCCTTTAAGGGGCGTCTGAGCCTGTCAGAGGCTGGAGGGATGTTTAGGCTCAGCAGCATCCCTGGGGAGGCTCCACCACAGAGGGACACACTGACCGACTGACATGGACTAGTCTGGTTTGATTCCCAGACCGTGCGGGCATTTCTGTGTGGAGTTTGCATGTTTGTCTCCCTGTGTCTGGATGGGTTTCCTCTGGGTTCTCCGGTTTCCCCATCACACAAAAACATGTTTGTTAGCGTAAAAAAAAAATCATCCAGCCAGGTGACTCTGACTATTAGCCTGTCTCTATATCTGTAGATGGGTCCCCAGGCGCTGCTTGTGGCTGCACCAACCATAGACATAGTTTACATAGACCCAGCATTGCCTGCCGGCCGCCATCTTGCCTACACTAGGCACAGTGAAGGTTTCATTTTAGTATCTGTTAGTTTTTGAATATTTGAGTAATTTTTTTTAAGACAGAGAAATATATTCTCTGTTCTATAAAGTGTCAAGTACTGTGTAAAAAGCACTATATAAATATAATTTGTTGTTGATGTTAACTCATTGTCTGCCAAACATCTTTTGTGTTTTTTCATGGGGGCAGTGGATCAAAGTCTTGTACATCATATTTAGATCATATTGGGCTGAATGTGGCCCCTGAACAAAAATGAGTTTGACGCCCCTGGTGTAATATATTTCTGTCCCAGTCCGGTGCAGAAGTTGTATTTTCCAACAGAAGGTAACGGTAGATTTGTGCCTCGAAGAAGACGGAGGTTGACGAACTGAGAGTGAGAGAGAAAATGCCAAAGCGAAAGATGAAATGGAGTGGATAAAAAAAAAAAATACAAGCACCTTACACTGGCACAACCGTAAACTACACAAAACAGGCATTTTTGTCAAACTACTTCACTTCCTGCCCTCCATCTGAAAATCTGACTATATAGAAATGTGACATCACATCGAATAAACCTATTCTAGTCCAGTATTTATAAAAGCAGGTTTGGTTCATACTTTCCTGGTGAAGTTGGACTGTATTAACAGTAAAATAACCTGTTTTGGTTCATTCTAAAGCTGCGGCGGTGGAGCCACATGGGCAGGCGGATGCAAAAGTTTCCCATCAAACACCATTAAAGGCCCATCTTTATTCTCTTGGCATGTCATTACTTTTATACAATAACACATTTGATGGATAATTGACTTTGGTTTGCCCTTACATCATGTCAAGCACCTGCTCTCTCACTAGTTCTACATCTGTTCCCATTTTACGGCACATGAAGACTGGACGGTAAAGGCTGACTTTCTCTGTCATGGTGACATTATTGTGACAGAGGCCCACCTTTTCTGACTCCACTGGCTGTCAGTCACTGAGCTGCTGCTAATGATGGCGTTGACCTCTGTGCTTATGCTAATGATGGCGTTGACCTCCGTGCAAATACTAATGACGATGTTGACCTCCAGTGAAGCGCTGACTGCGTACACATGAAAGGAAGCTGTGTTCATCATTAGCATTAAGCTCCGCCCCCTGATATGGGTCGGGGTCACGATCACAGAGAGCCAAGACTTGTGGAGTTCTTCCACACGACGCTCACATTTATGGGACACCAGCAGCAGTTAAGGACAAATACAGTGTTCTTCTACAGATGAAAGGGCTATAAAAATGACCCTTTAAAAACATTTAAAAAACAATAAATATAAAAGAGTTCCTCTGTAGGTGGACACACACACACATGGTGATTATTGTAATCATTATGTGTGTGTGTTTGTCTGTGTGTGTGTGAGTGTGTGTCCGCTAAGGCTTTGACTTCGAATTTTGACATTCGAATATTATAAAAAAGTAAATGTTCGAACGAATATTAACTTCTCTTAATATTCAAACCTGTGTATGGTATTATTAGGTCTATTTATTTTACTTTTGTGAATGTGGTTGTAAATGTTTTCAGTTCAGGTCACAGTTTTTTGGTGTTTTTTTTACGTCTGGGGAAATATGTGAATCACAAATGCGAAGGTTACATGTAGATGTTAGCGTCCAGCTGACAGGTAACCAACAGCGGCCCCATGCATTCATGAATAATAGCTGAGGTAGATGACACATTAGAGATTCATAAGTTAACAAAGTGAGCAGGTAAAACTAATTTATGACCATTTTAGTGAGGTATTTTCAAAGTAATACAATTAATAAATATTCCAACAGTATTCGAATATCTACAGTAATTTCCAAATGAAATTCGAAAAGGATTTTTGGGCAAAGTTCAAAGCTCTAGTGTCCACTGAGACATATGCTATAACTCAATGAATATTTGAGATATCACCATGAAGTTACATGGGCATATACATATAGCTAATGCGCATCAGATGCAATGATCCATTTGAGTAAAGGTCAAAGGTCAAGGTCACAATTACCTAAAAAATCTAAATCACATTACACACACTGACGCATATATACATATAATGAAATTATCAATGTTGTCAAAGGTCAAAGGTCGCATTTAGCAGAAAGTTCAAAATCACATTATTGACTAATTCAAGAACAGGTTGTCATAGAAACTTGAGATTGGCACAAAATAGGGGTGTGATTAGGCATTCTCTGAATACTTGTTTAAAATGTGATCACATATTTGGACAAGAAACAAAACTAATAGAGTTCCTGACAAGCCCCTGCATTCTGAAGAAAAGTATGATAAAAATTTTAGACTGAACTTAGAGTCGACTTCTAACTGTAATTTATTTATTATTTAAATATACAGAATAATGACCTACAGAACATACATTCATCTTTATACATGGGGCAAAAATCACCCTCAGAAAATAAGTTTAAAAGTAAATAATACAAGATATTTAGCTTCAATTAAGAAAAACAAATAAAAAAAAAACATCTAGTGGAACTAGTGAAACTGATCATGATAAGATCTGTTCAATCAGTTTAGTTCCAAATTATTATCTATAACTCGCTTCTTCTATCTGACTGAAAAGTTCCTCTGTAGGTGATTCTGTCTGATTTTAACCTGATCACACATTTAAACCATAGAAATGACACTAATACACTGAAGGGCAGGTTTGATTTTTTTTTTTACTTCTGCTTCTTAAAACTGTTTATTCAATTTACTTCATAAATAAAAAGACAAACTGCAACAAATCTGACCTTTTCAACTAATAAGCACACATGTACTGTGCATGTGAACGCACACACACACACACACACACACACACTTTACAAAGGCATCTCTCTGCTCCTTTTCTCTCTCACACTCATGTTAATCAGTTGCTTCAGCTCCAGGCACATTGATTTAAAACTACAAACGCTTATTAATCCCATCGACACCTCCTCCTCCATTCTGACACTAATGCTCGCTCTTTCTCCTCCTTTCCCTCCTCCTCCACCAGTGCTCCCTCTTCTTCCTCCTCCTGCTCCCTCCTCCTTTTCCTCCATCACTGCACTAATGCTCCCTGTTTCTCCTCCTCTTCCTCCTTCTCCACTCTTCCACCAGCACTCCCTCCTGCTCCTCCTCCTCCACTCTGACACTAATGCTCCCTCTTCCCCCTCCTTCTTCTCCTCATCCTCCACTCCAGCTTTCTCCTCCTCTTCCCCCTTCTCCACTTCTCCACCAACACTCTCTCCTGCTCCTCCTCCTTCATTCTTACACTAAAGCTCCCTCTTCCCCTCTTTCTCCTCCTCTTCCTCCTCCATTCTTCCACCAGTGCTCCCTCCTCCTCTCTTCTGTCATTAATGCTCCCTCTTTTCTCTCCTCCTCCTCCTCCACTCTTCCAGTGCTCCTTCCTCCTCCTCCACTCTGACACTAATGCTCCCTCTTCCCCCTCCTTCTCCTCCTCCTCCACTCTGACACTAATGCTCCCTCTTCCCCCTCCTTCTCCTCATCCTCCACTCCAGCCTTCTCCTCCTCTTCCTCCTCCACTCCACCAACACTCTCTCCTGCTCCTCCTCCTCCACTCTTACACTAAAGCTCCCTCTTCCCCTCCTTCTCGTCCTGTTCCTCCTCTCCGTCCTGTGCCTCATTTTCATCCTCCACTCTGACACTAATACTCCCTCTTTACCCTCCTTCTCCTCATCCTCCACTCCAGCCTTCTCCTCCTCTTCCTCCTCCATTCTTCCACCAGTGCTCCCTCCTCCTCCTCCTCCACTCTGACACTAATGCTCCCTCTGTTGCCTGCTCCTCCTCTTCATCTCTTCATCCTCCTCCTGCTCCTTCTCCTCCTCCACCAGCACTCCCTCCTTCTCCTCATCAGCTGTTTGCATTTAAACATCCAGAGTAACAGTTGGTTTCAGAGCAGGAGCATCAGCTGACTGTGTTCAAATCAACTGTGTGAAAACTGCAGAAACAAAAGTTAATCAACTCTGGTGGCTAAAGTGTAAATTAGCACAAATGCTAACACAGCATGTTTCTAGAAGTTTCTGAGGATTCACAACAAATGCCACAGACAGGATTAAATGGGACTGGGATTGATTAAAAATAAACACATTGTTATTCTAAAGCATTTTAAAGCAACACCAGAGAAAAGACTCAGTTCAGACGTTTAAGACGCTGCTGGGAACTTCCTAATCATTTATTGTTCATCATTTGTATCCAGACAGGACAAAAAGACCCCTCTAAAAACAAGTTAAAAATAAATAACACAAGATACTTTTGCTTGAATGAAGCTAACAAATAAATAAATAAATAAACAATCTGTCAATGGAAGCAGGTAAAATGATCTTGGTCAGATTTGTCCAATCATATTAAGGGTAGTCGTCCATTATTGTGAAAGTTCCTCCTCATGTCACAGTATTGCTACAAGTGGCCGTGTACAAACATGTGGAGGTTTTGTGTTGTTATTCATTCACCCACGATTGCAATGAAAAAATAATAAATGCTAGTGTGTATAAATATTAGTATACAAATGTTAGTGTATAAATCTTAGCATATATAAATGTTAGAGTGTATAAATGTGTTGTCAGTGGTGAGGATGCAGAGTCATAACCAAACAGGATGTTTTTTTCAGTGTCCTCCAGCTCAGCTCAGTGTGGGCGATCTGTGGACCTTCTAGACGTCCACAGTCTGTCATACAAGTGAATTATAAAGATCAGGACGTTTTCTCTGGTCCTACTGCTTTTTCCACAACATTTAAGACCATTTTATTGTATAGGTGAACATGTAGAGCTGCAAAGTCTGTGCTGATTGGATAAAACCAAAACCCATTTCTTTGTTTCATTAACCCTTAAAAACCCAGTGTGACTTTAATGGAGATTAATATAATATACTATTATAATGAGAAACTTCTCCTGTTTTCATCTAATCATAAACTCCACGGGTGATCCATGTGTGTTCCACACAGAAACACACACATGAAAATATACTTATATATTCAATTCAATGTTATTAATGTTATTCAATCACAACAAGGGGGTCTCATAGGGTTTTACAGAGCTGGTTAGAAAATAAATAAACAAACAAATAAATAATTTCAAAAATTATATATATATATATATATATATATATATATATATATATATATATATATGTTTGTTTATTAGTAGTGGGAACCTGCATGTATATTTAACCCTCATGTGGACCTGAATTTTTGGTCCTTATAGTGTAGCTGTATAAACAGATCAAACAGATCAATGTCCTGATAAAGATAGGAATACAAGCGCGCGCGCGCACATACACACACACACACACACACACACACACGCTCACTCAGTTGTGAGAGCTGCTGCAGCCGAGCATGTGTTCGTCCTGTCACTGACGCTGCTTCACTGCAGCTCGTCCTGTTTATTTTAATCTGCCTTTAATATGACCACACACTCTCTCACCTCTGCTTTACAAGCTGCACTGCCTCTATACTCCCCCTTAATAAGATATAAAGTTAGAGCGCTAGCACTCACTCGGTCAAACAGGACAAAAATGATTGGCTTTTAATTTATTGGCCCGTGTCCATGTGCCGTGTGTTTTATGGATCAGTCGATGGATTCCTTATTTGTTGCCTGGAAAATGACTGGAAGTACAGAAGGACACCTGCTAAAGCTAATCCAGACACCTGCTAAAGCTAACACAGACACCTGCTAAAACTAACACAGACACCTGCTAAAGCTAACACAGACACCTGCTAAAGCTAACACAGACACCTGCTAAAGCTAACACAGACACCTGCTAAAGCTAACACAGACACCTGCTAAAGCTAACACAGACACCTGCTAAAGCTAACACAGACACCTGCTAAAGCTAACACAGACACCTGCTAAAACTAACACAGACACCTGCTAAAGCTAACACAGACACCTGCTAAAACTAACACAGACACCTGCTAAAACTAACACAGACACCTGCTAAAACTAACACAGACACCTGCTAAAACTAACACTGACACCTGCTAAAGCTAACACAGACACCTGCTAAAGCTAATACAGACACCTGCTAAAGCTAACACAGACACCTGCTAAAGCTAACACAGACACCTGCTAAAACTAACACAGACACCTGCTAAAGCTAACACAGACACCTGCTAAAGCTAATACAGACACCTGCTAAAGCTAACACAGACACCTGCTAGAGCTAACACAGACACCTGCTAAAACTAACACAGACACCTGCTAAAGCTAACACAGACACCTGCTAAAGCTAACACAGACACCTGCTAAAGCTAACGCTGACACCTGCTAAAGCTAACACAGACACCTGCTAAAACTAACGCAGACACCTGCTAAAGCTAACGCAGACACCTGCTAAAGCTAACACAGACACCTGCTAAAACTAACGCAGACACCTGCTAAAGCTAACACAGACACCTGCTAAAACTAACGCAGACACCTGCTAAAGCTAACGCAGACACCTGCTAAAGCTAACACAGACACCTGCTAAAGCTAACGCAGACACCTGCTAAAGGTAATGCAAACACCTGTTAAAAGGTTCCCCGGAAATGAAGACTTTTAGTTCTTAAAGATAGATGTTAGTATCAGTTATAATAAAGTGATATGAAAACGTTTTTCAGAAAAACCTTCTCAATGTCTTAATTTTCTAAAATTGTTAAAAAAAATTGTTAGACTCATAAGTCGCCATTGTCCACAATGCTAGGCAGTCATGTCATATATTTGTACCAGCCGTCTTCAAACCTATGTTGTGATGACGGTTCAGTGAAATTGGCAGTGATGGGAATAACGGCATTTAAATTACTAACACCATTACTCTTTTCAGTAATGGGTAATCTAATTACTCTTACTGTCAGTAACACCGTTACCATTTCCGACACCCTGTTACTGTACATTACTGAAGCTCACCAACTTCGTGCATACAGACGTAGGACTCGCACAAGTGTGTGTGTCTTGTTGTTTGTGTGTGTGTGTCTGTGTGTGTGTGTGTTGCAAAAAAAAAAATCACTAAAAGTCGCTAGATGACGTTGTGTATGAAGTCATAACGACACGCTGACCTCCAGAAAACATGTGTACATGGCTAATTTCATTATGCAAAAGGACAATCCTAGCTACTTCTTAAAAGTCTTATCTTCAACACAATGTCTCTCTTTACCTGAACCCGACAAAACACTTTTGGGATGAGTTAGAGCTGAGACTAAGAGCCAGGGGGGGTAACGTAATAGTTACTTTCACTGGTAACTTGTTACTTTTATAGTGGAGTAACTCAGTTACTTTTTGGGAGAAGTGAGTAACTTCAACAAATTACTTTTTCAAAGGAATGTGGCCAACACTGGATAAGTGCTAAGCATGACATCTGTTCAGACCTTTCAATTTCAACCTGAGCAAAACAATGCGGAAAACAGCACTAATGATTATTCACCACATGAAGAAGAAAGACGACATGAGTTGGGAGTGGGACAAAGTCAGTGGTGTATGTGTGGCAATTGCATCTCCATGGTAACCGAGAGGGAGAGCATTTGTTGTAAAGAAATCCCATTATTGTCGGCAATTGTTCATCGTAAGTAGTGACATCAAATCTATACCAATATCAACCTAAAAAGCACTCTGAGACTGCAGACCTCTGCCAACGTAAATGTAATCATTTGTTGATCTCCTCATTACCAGCATAGTCTGAAATTTTAATCAAAATCCATCCATACGTTTTCGAGTGGTGTACACAAACGAACACCGATGTTCTGTCAATTCAGGTATCCCATCATGGCTCCTGATCGCTTCTGAGCATAGTCTACAAATGACCACCAAGTGTTTTTACAGAGAAAAAGTGTGTTAATTCAGTCATCTTCAGCCAGATGTGCAATTGACTTCGACACTTGACTTAAGTAACACTTTAAAAGTATATTTAAATGCCTGGTGCCTTTGACCAGTAAACATATAAGCAATCACATATCATATCAGACACATATTCTCACTTTTTCCTCCTCTTTTTGTCATTTGGGAAGATGTGTAAACTGACATCACTCCCCACAACACAGTGTGGAATTTTACCATCAAACATGAGCGGAAACTGATGATCTACTAGGCACCGCACAACCATTTTATATCATCGCCCCCAGAGTACATTGCGTGCAATGGAGTCCTCCATTGGTCAGAATATATTCTATATATTATAAGTTTCTCAAGCATTGGCAATATTTTATGTGTTTGTAAAAACACATGTTAGTACCAGAGGATATTTGACACCTATCGGGCTCTATATCTCTTCATAGTCAGGGTTCCTTTTAAAGCTAATGTCGACACCTGCTAAAGCTAACACAGACACCGGTTGCATTGAACATGTTACCTCCTCCTCCTCTGTCCTCATACACTGACTGGGACTGTTACCCCCCACCCCCCCTGCTGCCCTACACACCCCTGCATGTCCTACCCCAGACCCATTGATTTTATCGGGCGACGTCAAAGCCAGTCCAGCGTCCAGTCTGCCACGAGGCCCCAGGGTGACACAGGCTGTGACAGGTCATCGATGTCAGCAAACACATGCACAGACCAGAGGCAGCGATTCACAGTGGATCCACTGTGGCCCATGACATAAAGACACAGGGAAGTTCAAAAAGAGGTGACTCAGGGTGGCATCATGTGCTAGTATAGTATGAGGAGGTCTGTATAGATTAGGGCTGGGTACCAAAAGGGTTTCATTCGATACCCATAACAAATCGGGACTTCCAAAATGGTATTGGTTCTTAAACGGTATTTAAATCAAAGACATATGCAATTGAACCGTAACATCAAAATTTAACCGATAACGTACCGAACTAGTCTGCCTTACAAACGCACAAACTGTGAGACCACATCTTTGCTACAGCTTAGTAATTATTATTATTATTATTATTATTAGTATTAGTAGTAGTAGTAGTAGTAGTATTAAGCCATTATTATTATATGGGGACTTAGATGGGGGTCTTGTTGACTGCTGTCCATTTTAGGTCACCATGAACTATGACCATGGCTAACAATCTGACAGTTCTGTGACCCGCCATTCTTGAATTATCACCGATAATGTGATTTCGAACTTTAAGTTAATTGTGACCTTGACCTTTGACCTTTACTCAAATGGATCATTGCATCTGATGCACATTAGTTACATGTATATGGCCATGTAATTCCATGGTGATATCTCAAGTATTCATTGAGTTATAGCATGATATGTCTCTGCACACACACACACACACACACACAGGTGATTACAATAATCTCACTAAATCAATATTGGGCGAGATTAATGAAGGCAATCAGGATGTTTTATCAGTTACCATGGAAACTAATAATAAGAAAATGAGTTCAATGTTAACTGCTGAAGAAACAGAAGAAAACATTCTTCTGTTGTTTTATACACAGAACACAGGACTTTTACTTTACATCTGCCTCCAGTTCTAATAAATATTATTAATTATTATTATTATTATATATTAACAAAAACAGAGTATTATTATAACATATTATTATTATATATTATTAATAATAACACACATTATTTTGAGTCTATATTATTACTAATAACACACAATGAACAGATGAGATCAGACGCATTTGACAATGAAATTATTTGACCCAAATAAAAGCTGCTAACGTGGTGTTAGCGTGGTCTAGTTCCATTTGCCCATCTACAGGACTGGCATCTCCTCTGCCCCGCATGATGCTCCTCTGTTCCACTCAATTATGTCTTGTCACTTTGACATTAGCGCTTTGCATAACCAGGCCTTTCCCTCCTGCTTTTTTCTCAGCTGCTTAGCGCCCAGTAGAGCAGTGCATGATGGGAGCTCCGACACGCCATGATCTAAAAACCCACTGGCGCTTTAGTGTGGCTCAGCTGGATTATATAACCCTGCTCCTGGGAGACACACACACACACACAAAGACGAAGCTTGTTACAGATATGTGGTGTGTTTGTTGGGTTTGTGTGGATATCTGCAAGAGGACAGCCAATCAGCATGTGTGTGTGTGTGTGTGTGTGTGTGTGTGTGTGTGAGAGAGAGATGATGCGGGGGTGCACCACATCCTCGCTACAATATATTCATATTTCTGCTCAGTATCCATATCACCAAATATTCTGCCTTTTTTCCCCTACACTGTCTGATGACATCACGGTGACATCACTATGACATCACTGGGGTGTCCTCTGGATTTTGGAGTGAGCTCCCGGCTAATATCACTTCCACCATACCTTCACCTGACGTGACATCATCAGTGTTGCATAACTCTCCCTTCGTTCATATGTGAGAACAAAGGCAGCTTCAGTCGGACCCCCTGAGGCGCTGTCCCACTCCTCCTGATGTTAAAACCAGGTGTGTGTCATCAAAAACACAACGCTGCGGTTAAATACAGAGATGCCGTGTCCCTGATGGACTTGTCCTGCACATGTGCAAAGTGGTCTGGCTAAAAATATCATACTTGTATTTTGCACATGATATATGTCATAAAAAAACAGTTTTGTTGCGTAGCTGTGTGTGTAACAGATGTCCTCTGAAGAACATGTGAGCTAAAGGCTAAAAGCTAACGGTTAAATGCTCGATGCTATAACAGGGGTGTTTAAGTACTATCACCATGACGACTAACTAATGTAAAGTCAATCCTATCGCTATGGCAACCAGGTACTGTAAACTAAGTACTATCACCATGACGACCAGGTAACGTAAAGTCAGTCCTATAATAACCCTCAGGGACAGTTCCAGTTGTTTCAGGGTTTATTCAGTGACTCAACAGCAGGAACACTAGTTGTTGTCATGGAAACAACTTAAGCTGTTAACTTCTGAACCCAAACAATAATAACAGCATCACTATTTTCTTTTTCTATATAGTAATTATACTGTTACAGATATTTTCTACATTTATACACTAGAAAAAAATCTAACTCTTACTAAGTGTATTTTCTTATTTCTAGTTCAAATATAAGAACTGACAGAGTGAGACATAGAATAAGACAGATGCACAGAGTGAGGTAGAGTGAGACACAGAGTGAGACACAGTGACACTGAGAGACACAGAATGAGACAGAGTGAGGCAGGGGGGGCACAGAGTGAGACAAAGACAGACTAAGACATAGTAAGACACAGTGACACAGAGAGAGGCAGAGACACAGAGAGAGGCAGAGTGAGACACAGAGTGAGGCAGGGGGGCACAGAGTGAGACAAAGACACAGACTAAGACATGGTAAGACACAGTGACGCAGAGTGAGACACAGAGTGATGCAGGGGGGCACAGAGTGAGACAAAGACAGACTAAGACATGGTAAGACACAGTGACACAAAGAGAGGCAGAGTGAGACACAGAGTGAGACACAGTGACACTGAGTGAGACAGAGACACAGAGAGAGGTAGAGTGAGACACAGAGTGAGGCAGGGGGGCACAGGGTGAGACAAAGACACAGACTAAGACATGGTAAGACACAGTGACACAGAGAGAGGCAGAGTGAGACACAGTGACACTGAGTGAGACAGAGACACAGAATGAGACAGAGTGAGGCAGGGGGGCACAGGGTGAGACAAAGACACAGACTAAGACATGGTAAGACACAGTGACACAGAGAGACACAGAGTGAGACAGAGTGATGGAGCCCAGCCTGACCTATATAAGAAGGAGGCTCAAATATTTATGGATGTGACTGTCCTAATTGGCAAGCCACTGGGAGCGCTGCAGCCTTCTCCTCCAATCAGAGCAGAGGAAGAGGTTAACGCACATGTACAAGGATGAGCGCTGGTGCGTTTGGTCCGAGGGCCACAGCGCAGCCCCCCCCCCCCCCACCACCACCTCCCCTCGTTACCAGACTGATGTGCGCTCTGGCTTTGTTAGAATCATTAGCAGAACTGTTCTCAGAACTGTTCACTGGCGCTCACTCAAACACAGGCTAATTGGCTGGGTTTGATCTGGAGCACTGGCACGCTCGGCTCGGCTCGGCTCGGCTCTGAAAGGACTCAATTACTGTCTGATGCAGATGAGGAGGCACACACTTTCTGACTTGTCCTTCCACAGAAGTGCAGGCCAGGGATGAAGATGTGGACCACATCTCAGGACATCAGCGTTTAAACAGTATGACACTTTGAATGGGAAACTGAGATGCTAATGATGGGGTTTTCTTCAGCCCCCCCCCCCACCCCTCCTCCTCCAACCTTCGTTTTCCATCGCTCACACTAGGAGAAAAATGCCGCTTTGAAAATTAGTGTAAAATTAAGCAGAAAAATCATCCAATGGAAGCAGGTAAAATGAATCAGATTAGTTCTTCTATCTGATTGAAAAGTTCCTCTGTTGTTGCATCACCATGGAAACTGCAGACATACCCACATGGACCCTTATATACAGACCAAATGTGACCCTTCTGGGGTTCACAGGGACATAGGACCACTAGTGAAACCCATCTGTTCCTCATCATGGTTTTGTAGAATGTAAATGTGAAATTACATCCATTATGTATTATTATACAACAACCACCTGCTAACAAAAATGTACTCTGAAATACACATTATTCACCTTTAATTATAAATAAATAAATACAGAAATAGATGTTAGTGACAGAATACACAAAGTGGAATAAGGATTTGCCACATTGAGGCGTGACTATGATTTATTTAATAGAAAACACGTCAAGGAAGTGTAAAGGGTACATTTACACTTTATTATAAAGTTATTTAAATCTACAGGTGTCCCCATAAGTCTCCATATGTAGGACACATAATACATTCTATACATATATGGCTCTAACATGCATTTCTTTATATTTCAGATAACCCAAAGAATGCATTTTAATAAAGAGCAATGCATTCAAATGACAGTCATATAGAGTATATTGTAAAAAATAAAAGTGGTTTATGTAAAGAAACATTTATGGTCCTATGTATGGAGACTTATGAGGACACCCTGTATATCCAGATCCAGGATGGACTCTGACATTACATTATTAACATTCAAGGTAACATTATGGTTAAAGGGATAGTTTGGTATTTTTTACATGAATTTGTATGGGATCACCTTCTTTACTCTGGTGCACCCACAGTGACTTACCCCCGACAGTGTCCTGTGAGGAGAGTTCTGGTCTGGTTTTGGTCAAATGAAAGTAGTCCCAGCAGGTTTAATGGGGTCACCAAAGTAAAACATGTTTCTTCTCAAAACAGTATGTGTTTGAATGAGTGATTTATTTGCATCAGAAAACTGTCACAGAACAAAAACTCACACTTTGTAATTTCTTCTCTCAATAGCGATCAATGCGCGTGGTCACTGCTAACAGCTTCCTTCCTGACCTGTGCAGTGCAGCCTCCATACCACACTGTTGCACTCAGACTGAGGATGTTCACTGTGAACAGCTGTGCACCATAACAAACTACTTTCATCAGTTGTTCGGCAGTGTTTTCAGCTGCTACATGCAGGCACACAGCTGTTAGCACTAATAAGGTGCATTGATCACTATTGAGAGAAAGTAGCTCCAAGCAATGATGAGGTGTGTGGTGTGAGAATCTGTATGGCAGGTGATGTCATACAGATTCATGTAAAAAACACCAAACTATTCCTTTAATATCACTAATTGTAACATGTATAAATTTCTTTAAAAATAAATAAATAAATAGTGATGCTTAGCCTGGAGAGGGGGTAAGCAAGGCCTGGTGGTCCTGGTCCACCAGGTCTAGAATACGCTGGGGAAATATTGTATATACTTCAAATATGAGCAAAAAAGAGAATAATTGTAAGACTTTCAGTAAAATATCCACATCCTACATTATGATCCATGTGATCATAAACCTTCCAAGAACACCGTCTCCAAATCAGTGCTTCTCCAATACAACAGCAGCTCCAAAAAGTTACTTTATCAAAGATGTCCTCACAGATTATCCAACCAGAGAAAAGCTGTCCAAACTAACAAGGAAAATCCCCTTGATGAGGCCAGAAGTAGAAAAATGAACAATTTGAACATTTGTGTTCTGCCAAAACTAAAGACATTCAATGGTTCAGTCTAAACACAAAACATAGTTACAGACAAGTTACAGAAGATTATTGATAGAAGATTTATTCAAATAAAGTCATGCTGTGTCTTATATGTCCCACCCTTTAAAGCACAGGTGTCAAACATGTGGCCCAGGGGCCAAATCCAGTCTCCTAAAGGCTCCAATTTGGCCCCTCTTTAGATCCTAAAAGGATGCACACACTGCAAACACACAAACAGACCCCCAGCACAGAACCCCAAAACAGACCCCCCAAACAGACCACCAGAACAGATCCCCCAGCACAGACCCCCAAAACAGACCCCCCAAACAGACCTCCAGAACAGACCCCCAGCACAGACCCCCAGCACAGACTCCCAAAACAGACCCCCCAAACAGACCACCAGAACAGACCCCTCAGCACAGACCCCCAAAACAGACCACCAGAACAGACCTCCCAGCACAGACCCCCAAAACAGACCTCCAGAACAGACCCCCAGCACAGACCCCCAAAACAGACCCCCCAAACAGACCTCCAGAACAGACCCCCAGCACAGACCCCCAGCACAGACCCCCAGTACAGACCCCCAGCACAGACCACCAGAACAGACCCCCAGCACAGACCCCCAGCACAGACCACCAGCACAGACTGGCATCAGCTTCAGTCTGACATGGACTGAAAAGCAGGAAAAAAAATCCCAAACATATTCTAATAAAACATCCAAACACACTCTTCCAGTTCCATTTCTTGCTAAATCTGGGTAGATTTAGTTTTGTTCAGTTTTTTTTAGCTTGAATTTATTTATTTGCTTAATTCAAGGTATTTTTTCCACTTAATTTAATATTGTTTTTCTCTCAATAGAAGCAGGTAATGGGATGTTTTAAACCAGATTAGTTCCAGATCTATTGATTATATATCAGTTCTGACTGAAACGTTCCTCTGTAGGTGACTCTGTCTGATTTTAATCTGATCACATATTGAAACTATAGAAAGTGTTGAAGTTTATATTTATGCAGTGTATGGTCACTTTTACTCGGCAGTGTCTGTATACTCACGTAAGAAGTACTCAGACGGGTCTGCTTCATAATCTGTTTCTTCAGGAAAGTGGTCGATCTGTTTACACATCCCTTTGAAGTTTCCTGTTGGAAAAAAAACAAAGTTTGACAAATTAGAAAAACTGCACAAGTTCAAATGGATTTCACAAACATTTGAAACATTTTATAAAATAAAAGATGTTGGAAGTTGGAAACAAACTGGAGTAAATTGTTAGGTGTGTGTTTGAAGAATGTTCTAAAGTCTGTTAATAAATAATTAAATAAATAGACGTTGATAAGGTTGTGAAGTAGTGTGGGATCATGGGAATTATTATGTCATCCCTCAAATGGCTGAGAGAGATTGTTTTATGTTTGGTTAGTTTGTCTGTTTGTTTGTTTGTTAATTTCACCTTTGGTTGGATGAGATTATTATAATCACCCTGTGTGTGTGTGTGTGTGTGTGTGTGAGTGTATATGTGTGTGTGTGTGTGTGTGTGTGTGTGTGTGTGTGTGTGTGTGTGAGTGTATATGTGTGTGTGTGTGTGTGTGTGTGTGTATGTGTGTGTGTGTGTGTGTGTGTATATATGTGTGTGTGTGTGTGTTCAACCTTCCTCTGCCAGTCTAGTATTATGTTCCAAATATCCCATTGTCATTTATCCACCACTGATTATATATATATATATATATATATATATATATATATATATATATATATATATATATATATATATATATATATATATATATATATATAGTCACCACTGATTCTAAACTAGTACTATTACTAGTACTAGTACTACTACTACTTGAAACATGGATGGATGATTGATCAGCTGACAGCCTTGTAGAAGCCAATAATAATTTGCTCTTTTTAAAATGTAATAAACTGAAAACATCATAAAAGATAAAAGTCTTACACTGATATCATAATAACTTCTGGTCAATAATGTAATAAATTATTACATTATTGACCACATGCTATTATATCAGTGTAAGACTTTAATTATGTTGTTAGCCAGTTATTTCATTATTGACGTCTTCAAAATAAAATAATCCAAATGTGTCCTCTTAGTGTTTAGTGTAAACCATCCTTTAGTGTCTATGATGTTACTGTTGACCTTCACAATGGTTTATATTTTCACTAAGATGAGTTTGTTCACTTTCATTTGATGTGAAACAAGTGCAGCTGCAGTAATGTGGAGATGAATATACAGGTGTATTTACAATAATGTATATTTAGTTGTTATTGAAATTATATATGTATATATATATATATATATATATATATATATATATATATATATATATATATATATATATATATATATATATATACACACACATTATTTTAAGTGTAATTAAAATAATATAATTTCCGTCCCAGTTCCAGGACATAAGGTAAGACGTTAACGTCTTCATCTCCTCTCTCTCCAGTGTCCATCTAATTAGGTGAACAGGTGTTGGTTACCATGGTTACCATGGTGCCAGGTGTTGCAGATGAGGTCTTGGCAGGAAGGTACGATGGGCACAGCAGGGGGCAGTTATTACTGTGTGAACGGCCCACATGCAGGGGAAGAGAAAGGAACCCCCTGGAGATGAGCACTCAAACGTTAGCGAGAGTGTCATGTGAAAAACAGAGCCATCAAAATGTCCTGGATCTGCCCTCACACCTGCAGGCCGCCACGCAGGCGCCCACCGTCTGCTGACACACTCAGCTGGGACATCTGGAGAAGACGCATTTGGAGGGGCCGCATTTGGAGGGGCCGCATTTGGAGGGGCCACATTTGGAGGGCATGTATTTGGTGGGGCCACATTTGGAGGGCATGTATTTGGAGGGGCCACATTTGGAGGGCATGTATTTGGGGGGGCCACATTTGGAGGGCATGTATTTGGTGGGGTCACATTTGGAGGGCATATATTTGGAGGGGCCACATTTGGAGGGCATGTATTTGGAGGGGCCACATTTGGAGGGCATGTATTTGGGGGGGACCAGTGATGCATGGGCTGACCCGAAGTGAGTGTTCACCTGAGGTCACCCACAGTTGCGGGTCAATGAAAAATATTTGGGTCATTTGTCGTTTGAGATAAACATTAAAATAACCTGGTGAATATGCTTTATTAAGTGAATTTCAGTGAAGGTGTCGTCCACCTCTTGCAACTACTGCCTCAGGCTTCTGCTGGAAATAACTATATGGTCTTCTTCAATCTGCCCGCTTAAATAAGCTTTAAATGAGTTGCATTTGCTGCACTGGAGAAAATGCTCCTCTAAAAACAAGTACAAAAATAATAATAATACATGATATTTTAATTAAGCATATATATATATATATATATATATATATATATATATATATATACACACACACACACACTAACATGGTTAGGGTTAACATAATCCAACACTAACACAGCTCTGCAGACATGGAGGTGGTGCATGATGGGATGGACAGGGGGAGGTGAGGGCTTTTTAAAAGAGAGATATATTCCAGCCCACTTGTGATTTGTTAGTGGGTGGCATTCTCACAAAGTTTCCGGGCAGTCGCTGAGTGCATCAGCATAGACCCCCTCCCCTCCTCCACATCCTTTTCCTCCCACCTCTATCCTTACAGCAGCCGTTGCCATGTGGACATCAAAACACATTTGCTTTGGTTGCCATGGCTACAGCTATACGGGCCCTGACTAGAGGAAGAGGGCATGAGGTAGTGAGGTGAATTTAGTTAAAACAGCGACCTGTTAACCCAGTTTTAGTTAAAATAATGTGTATATATTTTTTTTGTGTCTTAATGTGAAAAGCTTCTGAACAAACTTTCATTGTGCCTCGTATAATGACAATAAAGATTCTTGAAAACGTGCATTGATCACTATTGAGAGAAAGTAGCTCCAAACACTTACAAGGTGTGACTTTTGGTTCTGTGACAGTTTTGTTATGTAAATAAATCACTCATTCGAACACATATTGTTTTGAGAAGAAACAAGTTTTATTTTGTTGACCCCAGGAAACCTGCCGGGACTACTTTTGCTTTGACCAAAACCGGACCAGAACTGGGCTCACAGGACACTGTTGGGGGTAAGTCAGTGTGGGTGCACCAGAGTAAAGACACTGATCCCATACATTTTTAATCTATATTAATTGTGTTTAATTTTTCTTTAGCAAACAGACTTAAAGGGATAGTTTAGTATTTTTCAGATGAATGTGTTTGTCATCAGTGTCTTTACTCTGGTGCACCCACACTGACTCCGCCCCTCTCCTCTGACCACGCCCCTTTACTCTGGTGTACCCAAAGTGACCAGCGACAGTGTCCTGTGAGTCCAGTTCTGGTCCAGTTTTGGTCAAAGCGAAAGTAGTCCTGGGGTCAACAAAATAAAACGTGTTTCTTCTCAAAACAGTAGGTGTTGGAATGAGTGATTTATTTACATCACAAAACCGTCAAGGAACAAAAACTCACACCTCGTAATTGCTTGGAGCTACTTTCTCTCAATAGTGATCAATGGTCGTTGTCACTGCTAACAGCTGTGCACCTTAGCAAACTACTTTCATCAGTTGTTTAGCAGTGTTAGCGGCTTCTACATGTAGGTGCACAGCTGTTAGCAGATCAAGATTGAGAGAAAGTACACATGTTGTTTTGAGAAGAAAAATGTTTTATTTTGTTGACCCCAGAAAACCTGCCGGGACTACTTTTGCTTTGACCAAAACCGGGCCAGAACTGGGCTCACAGGACACTGTTGGGGGTAAGTCAGTGTGGGTGCACCAGAGTAAAGACACTGATCCCATATAAAGTCATGCGAAAAATCGTGAACTATCCCTTTAACATCCTTCAGTGTATATTTTGCATTTCACAAAGGACTGGACCCTCTGATGGGCCAGTTTTGGACCCCAGGCCGCATGTTTGACACCTGTGCTGTAAACCATCAGCAGCCTGCAACACAAAGCCACCTGCCGCCACAGTCTGGTTCTCCAGCATCGTTTCAGGTCAAACACATAAACGGGATTACACCACTGAACAGTCAATGAAAAGACATATATGGCAGGCATGGGTCATTTAAGCGCGTAAATGAACACAAACGGTCTCCTGTGGTTGGCTGTTACACCACAGTGCCGTTTGGAAATGGATGCATGCATGTATAGGTGTGTCTAAATCCCTTGTGGATGAAAAGCTAATGGGTTCATACATGTTCCAGGCTGACATGTAATGAACAGCCGGCCTCGCTGCACTGACAAGAGCCCTAATCGCCTTATTCATCTTCATAATCACACCGTATTCATCCTTATAATCACTGTATTCATCTTGGTAATGACCACGCTCAGGCAGGGAGGCCTGTACGTACCATCACACACAAACAGATGGAGCCGGCGTGTCACGAGTGCTTCAACTTAAAGTCACCTTAATATTTAAGGACCTTTAAGGAGCGTTTGATTTATAAGTAAAAAGAAAAATAGACAGGAAATGTAGGTAATAACAAACCGTACACTGGAAAAATGTTCCTTTAAAAACAAGTCAATAACAAGTTCATACAAGATATTTAGCTAGATTTAAGCAAAAAACAACAACCTTCAACTGTAAGCCTTCAACTGTAGACCTTCAACTGTAGACCTTTAACCATTGACCTTCAACTGTAAACCTTCAACTGTAAACCTTTAACTTTAACTGCAGCTAAGTGTTCAGACTTTGCCCAAAGTTGTGTCTGGAAATATTCACATCTTTTTGGCATTAATAACGTGTAAAGTCACATTTAAGCAGTAGCAGTACTGCAGTTTTTGTAATGATAGTGTAGTGATACTGTAATACTTCTGAGTAAAACTTCACATTCTGTAAAAAATGTTTAACTTTAAATCATGTAAAATTAGGCAATATATCATTTGAATGAATATGTCATGTCATTCTATCTTATGTCATGTGTTGTTCACTGTGTCAGTACTATGTGTAAACTGCTGCTAATGTTCATGTATTATTAACAGTGTTGAACAACATTCAGTGTTAAATGACGTTTAGTGTGGTTGCCAGTTTGCAAAGAATGCCGTCAAATGATGAGCATTTAGCATGAGAATGAAAATGAAAATGAAGATGATGAGGGACAGTTTCAGGAAGTTTACACTGACTCATGTGTCGAGGAAGATAATTAATGACACATCAATTAAATAAATGAATCACTTAATGAATTAAGAATGGATGAGTTAATGCAAGACTGTGAAAACACTCATACAAATGTAGGATTTGAAGAAGTGGAGAAGTGTAGAAATACAGCAGTATAGAAGTACAGCAGTATAGAAATATAGAAATACAGCAGTATAGAAGAACAGCAGTATAGAAGTATAGAAATACAGCAGTATAGAAGAACAGCAGTATAGAAGTATAGAAGGACAGCAGTATAGAAGGACAGCAGTATAGAATTATAGAAATACAGCAGTATAGAAGGACAGCAGTATAGAAGTAAAGCAGTATAGAAATACAGCAGTATAGAAGGACAGCAATATAGAAGTAGAGCAGTATAGAAGTATAAAACTATAAAAGTACAGAACTATAGAAGTGTAGAAGGACAGCAGTATAGAAGTATAGAAATAGAGCAGTATAGAAGTAGAGCAGTATAGAACTATAGAAGTGTAGAAGGACAGCAGTATAGAAGTATAGAAATAGAGCAGTATAGAAGTAGAGCAGTATAGAACTATAGAAGTGTAGAAGGACAGCAGTATAGAAGTATAGAAATAGAGCAGTATAGAAGTAGAGCAGTATAGAAGTATAAAACTATAAAAGTATAGAAGTATATAAGTGAATGAAATTTTCAGGGTATGGTGGTAATGAGGAGATCAATAAATGATTAGATTTGGTGGTAACTGGTGATGGTGGGGGGGGGGTGTCTTTCATACCCTGAAAATGTCATCAAAATCCATCCATTAATTGTACAGTTATGTTGTACACAACTCAACAAACAAATTGCTAACCTCCGTGGCAGACCTCTCTTCATTCGATAGGGTGGGGGTAGGGGTCTGCCTTGGCGGAGGTCTGCGACCTCAGAGTGCATTTCTAGTTCCTCTTTACCTTCCTGTTTTCCTCCTGTCATATTCATATCTGTAGTTGTCAGAGGTCAGAGGTCACCCATGCAGTAATGGTTATAATCTAGTCAAACAGCTGCATCGACTGTCTTTGATTCATATTATTTTATAGTCGCCAGTAAAAGCACCCTCCCCCCCTCCCCCCTTAGAACTGTCCTCAAGTGTTCCCACTGTTATTAATGGTGGTTGGATCCAGTAGATTATAATAAGAGTGCAGCGAGTTCACAAGATCAATGAGCAGCTGTTTTCAGAGGGAATTTATGACGCCCACCCACTGCGCAGCTTTTACGCTGGTACCGTGCGCTCACTTCCACAGCATGTGATGTAAACCATAGGAAAAGGTCGGCAGGGGGTCAAATCATTTAGGTGTTCGTTACAGTGTATGAGCCTGGGCTACAGCTCCATCAGCAGCGCGCACAGGTCAACTATCCACCTGACAGGCTCAGCAGCAATCCCTCCAGTTTATGAAAGTGAAATGAATGAACTGTGATGTTTAACAGACTGTGGCGACAAATGTGAGAAGGTTTAAAGGATGAACAGCTGCACAAGGAGTCAGACATCCACCTGCAGACACCTGACGAGTTCAACGCTATCCTATTAGCATTAGCCAATCACCATCCTAATAGGCGTGTTTCCACTATCGGAACTTCTGGACCATTTTACAGGACCCCCCCCCGTCAGCTTTACACAAAAACTACTGGAACAGTTACCATGCAATTTTCAGGAAAGGTGCAAGGTGATCCAGAATAGATCCCATTCAATTTTAGTGAATGCAGGTCAAAGGTCACAAAAATGTGTTTTCACAATGATCATGAATTTCCTTTTAATTCCTCTGTCCTTAGTTTTACAGATACCTTCTTTTTACTCTCACTGTTGATGTAAAAAAATACTCTAGGTTAAAGGTCAAATGTCATTTTTAGGGTTCAATATTGAATTTTGGATATAACTTTTGAAGTATTCATGTTACACAGTACCAATGAGCACCATCATGTTGGTCATTCAATTCTACACCTTGTGTGTATAAATTTAGACCTATTGTTGACCCAAGAGGTCAGGGGTCACTGGATCAATACCTAAAAAACATGAATGGACTGTAATGCTAAAAAGAGTGTTGATAAGTACTCAGTTACTATTGTTAACAGACAGGAAACGACATATAGGCTCCAAAAAACCTAACACGACCTTTGACCTTGAGTGACCTGGAAAGATCAAATTCATAGTCTCACATTCTGAGAAGGAGATGTCCATTAAGAGATAAAACGGTTGTGCTTATTTACATATGTATGAATTTTATGTTTTAAATGTGTCCAGTAGACGTTCTATGTCATGAACGTCCAGGCTGCAGCTGGACCCTTCTGGATCTGAATATTAGAACCATAGTCATGTTCTGTGAGAGTGACAGATCATTTTTACACTTAGTTCCATTTACAGCCATTATGAGTAAGTGTGTGTGTGTGTGTGTGTGTGTGTGTGTGTGTGTCAGATAGAGAGAGAGAGAAAGATCTCACAAATAATCTGTTGTTAAATCCTTGGGACATTTAGCCCTAATGTGTAATGATCTGTTTTATGGAACATTTTTAAATCCATGAATGAGTTGGTTTCACCGTCATAAACAACACTTTGTCTGTAAATGTCATGTGTCCCAGCCTGGGTCCAGAGTGAACGCCGCCTTCACTTGATGGTGGCTGGGATGGCGTCCAGAACACACACACACACACACACACACAGCGAGTAGTGATGGAAGAAATAAATGCATGAATGAATGGATGAATGAATGAATGAATGAAGTAATGGGCATTTTCAGCAGAGGAATCATTGTTGCCTTTTTCTTGACATTTGAAATAGAAATAAAGTTCTTTTAATTTGCCTCATTTTATAAAGAGTAGGTTCATTGTAGGACTGAGATACACAATACATACAGAACAACTGGAAAAATGAGAATATCCAGAATATAATATTATTCTCTACATATTATACAGACAAATAGTCTGTGAATCCATATATTTCCAGCTTTTATGTCTTTAGAATTTGCTGATTAGGAGTAAAAGTAAAAGTCAGAGTAAATAAAGTGTGGGTAAAGACAGTTTGGATCAGAATGTTATAAATATGACAGCAGGGTTTGGTCAGTGAAGGGGAAAGGAAGCAGGAAGTCAGAGTGACTAACACTGCTTTACTGGAAACACACTGAACCTGTCTGACATATTATAGGATGGATCTGGAGGGGAAACATTAGTCACTTTACACATTCACATGATTCCTGTGACTTTGGACAAGATCAATATTTATGATTGTGAGTAGAGCTGCATGATATACCGTTAAACTGTGATCTCGGTTCAACATGACCTGTGTTCTGCTCCAGTAGCAGTGAAGCAGGACAATACGACCAACCTGTTTATTCACCTCAAACACCAGTATGAAGAAAAAGTACGAAACAAGACCCCTGAAAATGCATATCCAAAAAACACACACATCTATAGCAGACACTAAACACAACACAGCACCCTGTCCACCCAGCTGCAACAGGCAAAAGGAAAGAACTGCAGCAATCACTTATCACATCGCTTAAGACAAGGTCCTATTTATTACACAGTAGAGTGTAACAGATTTAAAAAAAAGGATCAAAACATAATATTCGATATTTGATGGAATTTTGAAGTTATAATATAAACAAACAACAATAATTATCAACTAAGTTTACTGATAATAATAATAATGTATCTATTTATCAATATATAATGATATTACACTTAATGAACAGCTAAATTAATAGTTCAACAATAGTTAAATAATAGTTTATACAAATTGAAAGTATGCAAAGTTTGGATTTCAGTTGAAAAATAATATAATATCATTTTTTAAATTGTGCAGGAAATCGTCATTTAAATTTTTATCAAGAAAACCGTGATACACATTTTTTCCAGAATTGTGCAGCTCTAATTGTGAGCCTCTCCCTCCCTTTGTCTCTGTTCCTTTCTCTCTCTCTCTCTCGCTCCCTCCCTTTTTCTCCCTCTCTCTCTCTCTGATGTCATCTAAACATGCAGCTTCATCCACAAACAACCAATGCCACATTTTGAAACAATGCCAGCCCCTCCCACACAGGCCCCTCCTAACCATGCCCCTCCCACACAGGCCCCTCCTAACCATGCCCCTCCCACACAGGTCCTTTACCCAGTGTGTGAAAAAATCACACTTGTGGAATAATGTACAAAAAAAATTGTAGTTTGTTTTTAACTCTTTTACAGTTTTTTTTTTCCATTTCATCAACTTGAGCTGTAAATAGAAATACCAAATATTCAATAAGTGTCACATTTGTAATAATTTAAATGTGATAACAAATCATTTTTGATTTAAAAACACACAATGATTCCCTCCCACCGCCAAAATCCTCCATAAAAATCTGATCAAATGTGATTAGATTTTTACAACCTTTCATTTCCTTTCAACGTCTGTGTGTGTAAAGTGCACACCAATAAAACTATTTCATAATATATATTATTTTATTTTTCTGCTTTTTGTAAATCCAGCTCGACAGCTTGATCATACATTTCAAATAATCATTCATTTAAATTTTTTTAAATAATTTAAATGATCTTTATTGATCATGATTTCACTATATTTTTTATGAAATATATCTTTTAATTAGGTTTTTTTTAAAATGATTTCTCCCTTAATGTCTCTCAATCAAAAACAATGTTATAATGGAAATAATCATGCGTTTTCTGCACAGTTTGCTAGTCATGTAATTTTATTTACAATGTGTACATTTTAGTTGGTGTCCACAATTTAAAAGATGATGAAAAAATAAACAAATTTGAATTCTGAATGTATTTAAATTCCCAAAAATAATATGACGATTTTTAAACAGGAAGTGCAAAGTGTGTGTAAAAAGCACAGTGGAAACTGGAGGTTTCAAACAAGTAAATAAAAAAGTAATGCAAGATATTTTTAGTTAAGGTTTAAGAGTTAAGATAAACAAAAATCTACCAATGGAACAAGTAAAAATGTTCTTGATAAAATCTGATTTGTTCAGTCAGATTAGTTCCAGATTTATTGTCTATAAATCAGTTCTTCTATCTGACTGAACATTCCCTGTTTAGGTGATTCTGTCTGATTTTAATCTGATCACATATTTAAACTATAGAAATGACACTAATGCACTAGTTCAGATTTGGATTTTTTTGCAGTGCACCCTGACATTGTGAACTGGCCTAAAGAACATCTGAGCTTTTCCACCAAAGCTCATTGACCTTTAAAAACAGAAAAGTGGAGATAACGGTTTGGAAGCAGAAAATGCGCCTTCACACTGTCAAAGTCACCTTTCCCATCTCTGACAATTACAGCCAGGACTGGAAGGTGCTGCAGCATGGCTCTGCAGCAACACTCTGCAGCAAGGTGCTGCAGCGGGCCTCAGCAGCGAGGCTCAGCAGCGAGGCTCAGCAGCGAGGCTCAGCAGCAGCTTCATTCCCAGGGTTCCAGTGGTGTCAAAAGTACTCACATTCTGTTCATAAGTAGATGTACAGCTGCTCAGCTACTTACATGAGTGACCCATTATTCATTCACTCTCACATGCACCCTCTGGTGGTGGTAAGCTACATATGTAGCCACAGTTGCCCTGGGGCAGACTGACAAAAGTGCACCTACAGCCCCTCTGACCGCCACCAAACATTCATATACATTCACACACTAGTGTGAATGACATGGGGGGCAAGGGGAGGTGAAGTGACATTAGCCTCACATTCACACCCCAGTGGGTGTTTATGGTTCTGTCAGTCCTACTGCGACCCTAAGTCAGGGTTCAGTGTCTTGCCCAAGGACACTTCAACATGTGGACAGCCAGAGCCGGGCTGCAAACCTCTGACCCTTCAGTCATTGGACGACCCACTCTATCAACTGAGCCACAGCCGCCCCTGAATGAAACTACTGTGTTTTGTGATTGTAATTTTTCTGGTGTGATAGATATTGGTGGCTATTTGGAGTGATCTGAAATTATATTTCAGCATCAATTAACCTCCTAAGACCCGAACACTTGCATGACATCCATTTTTAATATCTCTTGGCTTCGGGTGTTTGGGAGACCTGGTGAGTTTAAAAACAACAAATTATCAGGAGTGCCGATCTGAAATATATATATATATATATATATATATATATATATATATATATATATATATATATATATATATATATACACACATACAATATAGCTATTATTATACTCTTCTGACATCATGTGGTGTAATGTCCTCGTAAGTGGACACCAGGCCCTTGTAGAACAAAATGTGGTATTGTGGTGTAGACAACAGAAAATGTGATCCTTATGTGATCCTAATCCAGTAAATGCCATCCTAATCATCCTTATTTGAAACCATAGAAATAACAGTACAATATCATTCACAGCATTTAACACAGCATCCACAAAAAATATTAGTTGGAAGTACTTAAAAAGAAGAACATGTTACAGCAACTTAATACATTTGAGTTAGTACTATTTCTGAAACTTTGAGTATTCACAACCTTAATTAAAAACCATAATTAAGATAGAAACATCTCAAACCTGCAGGAATGGGCTCTCTGGGAGCAGGGTTGGAGACCCCTGCCCAAACCCAACCCCTAACCCCTAACCCTAACCCCTAACCCTAACTCTAACTCTAACTCTAACTCTAACTCTAACTCTAACTCTAACTCTAACTCTAACTCTAAGCTATTGATGAACTTCAGCGCTTTTCCTCTTAAAGTGAAAGAACATGTGTTTGGACTCAAAATCCCTAAATTCTTAATGTCCTGAGAAATCCTGCCTAATACCTTTGTGTAGCTGACTAAATGCCTTGCTCTCTGCCACCCTCACCCACCCCCACCTGCTCCCCTGGAGTGCCTAAGGCCGAATGATTAATTTGTGGTTATTGATTTGTCTTCCTCAGCTGAAGGTATGTGGAGCAGAGAGAGAGGGGAGAAAAGGAGAGAGAGAGAGAGAGTGACAGAGAGAGAGAGAGAGAGAGAGAGAGGGAGAGAGAGAAAATGGGGGGTAGGGAGAGAAAAGGAGAGAGAGAGAGTGACAGAGAGAGAGAGAGAGAGGGAGAGAGAGAAAATGGGGGGTAGGGAGAGAAAAGGAGAGAGAGAGAGTGACAGAGAGAGAGTGACAGAGAGAGAGAGAGAGAGGAGAGAGAGAGAGAGAGAGAGAGAGAGAGAGAGAGAGAGAGAGAGAGAGAGAAGAGAGAGAGAGAGAGAAAATGGGGGGTAGGGAGAGAAAAGGAGAGAGAGAGGAGAAAAGGAGAGAGAGAGAGAGTGACAGAGAGAGGAGAAAAGGAGAGAGGGAGAGGAGAAAGAGAGAGAGAGAGAGAGAGAGAGAAAATGGGGGGTAGGGAGAGAAAAGGAGAGACAGAGAGAAAGAAGAGAAAAGGAGAGAGAGAGAGGAGAAAAGGAGAGAGAGAGTGACAGAGAGTGAGAGAGAGAGAGAGAGAGGAGAAAAGGGGAGAGAGAGTGACAGAGAGTGAGAGAGAGAGAGAGAGAGAGTGACAGAGAGTGAGAGAGAGAGAGAGGAGAAAAGGAAAGAGAGAGTGACAGAGACAGAGAGAGGAGAAAAGGAGAGAGAGAGAGAGACAGAGAGAGAGAGGGGAGAAAAGGAAAGAGAGAGACAGAGAGAGAGAGAGAAACGGAGGGAGGTAGAGCGAGAGGATCAGAGAAGCAAAGGACTGAGAGCAGAGATCTGGAGAAAGAAGAAGGAGGGGAGGGGAAGAAGGGTGAAGAGAGAAGGGTGAGGATGGGTGAGTTTCCAGTATTCCGTTGGTGTTCCTCTGCAGTTCTTTTTTTTTTCTCTAATCTTTAATGTAGGAGGAAAAAACACAATGGATGCGACAAAAACCCCAGCATGTCTGTGACTTTCTCTGAGCACATGTGTGAGCGTGTGTTTCAGTGTGAGTTTTCAAACTTTTTTCTGTCGTTATCTGTGGTTTATGGTTATTATTTTAGTGTTAGTGGGTTAACGTTGGTAGAGCGGGTCGTCCAATGATCGGAAGGTCGGCAGTTCGCGTCCCGGCTCTGGATGTCCACATGTCAAAGTGTCAAGACACTGAACCCTAAGTTGCTCCCAGTAGGGTCAGGCAGCGCTGGTGTATTGGCAGCAGTCGTCTACTGGTGTATGAGTGTGTGTGTGTGTGTGAACATTGTAAAAGCACTTTAGGCACCATGTGGTGTATAACATGTGCTATATAAGTACAGTCCATTTACCAATGTGCAGTGTGAAGCACTTTGTGACCCCTTGTCTGTGAAAGGTGCTCTATAAATAAAGATTACTTACTTAGTTAATAGTGTATTTTTGTAGCCTAGCCACACTAGACTCCTAGCGGCAGCACATATAATGTGCTACAGTCCTAGTCTAGTTCTGCTTCATTCAACTTTTGGATCGATTTCCCTGAAACTGGCCGACAAATCACAGTGAAGTATAGAGTGAGAGGGCGGGCCTAACAAAATGACACTGCAATGATTTGGACTCAGAGGCAAACAACCATAGAAGAAGAAGAACAACGAGTGGTTTCCTTTTATCACAGATGAGTGAAGAATGTGAGAAAACGTCAACAATCTTTAAATTCTTTTTACAGAAACAACAGTCGTTCAGCTCCATAATCCACCATTTTGTTTAGTCATTCCTAACTTTCTCTGGACTCCTCCTTCAACTTTCCAGCGCTCTAACTACGTCATTGGTTGTAGTACTGTCCTACTGCATACAGACGATTTGAAAGACAACCTTTTAGCCCCGCCTCCTCTGACTATGAAGCCCCACTAGACCCATACATGGAATGTCTTGGGGGAATCTGTACTCTCTATGTACAGTTGTAGTTTACATGAGTACTGTTTGCCTCTGGATTTTTCTCAGTCTCTCTCTCTCTCTCAGAAGTTGCGTTTCCATTACCCTTGGAAATTGGCAAAATGTAAAGAGCGATATAAAAACTGGTAATGGAAACACCTGAATTAAAAAAAAAGCCAACATTAAAATTTCGATAAAAAGTTTTTCCACTTTCATGACGTGGTTTTTCAGACATTTCGATATTCTAATATATCGCAAAAGCACAATGGAAACGCTTTTTGTACAATTATACATCACAGGATGTGATGTACATGGTCACATGATCACTTCTCGGAGTGAAAATAGTGTGAAACACATGGACAGACGAGGAGACGGAGACTTTTCTCCAAATAATTGAGCAGAAAAACAACTGCCATTTTAGACAGAAAACAGCAGAGAAATGCAGCGTGATATCAAGACATGGTCCGTCTTCCAGTGGTTAAATCTCGCGGGATGATATTTCATGAGAATTACGACGCTCCTGCGTAGAACAACCATCAATGGAAACACGTTCAAAGTGCAAATATACTTTGTCAAAATTTGAGGAATATTGTTATTCCTCTCAGTGTCTCTCTTAGTCTGTCTCTCTCTCTTTCTCAGTCTCTCTCTCTCTCTCAGTGTCTCTCTCTCTCTCAGCCCCCCCCTCTCTCAGTGTCTCTCTCTCTCTCTATCAGTGTCTCTCCCTCTGTCAGTCTCTCTCTCTCTATCAGTGTCTCTCCCTCTCTCAGTCTCTCTCTCTCTCAGCCCCCCCCCTCTATCATTGTCTCTCTCTCTCTCAGTCTCTCCCCTCTCTCTCTCTCTCTCTCTTTCCTTATCTCTCTCTCTCTCTCTCCAGTCCCCCCCCCTCTCTCAGTGTCTCTCTCTCTCTCAGTCTTTCTCTCTCTCTCTCTCTCTCATTGGTAATTCACTCAGTGTCCACATGTCTTGCTGCAGTGGCGAGCAGCACAGCATGCTGGGAGGAGACGAAGTGTGTGTGTGTGTGTGTGTGTTTATAAAGACGCATATGCATGTGCTTGCGGCCTCCCCACCCCCCCCACACCTCCCTCCCCTGATATAAAACAAATATCCTCTTTTCTCACCCTTTTCTCTCTCCACTTCTTCACCTCCTCTTTTCTGTGTCTTTTTTCTTCCTGCTGTTAAATCCCAACGCAGTCAACAAACAAACAAATAAATCAATAAATCAATGGTCAGGTCATGTTAGAGGAGCTGACAGGTCATGTGACCAGGACACTATTCTATTGGCTGATCCTTTAAATGAAGATTGTGTTTGAAGTCTTCAGGACGTTTTGGACAAACACCGTTTTAAGAGACGATGTTTAGAGAAAATCAGCTCAATTTGCAGTTTGACACAAAACACACACACATACACACACACACTCACACACAACATGTCCGTACACTTAATAAGACAAATTAAAAATGCCCACTGATTAGTAAATGTGCATTTCTTCAGATGACCTTTGACCTTTGAAAGGTACGTGTTCTGCGACAGACTAAATTAATTCACAGGAAAATGACGATACAAAGAAAACTCAAGGGTTTTTAAACCCTCAATCTGTGCTTGTTCAGATGTTCTAGAACAATCTGTTTTTTTAGCCATTTGTAAAACATGGATAAAAACACAACATTTCACTTCTGCCATTCACAGATTTTTTTTGGGTTAGAATTAAGAAAAAAAAATCTTGAATTCCCAAAAAATTAACTCAGCAAACATATGTTGAATTTCACATAAAAGAACTTCAACTAAGCACACAAATATTTAATCGACAGACAGACAGACAGACAGACAGACAGACAGACAGACACAGACAGACAGACAGACAGACAGACAGACAGATAGATAGATAGATAGATAGATAGATAGATAGATAGATAGATAGATAGATAGATAGATAGATAGATAGATAGATAGATAGATAGATAGATAGATAGATAGATAGATAGATAGATAGATAGATAGATAGATAGATAAAATGTGCTGTTCTCTTCGGTACAAACAAACAAACATCAATTTATCTGATTTTCATGCAGTTAAATTCTGTCTAATAATATTTTTTGATTTTCATACGCTGACTGAAAATATGGCGTTCAAAAATGAAATTGCATTTGCCGAGTGGTGTCACTGTGGTGGTCATGTGACTTTAGATGTGGTCATGTGACTTTAGATGGTCAATGGTCCAGTGGTGTTCTACGTCTGCCATTGGCCCACGTGCCCTGGAGCCAGGATGAAGAGCATTGTGAGTAAATAAAGGATTCATTTTCACAACTTGTTGATGAAGTCAAAAGAGCAGCTCAGTGTTGATCGTTACCATAGTGATGGAACTGGAAGACGCATTAAAGATGCACAAAACTGGAGGATGACACACACAACAGGAAGGACACTGCAACAAATGACCCTCCAAATATAAATACATGTACTACTTTAGTTTCAATTAAGTTTAGAAATGGAATGTAAGCAATGGAAGTAAGTAAAATGATCTTGTTCAGATTCATTAAATCAAATTAGTTCTATCAGTTTAGTTCCAGATCTATTGTCCATGAATCAGTTCTTATATCTGACTGAAAGGTTCCGCTGTAGGTGATTCTGTTTGACTTTAATCTGATCACAGATTTAAACTAATACACTGAAGGTCAGATGTTTATGTTTTAAAATGTAAAGGCTGTGAACATGTCAGTAACAACAGCGGTCGACTCAC
This sequence comes from Siphamia tubifer, assembly GCA_020466265.1. Lineage (NCBI taxonomy): Eukaryota > Metazoa > Chordata > Actinopteri > Kurtiformes > Apogonidae > Siphamia > Siphamia tubifer. The sequence continues at coordinate 40,331,291 of CM035790.1, forward strand.
ATCCACAAACATCCAGGTTCAGTGTGTGTGTATGTGTGTGTGTGTGTGTTTCTCACACTGAGCAGCTCGTGTACATGCTGCTATGATCATGACAGACTCCCTGTCCTGGAAAACGATCTGAGAGCAAAGGGAAACCACGCTGCTGCTCATTAAACATTTATCCAGTTCCTTAGTGTTCTGACAAATACATACACACACACACACACACACACAGAACTACAGATAGAGGGAGGAGGAAGGCAGCATGCTGGACTGGAAATGACATCATCATCATCCTCAGTGAATAATTTCATCAGGATGACCCAATGAGAAGCAATGAGAAAACCTTCCACTTCATTTGGACAAGTTCTCTGCTTCACTCTGATCTACACATTAACCTCCCATTGCATTTTTTATCTCTGCAAAAATCAGTAGCGTCATCATCAGTTCAATGCTTTGTGTCGGAAAGTCACAGTCCACACTTCCACGAACATGAAGAATCCAGTGTCAGCCCTTCCCTGACACCAGCTGTATGACGACCAGGTACTGTAAAGTCAATACTATCACTATGACGACCAGGTACTGTAAAGTCAATACTATCACTATGACGACCAGGTACTGTAAAGTCAATACTATCACTATGACGACCAGGTACTGTAAAGTCAATACTATCACTATGACGACCAGGTACTGTAAAGTCAATACTATCACTATGACGACCAGGTACTGTAAAGTCAATACTATCACTATGACGACCAGGTACTGTAAAGCCAATACTATCACTATGACGACCAGGTACTGTAAAGTCAATACTATCACTATGACGACCAGGTACTGTAAAGTCAATACTATCACTATGACGACCAGGTACTGTAAAGTCAATACTATCACTATGACGACCAGGTACTGTAAAGTCAATACTATCACTATGACGACCAGGTACTGTAAAGTCAATACTATCACTATGACGACCAGGTACTGTAAAGTCAATACTATCACTATGACGACCAGGTACTGTAAAGTCAATACTATCACTATGACGACCAGGTACTGTAAAGTCAATACTATCACTATGACGACCAGGTACTGTAAAGTCAATACTATCACTATGACGACCAGGTACTGTAAAGCCAATACTATCACTATGACGACCAGGTACTGTAAAGTCAATACTATCACTATGACGACCAGGTACTGTAAAGTCAATACTATCACTATGACGACCAGGTACTGTAAAGTCAATACTATCACTATGACGACCAGGTACTGTAAAGTCAATACTATCACTATGACGACCAGGTACTGTAAAGTCAATACTATCACTATGACGACCAGGTAGTGTAAAGCCAATACTATCACTATGACGACCAGGTACTGTAAAGTCAATACTATCACTATGACGACCAGGTACTGTAAAGTCAATACTATCACTATGACGACCAGGTACTGTAAAGTCAATACTATCACTATGACGACCAGGTACTGTAAAGTCAATACTATCACTATGACGACCAGGTACTGTAAAGTCAATACTATCACTATGACGACCAGGTACTGTAAAGTCAATACTATCACTATGACGACCAGGTACTGTAAAGTCAATACTATCACTATGACGACCAGGTACTGTAAAGCCAATACTATCACTATGACGACCAGGTACTGTAAAGTCAATACTATCGCTAAGATGACCAGCTGTAAAGTTTCCATTTCAAACATATTACGTCCCTGTAAAATCGGAACCATTAAATGACAGAAAAATGTTTATACCATCAGTTCATCCACATGACAAGGACATTTTCCAACTTACTACATGAAAATATTCTTAGAATATAAATACTGAAAATATTGGTGTTAAGTGACCCTGCAATAAATGACTCATCAAATGTCAAAGTGATGGAAAGTATTTCATCCATTAAATGTGTGAAAGCAGAAGTTCAGTGATGGTGCCAGTGTTTGATCACACACTGAAAATCAAACATCATGTCATACTTCAAATATTTGAATATTATATTGAACTAATTTAACACCAGCTTCTGATTCTTTCCAGGTGATCCACTTGAAAAGACACATTTTAATAGTTGTGCTGTCATTGCAATTAGTGTAAAGGAGAAGCTATCATTTGTTTTGACGTTGGTGGATGTTTACGTCATTCATCTTCAATGTTCGTCAATTTTATGTTGTTGTTAAAGAAAACATTGTATTTTAAACAGTTGTGAGAGAAGCTCCAAGGCATTTAGTTTTCCTGTATGGAAATGAATGCTGCCAAATAATCCGTGTATCATTCGTTCATTTGTTTTTCAAAATAAAACCAAAAATAAGACAATGAATTTCAGTTATGTAAACAGATAATAAAGAACCAAGTTGTTTTTTCATTGTCTTATTTTTGGTTTCATTTTGAAAAATGAATGAATGAATGATACACGGATTATTTGACAGAAATAATTCCATACAGGAAAGCTAAATGCCTTGGAGGAAAACTGTCAGGAAAATGATGTTGACTGTTTAAAATGTAATGTTGTCTTTAATAACAATTCAATATTATTCCTTTTTAATCTAAAATATTACGCCACCACCGAAAAGGAAACAAGAGCAACTGTGAGTTTTTCTGTTAGTCCATTTGTCAGCAGCTTAATGTAAAAACTACTGGATCAATTTCCATTAAATGTTCACTAAAGGTGTGAGATGAAAAGACCCCATTACATTTTGGTAAATGTAGGTCAAAGGTCAAGGTCACTAAAAATGTGTTTTCACAATGATCCTAGAGAGGGAAAACCTTGAATTTCCTTTTCATTCCTGTATACTCAGTTTAACATACAGCTTGTTTTTGTTCCCACTGTTGATGTGCATTGACATCAGGACCTTGAAGGACAAATTTGAAGACTCTAGGTCAAAGGTCAATGTCGCAATTACATTTTGGATATAACTTTTGATACTGTTAATCTTACAGACTTCCAATGAGCAAAAAAATTCTGGTCTTTCAATTTTGCGTCTTGTGTGAATAAATTTTGACCTATTGTTGACCCAAGAGGTCAGGGGTCACATGGTCAATATCTAAAATTAAACAAACTATAACGGAAAACTGAGTGGAGATAGTCTTTAAAATCCTTCATGCAGACATTCTTCTTCTTCTGCTTTATTTCTTCTTCTCTTCCTCCTCCTTCTTCTGCTTTTTCTGTTTCATCTTCTCCTTCTTCTTCTTGTCATGTTTGGTCTCAGTTCTTCAGAGCCACCAAACACTACCAATGGCTGAGCTTCTTCTTTTCTCCAAACCCTGACATGATGCAGTGTGTTTGGGCTGCGCTCTGACACAAAGCAAATACGCTCTAATAGATTGCAAATGAACTGCGCCACGGACACGACCAATTAATCAAAAGGCAGATGGCCGTACTTTCCTTGTGCTATTGCAGAAAAAAAGCCAGTGAATCGCACCTCCTTAAAATGAATGGATTGTATCTGCAGTTAATTATCATTTACTTCAGGGTCTCTTTGGGATGTTTCCACAGCTTAAGGATATGGCCGGTGAAGTGGAACGCCGAGGAGCTCTGCTGCCGTGGAGGCAGATTGGTTTGCCTGTAATTACACTTTCATTGTAAAAGGATCAATTCTATGTAATCAGGCTGCAACCTCACTGGAAATCCACTGGTTATTCAAACCACTGTAACAAGGAAACTTTGCATTTTAAAGATAATATTTCTTTCATAAACAGTAAATATAAGATTTGGACACTGTAGGAAAATGAAAAATTATTTTATATATTTTTCCTTGAATTAAGAAAACAAATAAACAATAATGGTAATAAATCTATCAATGCAAGCAGGTAAAATATATATATATATATATATATATATATATATATATATATATATATATATATCTCAAGTCATTTTTCTACCGTGAAAAAACAGTTGGAAACAAAACAATCTGGAGGTTTTTTTGTTTTTTTATAGAACCAACACTCAATAACAATGTAATAACAATGACACAGTAATATTAATTAAATAACCAGAGAACAACCGCTTTAATTCAAGCAAAAAAAATAATAATAATAATAATCTTGTATTAATTTATTGAAACCAATTTTTTCCAGTGTGGTGCCTCCTAAACCTGTAGTGAAGTTTGATATTTGAGTAAGGGTCAGTAGCTGAGGGACAGGCGTCCATGTTTGTGTGGTCAGGTGACCGCTCTGCTGCACACGCTTCACTTCCACAAACATCAGCCTCTGCTTTGGATTGATTTGTTCCCTGTTTATGTAAAGACAGAGCACACCCAAGTGCAGCTAAAAATAACACACGTAAAGCTACAAACACTCATACATCTGCACGCACACACACACACACACACACACACACACACACACACACACACACACACACACACACACACACACACAGACACACACACACACGCACACACACACACACACAGACACACACACACACGCACACACACACACACATACACACACACACACACACAGACTGTGGGGGGGCAGAGCAGACAATTATAATACAGTAACTGAGAAGATGTTCTTTTTTCTTCTCTCTTTTATTTGTAATATTTATTATATTAGGGCTGCATATTAGAAAAAACTGGCATTGCTATATTTTTTCACTCTGTCATATAAATTGCGATATGAAAAACTACTCAGAAGTAAAATAACAGCTGTGTGGTACCGACACAAACAGTCAGACAAATGAGTAATCGATACTGAACATATGTTTGTTTCAGTGTCATCCTTGTAGCTGAAATAATTAAATCAAATCTATAATTAAAAATATATACACATTAAAAACATAATAAATAAATAAGCTACCCATGATGCTTTGTCTTCGACTCTCATTCATCACAGAGTTCTTACTGCGGTCAGTGTAGAAGCACCTTCACTGTTGTTTCTTTAGTTTTTCCAGTGTTCTCATTGAAACTTTATTCGTTATTCATAATTGGGCCCAAAGAAAGTGATTATCGGTCCATCAACAAACACTGCCAAAGTGCAGTACAGATATTTATATAAATGTAAGGAGTATAAAGTACAGATATTTATATAAATGTAAGGAGTATAAAGTACAGATATTTATATAAATGTAAGGAGTATAAAGTACATATATTTATATAAATGTAAGGAGTATAAAGTACAGATATTTATATAAATGTAAGGAGTATAAAGAACAGATATTTATATAAATGTAAGGAGTATAAAGTACAGATATTTATATAAATGTAAGGAGTATAAAGTATACATATTCATGAACAAGTACATGGAGGAAAAGTCCAAAGTAATACTCCAGTAAAGTACAGATACCTTAAAAAAATCCTCTCCTTCAGTTCAGTAGGAAGTACGACTGAACCATTAAATTCATAAAGTGAAAGTTCCCAGTTCTACCTGCACAGTCTTTGAGCGCAGACACACTTTATTGCTTTGTTGTGTGGAAAATGCGGGTGTGTGTTTGAATTGTGAGGTTTTGCAGAAACACTGCTTTCCTCCACAGATAATAAAATAACAGACTAACGCTGTGATGCTGTGGCTCTCCAGCGTTTCTTCCACACACCTCCTTCCTACAGATACTGTGAAGCCCGAGGGCGGCACTGGAATGAAGATGAATGCTGCAGATTAGCAGCAAATGCAGCCTGGTACACCTGGGAAAGGGGGATGGGGGGTGGGGGGGCTCCTACAGATAGAACACAGAAACCACAGCCTCCAGGGCCCCACACTGTAACACACTGTAAAAAATACACTTCTGAATAAGTGTGATTTGGTCACACTTTACATTATGGATCACTAATAAGATGGTAATTCTGAGGTAATTTGATAGTAATAATGCCTTTATAACCACTTATTACATGTAATGGACCACTAATAACATGATAATTGTTTGGTAATTTTTATGTAATTTCATGCTAATAATATCTTTATAACCTCTTAGTACAAGTAATAGATCACTAATAAGGTGTTAATTCTATGATGATTTTGATGTAATTCCATGCTAATAATGCCTTTATAACTGCTTATTACAAGTAATAGATCATTAATAAGGTAGTAATACTATAATGATTTTGATTTGTGAGCAGATAGTGGAATTACAGGAAATGTGCCTGTTCTACCTACCTCTAACACACTAGCTTACTGTTTGCTAACGTAGCTGCTACTTCTAGCTAAGTCTGCTAGGTTGATATATAACAGCTAACTTGAACAAACTGGCTAACCCTTATTGGTTACCATGGTTACTGTCTGCTTTTCACTTGTTTGAGCACAGACTGTATACTTCACAGACATGTTTCCATGGGTTTCAGATGCTTCAGTGTTCTAAGGCAAAATACAAACACAATTATTGAGCAGAATTCAAAATGTGGCTTCATAGCATCCGTACTTTGTTGAAACTTTTTGTCTTTACCTTTTCAGAGCTTCACTGAAGAATTACCACCTTATTAGTGATTCAAACTGTCATGTTACCTGTGTTTTTATCATTTCTACTACAAACGTGATGAGATTAAAATCAGACAGATTTATCTACAGATAAAGTTTTCAGTCAGATAGAAAAACTGATTTATAGACAATAAATAGATCTGGACATTTGTTCCATTGGCAAATGAGCTTTAAACAAAGCTCATTTGCCAATGTTTTGTTTGTTGGTTCTCCTCAAGATTTCTTCTTTTTCCCGCTGGGTTTTGAAGTTTTTTCTTGCCGAGAAGGAGGGTCTAAGGACAGGGGATGCTTGGGACTTTTCATGTATCTCTGTAGTTGATTGTGTTTTTGTAAAGCCCTCTGAGACCACTTTGTTGTGATTTAGGGCTTTATAAATAAAATTTAATTGAATTTAATTCAAGATTTTTTATTTATTTATTTTGTTTTGTTAAATTTTTTTGCTTAAAAATCTATCAACAAGTGAAAATATCTTGGTAAGATTTCTGGAAATAAGATTTTCCAGATGTGTTGTCTATAAATCAGTTCTTATTTCTTCTTTTTATTAGTTCTCATGTCAACATCATCAAAGACCCCTCCCACCCAGGACACTGCCTCTACCACCCACTGCCCTGTGGTAGGTGCTACAGGTCCCATCAGAGCAGGACAAATAGACTCAGGGACAGCTTCTACCAGCTTCCTCACAGATGCTCCTTTACTGTTTTTCTTCTATTTTTGGCTCATTTTCCACTCGTGCTCCATGACTGAAGCAGCTGGAGACTGATTTGATTGATGTTCTGTGTTCACGTTCTATCAGATAAAACTGGTGTGGATCAGTTACAGCAAAATGAAAACCATGTAAGTTTTCATGTCACAGAGAACAAAAAAAAAAAAAAGATGAAGCATGACAAGTTACATGACATCACACAGTTTACAGTGTTAGATGTGATGTGTGATGTGGTGTGATGGTCTGGAGCCACATCACAAACAATAGACAGTGACGTAAAGTTCTGCTGTACAGAGCCAGTGTCTGAGCTGCAGATACACGATTCTGTTTTTTATTACACTGTGCATTTACAAAGACTGTAAATATATGCAAGAAACACCACACCGTTAAAATAAAAGAAGTCAATGTTTGTTTGTTTGTTATTTATTTATTTTTGCTTCATTCAATTTTTTTTTTTAAATCTGCCAGTGGATACTATGGGTTGGACTTTTCAAGGTCACTCAAGGTCAAAGGTCATGCCACCCTTTTAAAATGTATGTCAGGTTTCCTATCTCTAACTCCACTGGTTTTTCTGTTATAGTCCATTTTATTTTTTTAGGTACTGACCCAGTGACCCCTGACCTCTAGGGCCCAACAATAGGGCCTAGAGGCCCTATTGTTGGGCCTAAATGTTAATCTACATTTAAAATTAGACTTAAAACATTCCTGTTTGAGAAAGCCTATGGTCAGGTTAGTTAAAAATGATGTGACTCATATATCATGTATACATGATGTATGAGTCACAGTTCAGTCTAGGCTGCCCTAGGAGTTAGAATGCTGGGGGAAGTACAGACACTGAGTTCTTTCTTCTCTTTCTCTCCCTCACACCTGTTTCTGTAATTTTTACAACCTATCATTCATACCAAATCTGTTCATGACTAGTCACCTAGTGTCGTCCCCCCCCGGGGGGGAGTGGTGGCTCTCCTGACAGTGTCTGCACGGGAGCCATGGACGACAGGATCTGCAGTTTCTCGCCTGTGCCGACCTGTGACCCCGGACCACCGCCCCTGCCTGTCTGGACCAGCCCCCCTTCCTGCATTTATACATGGACGTTCATCTATAGCCTGTCCGTCCATGGGAGTGGATCTGTCCTTCAATGTGGTTCTCCTCAACATTTCTTCTTTTTCCCACTGGGTTTTGAAGTTTTTTCTTGCCGAGAAGGAGGGTCTAAGGACAGGGGATGCTTGGGACTTTTCATGTATTTCTGTAGCTGATTGTGTTTTTGTAAAGCCCTTTGAGACGACTTTGTTGTGATTTAGGGCTTTATAAATAAAATTGAATAGACTTGAATTGAATAGCACAGGACGCAGAATTTAAAGACCAGCATTTTGGTTCTGATTCTGTCTAAGATGAAGAGTTCAAATGTTATATCCAATTGTTTCTGATCTTTTTCCTGCTTTAACACTCGAGTGTCTTTCTGTCAGAAGCACAGGTCATGTGGGTCATGTGGGTTTTCCTGTTTTTCTTCACATGTTCTCATCTTCAGGAGTTGCTTCTACAAACACAAACCTTCGCTCACTTGTTCCACTTGATAAAGTGAACATGTTAAAACAGTCTGTGTTCTGTCATCACATCCACCAAACATTTACTGCCTCAGTAACATTGAAAAAAAGGATTATTATTTTCATTTCTAGTCCAAAAATCTGATCAGATTCAAATCAGACAGAATCACTGACAGAAGAACTTTTCAGAAGAACTGATTTACAGACGAGATCTGGAACTAATACCTTGGTACCTTGAAAGATTTTTTTTACTTAATTCAAATATATATATTGTACTTGTTCTTGTAAAAAAGGACTTTTTTTAAGACTTAACTTTTTATTTAACTTTTTTTTCTGTTAAATCTCAGGTAAAGCTCAGTTACTCATCATGCTGGTACTTTAAATAAAGTAGGAACACGTGAACCCTTCTGAGCATGTGCAAAGCCTGGGCTCAAACAACCATAGCTCTGCTTCTGCTGCATCTGGACTTTTAGCTTTTTCAACCCTCCCCGTTTTTCATTTTGATTTCAAAAGTACAAACTAACTATAATTAAATGTACTTGCTTTTTAAGACCCAGTTCCCGAGCAGGAAGTGATGAGAATTAGGATGTAAATGAGTTTGAGCTGGTGAGTAAACGCACTGGCTGCATTTTTCCACATCATTCATGAATCACAAATGACAAATCTAGGTTTATTTCCTGCCATTTTGATCCCGGATTCAAAGGAAGAAGCTGATTGTGCCGGTACAAAAGTGCTTCAGAGCTGCGACACACACTCACTGAACCAATACTGTGATGTTTTCATCTCATCTTCACTTTTATTTAGTTTTATTTGTCAATTAACCTTTTAGCATCTTGGGCTGATTCTGCTTAAAACAGCTGAAAATGCGTCTGTAAAGTTAAACTGCAGCTGTTCTTCAAGTGTTTGGGTTCGTGTTATTCACTGTCACTATTATACTCCAGCTGTGATTAGTCCTGTGTGCGTTTCAAACACTGCAGCAGCACCTCATCATTTGGTGTCATGTCTTTTATCGAAGATAAACGGAGCTTTTGCCACAGAAACACTTTCACAGCAGCTTCACAAATTAGAGCAGCTGATCAACATCACAGGAACAGCTGATCAACATCACAGGAACAGCTGAGGTGAAAACAACATGAAAAGAAGAAGCAATTATTTCAGTCCGGATGAAACACCTACATTAATCACTTTTCCATTTAGTTTCAAATTCCTCAAATATAACGAGTTGTGCATGAAAATGACAATTTCAACAAAACTCTCCTTTTTTGTTTAAAAAGATTATTGTCACACTAGTGGTTTTTCAGTTGTAGCACCAACGGCCACGGACATAACTTTTCACAACTACAGGCAGTGAATAAAAAAAAAAAAGCAGATGATGACAAATTTGACAAGAGAAGAAGAAGAGTTTGAACAGAAACATGGTGTGTATGTGTGGAAACATAGCGTTTGAATTTAGTAGCAGATAGAAGGAGAATATAGAATAATATATCTATAATTCAACAAATGTGTGTCTGTAGTGTGTCCTGTTTGTCTGTGGAACGTCTAACACCTGCACAACTCCAACAAATGATCCAACATTTGGAGGGTGATTTTCCAGTTCTATGGTGGATTACAGTGCAAAGTTTCACACCATTACGACAAACAACAACAAAGATATTCAACTCATTTAATTTCTCTTTCTCACTTTGCCGCTCTGAGCATTGTCGTGCACATGGAAATGTCCAAAGTGTCTTTGTCCTAAATGTGTTGATGTTGAAACAGATTTGAAACAATGCAGCCTTTAAAATGTTCAAGGTTTAAACTGTGTAAAAGCTAAGACACACACTGATCCTTGTGACACACACACACACACACACACACACTCATTTATACTGAAAAAACCCGCCATCATCACCATCGCATTAGACATAAAAGGTCAGATCAGCTGTTTGTTGTTATTGTTTGAACGAATGAGTGATTGAACTGCTGTGGTTATTTGATCTGAAAGTGGTTTAGATCAGCTGACGCATGAGAATCTCTGTTGTCAAACTCCATTGAGTGTCGACTGTGTGATGTGGAGAAGCAGGTTTGTGTGGTTTGTTTAGATTTATGAGCGACTCCTTCTACTGGAACATATGTGAGCGACTCCTTCTATTGGAACATATGTGAGCGACTCCTTCTATTGGATCATATGTGAGCGACTCCTTCTACTGGCACAAATATGAGCGACTCCTTCTATTGGAACATATGTGAGCGACTCCTTCTACTGGAACATATATGAGCGACTCCTTCTATTGGAACATATGTGAGCGACTCCTTCTATTGGATCATATGTGAGCGACTCCTTCTACTGGCACAAATGTGAGCGACTCCTTCTATTGGAACATATGTGAGCGACTCCTTCTATTGGATCATATGTGAGCGACTCCTTCTACTGGCACAAATGTGAGCGACTCCTTCTATTGTAACATATGTGAGCGACTCCTTCTATTGGAACATATATGAGCGACTCCTTCTATTGGAACATATATGAGTGACTCCTTCTATTGGAACATATATGAGCGACTCCTTCTATTGGAACATATGTGAGCGACTCCTTCTATTGGAACATATGTGAGCGACTCCTTCTATTGGAACATATGTGAGCGACTCCTTCTACTGGAACATATGTGAGCGACTCCTTCTACTGGAACATATGTGAGCGACCCCTTCTATTGGAACATATATGAGCGACTCCTTCTACTGGAACATATATGAGCGACTCCTTCTATTGGAACATATATGAGTGACTCCTTCTATTGGAACATATATGAGCGACTCCTTCTATTGGAACATATATGAGCGACTCCTTCTATTGGAAAATATGTGAGCAACTCCTTCTACTGGATCATATGTGAGCGACTCCTTCTATTGGAACATATGTGAGCGACTCCTTCTATTGGAACATATATGAGCGACTCCTTCTACTGGAACATATATGAGCGACTCCTTCTATTGGAACATATATGAGTGACTCCTTCTATTGGAACATATATGAGCGACTCCTTCTATTGGAACATATGTGAGCGACTCCTTCTATTGGAACATATATGAGCGACTCCTTCTATTGGAACATATGTGAACGACTCCTTCTATTGGAACATATATGAGCGACTCCTTCTATTGGAACATATATGAGCGACTCCTTCTACTGGAACATATGTGAGCGACTCCTTCTACTGGAACATATGTGAGCGACTCCTTCTACTAGAACATATGTGAGCAACTCCTTTGACTGGAACATATGTGAACTATTGGAAACTCAAATGCTTCCAGGGTCATTTAGCTTCAAACAGCTGAAACATCTGCAGATAAAAAACTGCAGCTGTTCTTCAGGTGTTTGGAGTACAGTATTTGTGATAGGTATGGACTGAAACACACCATTTACCAACAGTTCAAAGTTCACTACTTTATTTGGAAAAAAGCCACTTTTATAGTATTATTTCTATGCAAAAGTTTAATGCATTTTACAGACGGAACATTATAGAATCATCCATTTTCCCACAGTGGCTTATAGAATCCAATAATGTCACAACAGACAATAACATAAAACATCTTCCTTTTTTTCCAAATATAATAGACCAATAATGTAATAACTGGCTAATAACATAATAAAAGTCCTGAATCAATATCAAAATTGCTTTTGGTCAATAATGTAATTGACTTTTTTGACTACCTTTGGAAATTCAGAAACAAAATGACCAGTATCAGTGTTAAAATAAAGTCCAAACCAGTATTGTGTTCCTGAAATCCCATTGTCATATATTCACTATTAATCAGATGACAGCCTTCAAAAGCCAAATGTTTCCTATTAGTGTTTAGTGTAAAGCATCCTTTTGTATATGTGGTGTTACTGTTGCACTTCAGAAAGGTTTATATTTTGACAAAGATGAATTTGTTCATTTTCATTTGATGTGAGACAAGTGCAGCTGCATTAATGTGGGAACTGGATATATAGGTGTATATATTTGTGCTATTAAAATAAATTGTATATTGGACTGTTGCGTGTGGCCATGACACTCGCACACACACACACACACACACACACACACACACACACACACACACACACACACATACACACACACACACACACACACACACACACACACACACACACACACACACACACACACACACATACAGTGTGTCAATCATTCAATTATCATTGTCTGCCTAACACCCTCTGTCTTTCCCTCACTCAGACACTCCCAGCTGGCACCTGCAGCAGGTTTCCCAATTATCCAAATGCTTCACCCCTGCATAAAAGCCAGTTCTTCCAGTGTCATGGCAGACACAGACCCAGCATGTTGTTCTGTTAGCTCTTTGTTTTACTTCTTAGTTTGTTATTCCAGTTTGGCCTAGAGATGGCTGGCACCCGTTGTTATATCTTGTACTTTTAGTTAGTATTATTTTGTTAAGGTAGGGGAGGGGGGGGCACAGATTGCCCCCCCCCCATTCTTTTCCTGTGCCGGCATCTCCAGGACCTCCTTTGTTTTCCCAATGTTTGGTAAAGTATTTACAATAATCTGATTTCATTCTATCCGTTCTCTATTGCATAACACCCAATTTGTACTGTATATAATGTAATCCAAGTATTTTTTTTTGGGAGAGGTTTTGTTAATAAAACCCGTTAAAACTTATTTTTTGTGTAATGTCTTTTCCTATGTTGAGTTTTCCATTTGAGCCATTTATTTGTTAATATATTGTTTGGAAACCACAACGAGGATTTATTAAAATAACTTATATATATGTGCTATTAGAATAATGTCATCTTCATTGTAGGACCGGGACCTAAAGGTCAGAGGTTGAATTGAATTGAATTTATTAGACCATTCTTGAGATAAAACATGTAACAGCAACCAGTGCCATAAAACATATAAAATAACAAAATAGTCAGGGATAACACAAAAAAGCCCTAAGGCTTATTTCCATTGTGGTCCCTAGGTTAAAGGGTCAAATCCACTACAGTTCTGTTTCATTAGGGTTTGACCTGCATGTGGGTTTGCCAATAGCTCAACCTGATATATGATTGAGGATCCTCCATAACTACAGCCTGTGAATATATGATTATTCGACTGTTTCAACTCAAATGTCTCACTACAGGATCTACTCCAAAATGGTGTGGGAGGTTTTTATGCAACAGCTTTAGACGGTCGCTTTGTAAAAACCTGCAGCCAGTTTCACCCTGCCTGCATTCGTCTCTATAAAATATCAGTCTATATTTTAGGTTTTCCACATATTCTGGTGGTGTAACTCTGCTGTAGCACCAATAAGGTCATCATTTCTACTTTAAAGGGGACATATCCTGCAAAATGCACTTTTCAATGTCCTTCCAACATAAATATGTGTTGTCTGTGTGTGAGGAGGCTATGAAATTATGAACAAAAACCATCCACTCTCCTTTTCTCCTGATCCATTTCTTATAGATCTTTTTCACCATAACCGGAAATCTGTAATAGAAGTGTATCAGTGTGATTATAATATCAGGCATGTTTATTTAACCATTTGTAAGTTTTTGTTTTCCTTTTATGTTACCTACTGTTATTTCTTTTTACTTTACACGTCACATATTTGTTATACTCTGTGTTGTACCTGAATGATCGTTCACGAACGATATCATATTTTTGACGAACGTGAACGACTCGTTCACTTTTGCCAAATGAACGGGAAGTTGTGAACATGGTTATTCTGGCATTTATTGAACTGCGCTCTTATGTAGTTCATATTTCATTCTTATCACGTTGTAATTATTGAGTCCTGTAAGGAATAAAATGGGATCAAAACACAGCATTATCATAGATGAGAGAGAGAGAGAGAGAGAGAGAGGGGTGCAGAGAGTTTTTGGGAGCGGAGAAAAAGAGTTAAATGTACAGAGTGTGAACGGCGACCGGAGCAGGTGTTGTCCCGTTCTTGTAAATAAACATTGAAAACCAAGCTCACTGAAACCACTCCTTGTGTTCTAAGAACCTGCAGAGGGAAGTTAACCCCGGCAGGAGGACGGCATTTTCCCCTGATTTCCTGACTACGGTCAGGATAACACCAGGAACGGTTAATAATAAGTTTACAATAATAACACAAAAAAGAACAAAAAAGTTCATTTTAGGATCCATGAACTTCTAGTTCATAATTTGGAAGAATGAACGATGAACTGAACTAATTCATATTGAGTCACTTGAACTGAACTTTGAACTAGTTCCTAATGGTAAATGGACTGTGCTTATATAGCGCTTTTCCACCTTCATGGTGTTCAAAGCGCTTTACATTAGCCTCACATTCACCCATTCACACACACTCATACTACACCAGTAGGTTTCTAAGGTCAAAGGTCAGTCCTACTGGGGGCCTAAGTCAGGGTTCAGTGTCTTGCCCAAGGACACTTCGACATGTGGACAGCCAGAGCTGGGACGCGAACCGCCAACCTCTCGGTTATTGGGCGACCCACTCTACCAACTGAACCACAGTCGCCAACTTTCCCAACACTGGCTATACTTTGACTTAGTTTAATTTTATTTAACTGTACAGACACTTTGTTCCACTGTGTATAAGAAAAAGAAAAAGGGAGATTAATACTATGTTTGACCTTGAATTTCGACATCGTAACCCCCCCCCCCAAAATAAATAAATAAATAGGAGCATACCTGAACTCCCTTGTTAAACGTCAAACAGTAGAAAGTCGGTAAGATGGAGAGAGTCTTCTAAACCCCTTTAAGGGATTTTCCACTGTTTACATTCAGTCACAAAAAAACTTGATAAAGGCTACATTTTTTTCCATGAGGAATTAGTCTATAAGTATCAAGGTAAGGAGAGACCACTGGGGCTAATTGCTAACTGCTACTGAACTGATAACTAGGACGATACATCATTAGTTTGTCCACTTATACCTAGGACTAGGGTTATATGGTTATGTATGGATAGTATAGAAGACATGTACTATTTTACTGTTTTCAGTTTGTTCTGTTTATGGTTCAAGGCAATGTCTTGTTAGCATAATGTTAACATTAGCCAAATGTCCACAGCAAAACTGTAGAGGCGGAACATGTAAGTATTTTTACCATTGGAATGACATTAGTTTTAGAGGCTAGCATTTGCTAATTAACACATAAACACTCAATAAACTAGCAGGAGTTGCTAGCAGTAACTAACACCCTATAAACAAACACCCTATAGTCTGTATCATCACTTCACTGATAATATCATCATTACACAAATAATGTCATTATTTCTCCTTTAATATTTCAGCGCTAATATCATTTCACAGATAATGTCATCATTTCCTGAAAATGTCATACAATTTCACTTAACTCGATGGAAAATGTAATAAAACCCAGTAATGAAATAACTTCACTAATGATATAATAAAATATCCTGAGTGATATTGTAATAATATTTTTACTAAAAGCGTAATATTAATGGGAAGCAGGAATTGAATTACCAACCTTCCACGCTGTAGAACACCACCCCTCTACCTCCTAAGCCACGCCCCTATTTGAACCTGTCATCATTCTGTTGTTTCAAACCCAGTCCTAGATTCTCATAACACATGTGCAATGAATAATGAACATATATACAGGGTGGGATTTGGGTTGGGTCCTGTGGTCTACGAGTCTTTGTGATGGTGTGAACACAAAATGCTTGAAAGAGGAACTTCACATTCAGTCCAGAGAGAGGGGGCTGTAAAGCTCGCAGCAAGACCCACGGGCCACCTTCTCCCCCTGAGGGGCCTAAGGGACAGGGTGGTGAACCACCCCAAACTGACTCCCATCGGCTTAATCCCTGGTAACCCCCTCCTCTGAATGTGGCCTGTCCAGGGACGGGTCTGATGCGCTCAGCTTTTATGCTCAGAGAGAACCGAACCCCAGGCATACCCTGCCCTCACACACTGACAGATAACAACTGAAAAACTGCCCATTCATGGGCAATAGAACACCGGGTATACAGACCCAGACGACCCCCCCCAACAGGGAAATAGAAAAGGCCACATGAACTGCACCATCAAAAAAACACTTGATTTGACATGTTCTTTTAATGATTTGAGCCTCATTTATGTTATTCATGTGGAAATGAGGGTCACATGAGGGTTTTTCTGTGGAACCCGCTCCCTCTGGTTTTTTGATAAATCGCACCCTGCATATATATATATATATATATATATATGATATTATCTGTCAAGTTTTACATGATAAGTTTAAAAAAGATCCACCTGAATATGTAACAAATGCAATGAAATAAGGTTTTATATTATTGGTAAAAAAAAAAAAATTATTACAAGAGAATATTTTATTACATTCTTGTTGAAATTATTACATTATTGGGTTTTATTTCATTTTCAGTGGAGTTACATTTTCAGTGTGTTTCAACCTCTTTAAATGAACGTGAAGCCAGCTTGTTCTAAACAAACACAAATTAAGGAAAAACCAACAGAAAGTCCCTTAGTGAGCTTTAGCTCACATCAGCACTCTATGGCATCAAATCCACTGTCTGTGAACTGGAGGGAGGAGCACTGTTCCACCAAAATACTATCCTTTATTTACTGTTTGGATGATGGCAGTGACCCTAACCCTGACCCTAAACCACAGGTGTCAAACATAAGGCCTGGGGGCCAAATCTGGCCTGTAGGATGGATATCAATGAAGATATTAACATTGTCAACATGATTTTAATTCAGGTTCTACAAACAGAATAATTAGATTTCAATTGGTTCAGACCAGTAAAATATGATCATAACTAGAAAAGCACTCTGAGAGTGTAAACCTCCACCAAGGCAGACCTCCTGACTTTGTGTGAAGAGAGGTCCGCCAAGGAGGATAGGTTCACTGGAGTCTGTCTGTCTGTTTATTTATCAGCAACATTATTCAAACAGTAATGGATGGATTTGGATAAAACTTTCAGAGATGATTGATAATGTGTCAAGGAAGAAACCATTACATTTTGAGCTATAAAGGTCAAAGGTCAAAGTCACAGGTCAAGAAAAACAAAAGCAAACCTCCGCCAAGACAGAATGAAGATAGGTCGGACAAGGAGGTGTTAAATTAATAAAAATAAAAATTTAAAGGATGTGTTGGAAGTGTCATAAGGAATAAATGATTACATTTTAGTGGTGATCCGGAAAACATCCTGGATTCTGGATCATAATAATATCTACTCTTTCAGTGAAAACTACAGTTATATTTGATGTAATCGTTAACACAAAATCTTCTTAAATCAACAAATTAGTATTTTTTTATGTTGCAGTTTTACCCCTTTTTGCTGTTAATTCTACAGTCATTTTTACAGTGTATCATAAACTGAACACAAACCCAGTGTTTCCATCCACTGTCAATGATTCAACTCCATTGATTTGTTTTACTACTAAGTCAGTTTTGTAGAAGATGACAGTGTTTCCATGGTAATTACAGAGCCTGTGGATGTTCAAATATGGTCATATATGACTATGAAAAGACAACAAACTATACTTTACATCAATTATTGATATGTATTGATTGGATTAGTGGATCAATAACCAGCCAGTATGTCCATGTGGCCACAGAAGGGTCACATTTGAGCTATGTATAAGGGTCCCATGTGGGTTTGTCTGCAGTTTCCATGGTAACCACACGTGCTTGACCATATCAGAATTACAGTGAGAATCTCTTTAGTGTCGTTGTATGAAGTAGAATGAAACTGAGGTAGAGCTCTCAGGTTCAATGCAAGAATTTACAGAAAGACAACAAATATCAGTAAAACAACAACAAATACAAGTAAAACAACAATAAATATCAGTAAAACAACGACAAATATTGGTAAAACAACAACAAATATCACAGAAAAATAACAAATATAAGTAAAAAACAACAAGTAACAGTAAAACAACAATAAATATCTACAAAACAACAACAAATATCAGTTAAAGTCAGATATATTAACATTATAAAACAAACAATTATAGCAAATGAAGGTATTTGTAAATCCTAGAATGTAATAATATGAAAGATAAATATTGTGGAATAAACAGTGCGGGAAAAAAAATAGTATGACATATTCTGATCTGTGATTTTCATTCTGATATGGACAAACATGTGTGGTTACCATGGAAACCACAGACAAACCCACATGGCACCCTTATATGCAGCCCAAATGGATTCTTGTGGATACACTGCAAAAAATATCTAAAATCTGACCTTAAGTGGATTAGTCTGGTTTTTAGTTCAAATGTGTGATCAGATTAAAATCAGACAGAATCACCTACAGAGGAACTTTTCAGTCAGAGAGAAACTCTTACTCAATAAATCTTGAAAATGGTATTTCAAGAAATCTTACCAGGATCCCATACAACTTTTTTTATAGAATGTCTGTCTGTCTGTCTGTCTGTCTGTCTGTCTGTCTGTCTGTCTGTCTGTCTGTCTGTCTGTCTGTCTATCTATCTATCTATCTATCTATCTATCTATCTATCTATCTATCTATCTATCTATCTATCTATCTATCTATCTCATAAACTTTTGGAGGTTTTCCCTCACTTCAATATGTACTGCTACTTCTTATTCTGTTTTTATACTTATTTATTCTCATATATTTCTATCTATCTGTAAATTTTCACTTGTTCCATTGGATATTTTATTTACATGTATTTATTCATTTTGCTTGAATGAAACCTTTGATGCATACTTGGTCACTCCAGTGGACAGTTGTTCTACAGCTGTTCTCTTGTATATTCATAGGTTTTCATATAAACCAGTTCATACCATTACTGTAATAATAACTAAGCAATAATACAAACTGAATACCCTGATCTGCACTAACATGTTTATGTGTAAATCAATTGCTTGTTATTATGAACCTGGAATTAACAGTGTCTTCTTAAACAAAAAGTGCATTTAAGTATTAAATAGGTTCATTAAAAAGGTTTAAATCACATTGCTTTTTTTCATGCCTAAAGAGGAATTTAAAAAAAAACTTGATGGAAAAATCTTGACAAAGGTTAATTCATGCATCAAAGGGTTAAGAAAAAAACATATCAATGGAAGCAGGTAAAATTATATTGTTGTCTAATAAGATGAGTTCCAGATCTATTGTCTATAAATCAGTTCTTCTATCTGACTTTTAAAATAAACAACTGATGTATAGACAACAGATCTGGAAAATCTTATTTTCCAGATGTATTCAGGGGCGGCTGTGGCTCAGTTGGTCGAGCGGGTCGTCCAATGACTGAAGGGTCGGCTCAGACTGTCCAAATGTCGAAGTGTCCTTTGGCAAGACACTGAACCCCAGTAGGACTGACAGAACCTTATAAACCTACTGGTGTGAACGTGAGGCCAAAGCACTTTGAACACCATGAAGGTGGAAAAGTGCTGTATAAGTGCAGTTATCTTACCAAGATCATTTTCATTTGTTCCATTGACAAAAATTAATACATTAATTAATTAATTTAAAAATATTGAATTAAACAAAACTCATTTCTGAATGGAACAAATGCCCAGATTTCTACATCAGTTCTTCTATCTGACTGAAAAGTTCCTCTGTAGATTATTCTGTCTGATTTGATTCTGATCACACGTTTAAACTAAAGAAATGAAAACTAAACCAACTGAAGGTCAGGTTTAGTTAGTTCTAGTGTTGTGTGAGTGGAGACATGAACCTATGATGTCAGTGTAAAAGTTGGAGCTGAGTTGACAGACAGACTCCAGGCAGACAGACAGACAGGTGTGAGTGTCCCCCCTACCTTCCAAACAGCATGTCCTCCACAGGCCTGAGTGGGTCATGACTTCTTCGTTCTTCTTGCTGGTCTCGTTCTCGCTGATGGACTTGGTCTTGCAGACTCCGCGGGAGTAAAGCCAGTAGTCTGTTCCGACCGCGATGGTCATGAGGCTGAAGGCCGCGAAGGCGCCCACCGTGGTCAGCAGCATCTGCACTCCGCGGTCGAACAGACCCATGTTTCCGCATTCCATGAAAGGGGGACCCCCTTTCCTCTTGATGTACAGGAAGTAAATATTTGAAAATTTGCGGGACCAAATCAAACCGAAAAAACGGGATATACTCGTGCGGAAGGAGAGGGAAGAAGGAGGGGGAGGATGCGGTAGGAACCTTATGGTTGCGTTTGGGTGAGGACCAAGACCAGAGAAAAGGGGAGCTGGATTTTAAGGGTGAGAGGAAGAGGAGCGCCTGCCCTTCCTCCTCTCAGTTGATGGGACTTTTCTACTGCAAAAAAATCTGAAATTTGCGCGCGCGTGCGTGTGTGTTTGTGTGTGTGTGTGTGTGTGCGCGCCTTCAGCTGCAGATGGAGCTCCACTTGCAGCAAAAAAAAAAGAACAAGCTTCAAAGGTGAATAATAAGCCTGAGCTGTAAAGGATGAATGAGTTCCTAAAGCCTTGAAATGAGCCAAAAAAAAGGAAGTGAGGCAGAGCTGCTTCTGCACAGGCCGAAAAAAAAACTAGGCAACCTGTTTCTGCACTTGTAAAGGTTACAGCAAAGCACAGAGCTGAATTAACATGAGCTCAAATGGAGCAGAGAGGCTGATGGGGAGGGGGTGTTAGAGTAATGGCAGGCTTACAGTACAACAGTTCAATATGTCTGTTAGTATGAGTTACAGTTACTTTAGTCACAGCCTATCATTGCCTTTACAGGAAGAATTCAGTATTAGAGCTAAAACCTATTGGAATAATATTGTTATTCTAATGTGTCTTTGTTAGTCAAAAGGGGAAAAGCAAGGAGATCAACTGGGGAGGGAGACGAAGGACAGCAAGGAAATATTTCATATTACTGGAAACATAAAAGAGAATATTCAAGTCCTGTCGAGACGATTTAAAAATCAATTTCCGACCTGTTGTTGTTTTTTTTAAATAACGACCTATTTATTATGAGGTTATATATTACGTTGGCTTTTCCACAAATCAACCCCTGCACACGATGGAATGAGGAAATCAAGGCTCAACGAATAAATTAATTAATTAGCAGGCTTCTAAAAACAGACACACACAAAAAAAATCCGATAGAAACCAAAAGCCGATGAAAACCTCAACAAAAAACAAACGAAATCAACCGCTTAGATTTTTCCTTTTTCCTAAAATTTTGATCCCCAGTTTCCATATGTAGCCCTATAGCTCTGGGAAGGTTTCCGCCGAAAATGGGGGTCTGCGGTCAGAGGAGGTTCGGTCGTCGACGATCCGGAGAGAGCGGGGAGCATCCAGCAAGGCAAGCCGACCATCACTCGACATAGAGCGGGTAGGAGGAGGATGAGGAGTCGGTGGAGTGGGCGCCGCCGCAGCTGAGGAGGCTTCTTCCTGGGATGGAGGAGGAGGATGCTGCTGCTGCTGCTCCTGCTGCTGCTGCTGCTGCTGCTGCTGCTGTTGATGCTGCTGCTGTTGCTGCTGCTGCTGCTGCTGCTGCTGCGTGGATATCCAAATTCACCGTGGCAGTATCACACCCAGGACGGTCCCGTTTGCCCAGCCCTTGCGCCATGTAATAGGAAGAAAAAAAATAAATGTTGATGAATGTTGAATCCCCTCCTCCTCCTCCTCTTCTTCTTCAGCTTCTTCTCTTCCTCCTCGCGCGTTCGGATGCAGAGGGAAATAAATAAATATATGACACAATCAAGCAGCACAGATCCACAGACACAACTGGTGTCACGATGTGAGTGTGAGCGGCGTCAGATCCACGGTGGTGGTGTGTCCTGCTCTGCTTCAGATGGAGGCTAGTGTCAGCTGTGCACGCGCCCCGCTTCAGTTGGCTTCAGATGCTGTGCACGCGCTCTGCTTCAGTTGGCTTCAGATGGAGGCTAATGTCAGCTGTGCACGCGCTCCGCTTCAGTTGGCTGGCTTCAGATGCTGTGCACGCGCCCCGCTTCAGTTGGCTTCAGATGGAGGCTATATGTCAGCTGTGCACGCGCTCCGCTTCGGCTGCTCTGTTCAAAGGCCACAGTTTTTGCTCCGCGCTGCAGCAATGGAAGCTCTGGAAAGATATGAAAGATTTTTGAATTCCGTTTCTGTGAGTGGAGGGGCGGAAGGAGGGGGTGTTGCAATGATGGACTCTCTCTCCCTCTCTCTCTCCCTCTCTCTCTTTGTCTCTCTCTGTCTCCCTCAGTGTCTTTCTCTCTCTCACTCAGTCTCTCTCTCTCTCTTTCGCTGTCCCTTTCTTTCCCCCTCTCTCCTTGTCTCTCGCTTTCTTTCTGCCCCCTCTCTCCCTCTCCGTCTTTCTCTGTCTGTCTCTCTCCCCTGTCTCGTTCTCTGTCTGTCTCTCTGTCTCTCCCCTTGTCTCTTTCTCTGTCTGTTTCTCTTTCTCTCTCTCTCTCCCTCACTCTTACTGTCTTTCCCGTATATTCATATATAACTGAATTGCCTTAGTACATATAACTTCAGCTGTATATGTTTGGCTGTTATAGTTCAGTCTCTCTCTCTCTCTCTCTCTCTCTCTCTCTCTCTCTCTCTCTCTCTCTCTCTCTCTCTCTCTCTCTCTCTCTCTCTCATATTCATTCATAACTTAAATGTTTTAGTGTATATAGTTTTACTTGTATATATGTAGTTGTTATAGTTCACTTGTTGCAGAGCTCCTTCCTTCCCCTCAACTCATCTCACTAAATGCATTTTTGTCTCACTTGTGTCTTTGTCTCCCTTTTCTTGTCATTATTAACTGCAGTTTAAGGCCACAGATCACAGCTTTAATGGCAGACATAGTGTCAGCCTCTGCTGCGGCGCTGATTAGTTGATGTTATATCTCCGTGGATGGTAATTAGCAGCGAGACCCTAACCCACGGTCTGACTTTAGAGTGATAGTTTTTTTGAACTCGCCCTTACAATCATGATATGTTTAAAAATAACCCAGTTTTTGTGTGTAATTACTGTGTACAGTTCACCAGGCTATGGTGCTGAAAGGACAGCTCCCTACAAGCTCTGTCCACCCTCTGTGGAGTTTGTCACCCCCTGCTGCTCACAAAACGTCATCACAGCTACACACACACACACACACACACACACACACACACACACACACACACACACACACACACGCACACACACGCACACACACGCACACACACCTACATACTCGTTTCCATGTCTCATGAGGACCAAGTTTGTAATCAAGTACACATTGGGTAGTGAGTGTAAACACTTCTTCTTTTAAGTAAAATAAAATATAATTAAAAAAATAACGATACAAATTTGAAAATTAATAATAAAGAGAATAATGAATGAATAAAAAATAAATAAATCATATTTTGGGTTAAAAATAATAAATAAATAATGACCAAAAATAAAACACATAAATAATTTTTAAAAATACAAAAAATAAATCCTTTTTTTTTTAAGTAAACACATTGTCAAACCTTTTAAAAAAATACGTTTCGTTTTGCACCTGTTTCCCTTATGCTTAATGGGGACTTACATAAGGGACTTTATTATGCTAGTGGGGACCTCTATTTATATTTAACCCTTGTGGGGACCTGAATTTTGTTCCCCATAGTGTCAGAGGTCCCCATGGTGAGACTGTGTAAACATATCAATGTCCCCATAAAGATAGGAATGTATTTTCCATTTACCACAATGTAAAATTTTCAAAGTGATCTAGAATCCAGGATCTCTTCCAGATCACCACCACTTCCTTGTGACACTTCCAATGCATCCTGAAAATTTCATCAAAATCCTCCCATAAGTCTTTTAGTTATCCCCCCCGATCACCACCAAAATCTAATCCTTTCCAGATCTCCCCATTACTAACCTACCCTGAAATTTCATCAAGATCTGACCATAGCTTTTTGAGTTATCTTGTTAACTAACAGAAAGACAGACAAACTCTGGCAAAAACATTACGTCCATGGCGGACCTCTATTCATTTGAAGGGGGGAAGTCTGCCTTGGCTGAGGTTTGTGCTCTCAGAGTGCTTTTCTAGTGTTATCTTATATTATGTTATGTTATGCTATGCTATGCTATGCTATGCTATGTTATGTTATGTTATGTTATGTTATGCTATGCTATGCTATGCTATGCTATGCTATGCTATGCTATGCTATGTTATGTTATGTTATGTTATGCTATGCTATGCTATGCTATGCTATGTTATGTTATGTTATGTTATGTTATGTTATGTTATGTTATGTTATGCTATGCTATGCTATGCTATGCTATGTTATGTTATGTTATGTTATGTTATGTTATGCTATGCTATGCTATGTTATGTTATGTTATGCTATGCTATGCTATGCTATGCTATGCTATGCTATGCTATGTTATGTTATGCTATGCTATGCTATGCTATGTTATGCTATGCTATGCTATGCAATGCTATGTTAAAATAGATACATTTTCTTGACTGGCTGAGGACTTCACAACCCTGTATGGGATAAATGCATACTTGTAAATATTTAGAAGACAAAAATAGACAAATAGAACACTATAGGCTGATTCTATCTCCAGAGGAAGCAGGTGTCCTCCATGTTCTGGACACATTTCTTCCTTTTTCTTCCACTTTGCAGTCAATCACATGTCGCCTTAAGGAACATTAGCATCACCTCTCATGTGTCTGAATAAGAATTATTAGTCATCTAAAAAAAAAAAAAAAAGAAAAACAGAGCTCCAGACATTTGATGTAATACAGAGTCCTTCTGTGTGTTCTGGTCTCCAGTAGGGAAGTAGACTGAGGATTTTTTTTTATTTTTCAAAACACTTATGACCGATAAAATAAATAATTAGTGAACACGGAACACTAGTTTACAAATAAGTTACGAACATCCAGATCCAAACCTTGGCAGATTTGTGCTGCTTCACAGAAGTCTGTGCTCTCGGAGTGATCTAGTTTTGTCCAAGTGTTTCATTATGTTTACAAAGACACTTCACTCTTAGTAACAGAAGCAGAAAATGGTTCAAATTGTGTTTAATTTTCTTCAGACATTTCAGGTTGTTCAAATTTGTTCAGTTTGTTCATATTTTATTGTTACAGGATAGTTTGTAAATATAAATGTTTTCATATTTTAATGTTATTTTCTGCAGTAAAACAATGGCAAAACATTTGAAGCTGTCATCATTTGTAGGCAAATAAAAAAATGAGAAGAAAATATGGAGTCATTTAATAGGGGGCCACATTGGAACCATCGGCAGGCCACATTTGGCCCCCGGGCCACATGTTTGACATCTCTGGTCTAGACGTCTAGGTGGCGCTAAACGTGGGCCATTGAACCGTTGAAAGTATTGATTTACAGACACACAGAGATGTGAAGAAGACTGGAGGGTGTTCAGTCATAAACCCTCTGAGTGTTCTTCATCCACCTACAGACTCCTCATCATCACTTCATACTTTTTTCTGACATGAAAATCTACACAGGGTTTAAACTGACACATTTTGAAGAGA